>CM043697.1:1322500-1922500 GCA_023935145.1 Bretschneidera sinensis | reverse complement strand
TGAGCATGATGGGAGAGCTTACCTACTTTCTTGGACTTCAAATCAAACAATTGAAAGAAGGCATTTTCATCAATCAATCAAAGTATACCAATGATCAATTAACTAGGTTTGAGATAGAAAGCTCAAAGTCAATTGACACTCTTATGAGCACCTCTACAAAACTTGACCTAGATGAGGAAAGTGAGTGTGTAGATACTAAAACTTATAGAAGCATGATAGGAGCTTTACTTTATTTAACTGTAAGTAGACCTGATATAATGTTAAGTGTATGCATGTGTGCTAGATTTCAAGCTAATCCTAAGGAATCACATACAATTGCAGTAAAAAAATCCACCAATATCTATAAGGGACTCAAAATCTAGGATTAAGATATTATAGAAAATCAACTTTTGAGCTCTTAGGATATTCATATGCTGATTTTGTGGGTTGTAGACTAGATAGAAAAAGTACTAGTGAAACATGCCAATTCTTGGGTGCAATGCAAACATCTTAGTTTTCTAAGAAACAAAATTCGATTGCGCTATCAACCGTCATGGCTGAATATATAGTAGCTAGAAGTTGTTATGCACAAGTTTTGTGAATAAAACAACAGTTAGAAGACTATGACATGAACTTTAAAGATTACAAATTCATTGTGATAATACTAGTACTATCAACTTAACCAAAAACCCTATTCAACACTATAGAACCAAACATATAAAAATTAGATATCACTTTATAAGAGACCATGCTCAAAAGAGTAATATTAGACTAGAATTCATTCCTTCAGAAGATCAAATAGCTGATATTCTTAAAAAACCCTTAAGTGAATATAACTTTTGCAAAATTAAACTATTGATGAGCCTGATAGACTATGATAAAATATATATTTGATTGCATCAACATTCATCATATGTATATTTGACATCTAGTGAATGAGTATTAACTCTTATTTAATATATCTCTCACTCAAGATGGCATAGATAAACAATTTTGTGCTGAAATCTCAAGTTGGAGCTCAAAATTTTAAGTTTTCTGGAGGACTCAGTCGACTAGTGTGTTCATCTCAGTCGACTGGTATCCCACTGCCCATTTTACCAGTCAATTAGAATAAAACATCCAATCGATTGGTACTACAAGACATTGCTTGGAGCCAAAATTTGAAATTTTGGTAACCTACACAATCAACTTGTATGGATTACCTAGTCGACTGATATATCTCTGCTAGTTTACCCAGTCAACTGGTATCACGATTCTATAAACAGTCTCTTCAGATATTTCTATTTTCACTCCATTTTTGAAATCCCTAAAGCTTTCTTTATCTAGAAAATTCGTGATTTCAGTCCTAAATCTCCCAAAACTACTCTATAAAATCCTTAATTTCATCTTATATTACCTCTATTTCAATTTTTCACAGTTGAAAATCCCTTATTCCCCAAAATCTCTATCTAAAATGACATTTTTTTACAATGTTTGAGAGAATCCGGATTAAAACCACGGTAGGAGGACTTCACGCACCTACAAGGCCTGGTCTAAGAAGTCCTCAGCCCCGGGCACAAAAGAAAAAGGATTAACCAGATCATCAAGCAAGACGGCATAGGGCGAGCTCGATAAGTCCTTATTTTAGAACCTTGCCGCCAATAAAAGGTATATCTCCATCATTCGCAACAAGAAAATCATGACAGGTAGATTCGTCGATTTCGACTCTATCCATCATGCAAACTTTGATATTTTCCATGCTTTTGAGGCCATTAACCTAACCCCACTAGTAACCATGCACCAAAAATTCTACCCGTGCCTCATCCACCGATTCTATGTCAGCTTGGTCAAACCAAGCCCATTAGCTATTTAGTTTAAGACTAAGGTAATGGGCATAGAATTTGAAGTTAATACTGACCTTTTGGTCAATATCCTGAGGATCCTAGTGAGAGAGGTCCAATAGAGTCTGGATGGATGGCCAAAAACCTTTGATTACGAGGAGGTATGCTAGATAGTTAGGGGCGACCCTAACTACATCTTTAGGCCCACTACATTTCACCAATGTAGTGACATGCCCCTCGACTCAAATTTGTTCAACCTCATCGTGAGTTGGACCATCCACCCACGACTCGAGAATCAGGGTTATCTCTCAAAGATAGATGTGGTATTGATATGGTGTCTCAAAATAGTACACTATTTCAATATCTACCCTCTACTACTCGACAACATGATAAACGACAAAGCAAGTGACTCCGAATGCCTTCCCTACTAGATGCTTATCACCTTAATCTTATAGCATTTTCAAGTCCCCCTACCCACCTCTGAGGCTCAAGACATTGGCTCGAAAGACATCATCAACGTCTCTTCTTTGAAGAAGATGGGGGTGCATGATCCGAAAAGGTATAATTTACTCCAAGGCAGGGAAAAACATATGGATTGGTGCTGAGGATGACAGCAGCGAGGAGGAGGACGAGGTTCGTGGTGATGCAACTTCTCTTACTGTGATGGACATTAATGATCGAGTACCTAATCTATAATATGGTGGCTATAGTGCTGGTCAGGCTAGATATGATGACTTGCTTCAGGCTATGACAAGCCTTCAGCTATCTATGCAGTCCGGGTTCCAGAGCTTGAGCTCTTCTATCGATCACATACATCGTGACCTCCATATATTTCGAGATGATTTTGAATTGCACCGAGAGTACACATAGGGCTCTTTGGCTGAGTTTCGGGATATCCTTCGAGACGGCTCTGATTCCCCAGCTCACTGAGCTGTTTTTGTTTTATCTTACTAATATGTATATTTATAGCTCCATGGATACTAAGCACGTACATTTTTTTCTCTTCACATACATTCATATGCTTGTACCATTGATTCAACGTGTGTAAAGCTTATAATGTATGGATGATTATATATAGATGCTTACTTTTCAATTATTTAGCTTCTTGTTCATATACATGCTTTACTTATAAGCTAAATGGTTGCTTAGATTAAGCACTTGTTGTTTCCCTATATGCTGTAACTACTTATACTAGTGTAGGAAACTTCTGATTCTTTCCGGGAAGTCTTCCCAATTTTGAATCATATGTAATTTTTATATACAAGTTTTTTTTTTTCCTTATATCCATGGTTATAGTGTTTGTTTTGCTTAGTTTTTGAGTTTACACCCCCTTTTCTACCAAGCCTATAACCTCGCAAGGTACAAAACTTTCAAGAGCTATAACATATTTTCCCAAATCAACTTAAGTTGTTTATTGTGGATTGCAAACAACCAATGCTATGAATTATGATTAGTGGAGGAAAAGTAAGAAGTTATATGGAAAAAAAAAGAAAGGAAAGAAGAGTGATTGAATAAAAAAATGATTGAAAAAAATTGGGATAATTAATGTTTTCTATTGTTTAGCATTTCAAAAAAAGAAAAAGGAATTTTTATTTTTATTTTTTAGTACAAATAAAATAATTTAAAATACAATTCATTTAGTACCAATTTATATGTCATTGCTTTTGATGTTTTTTATTGCTTACTCAAATGAGAATTTTTTGTTGAAATGTATGGGGGCTTGAGATCCCCATGCATTGAGAGCGCTGGGGAAGTTGTATAACTTGAAACTCCTGATATAGTGTTTCTTAGTGAGACTAAATTATGGGTTAGTAAAGCTGATAGGTTGAAAACTAAGCTTGGGTTGGAGTGTGGAATTTCAGTTCATGCTAGAGGTCGTAGTGGGGGGTTGGTTCCATTTTGGAAACGTTCATAGTCTGTTCAATTGGGTACGTATTCGGATTACCATATTGATGTTACTATTGATGAGAGGCGTGCGTCTTCTCTTTGGAACTTTACGGGATTTTACAGAACTCCAATTACAGTTCAAAGGAATGATTCGTGAGATTTATTGAGACATCTAAAAGCGCAGTGTTCTTTGCCTTGGGTGAATATAGCTTTTGCAAAATTAAACTATTGATGGGCCTGAAAGACTATGGTAAAATGTATGTTTGATTGCATCAACACTCATCACATGTATATTTGACATTTAGTGAATGAGTAATAACTTTTATTTAATATATCTCTCACTCAACATGGCATAGATAAACAATTTTATGCTGAAATCTCAAGTTGGAGCTCAAAATTTTAAGTTTTCTAAAGGACCCAGTCGACTAGTGTGTTCACCTCAGTCGACTGGTATCCCACTGCCCATTTTACCAGTCGACTAGAATAAAGCATCCAATCGACTGGTACTACAAGACATTGCTTGGAGCAAAAATTTGAAATTTTGGTAACCTACACAATTGACTGGTATAACTCTGCTAGTTTACCCAGTCGACTGGTGTCGCGATTCGATAAACAGTCTTTTTAGATTTTTCAGTTTTCACTCCATTTTTGAAATCCCTAAAGCTTCCTCTATTTAGAAAATTTGTGATTTCAGTCCTAAATCTCCCAAAACTACTCCATAAAACCCTTAATTTCATCCCATATCACCTCCATTTCAATTTTTCACGGTTGAAAATCCCTTATTCCCCAAAATCTCTCTCTAAAATGACATTTTTACAATGTTTGAGAGAATTCGGATTAAAACCACCGTAGGAGGACCTCACGCGCCTACAAGGCCCTGGTCTAAGAAGTCCTCGGCCCTGGACACAAAAAAATAAGGATTAGCCGGATTATCAAGCAAGACGGTATAGGGCGAGCTCGATGAGTCCTTATTTTAGAACCCTGCCGCCAACAAAAGGTATATCTCCGTCATTTGCAACAAGAAAATCATGACAGGTAGATTTGTCGATTTCGACTCTATCCGTTATGCAAACTTTGATATTTTCCATGCTTTTGAGGCCATTAACCTAACCCCACTAGTAACCATGCACCAAAAATACTACTCGTGCCTCATCCACCGATTCTTTGGAACTTGGGTATGTATTCAGATTACCATATTGATGTTACTATTGATGAGGGGCGGGTGTCTTTTCTTTGGAACTTTACAGGGTTTTACAGAACTCCAATTACAGCTCAAAGGAATGATTCGTAAGATTTATTGAGACATCTAAAAACGCATTGTTCTTTGCCTTGGGTGTGTGGGAAGAATTTTAATGAGATTACCATGGATAGTGACAAAGGAAGGTGGTGCGGCCCAACCTACGAGCTTAAGTATTTGAGTCATATTAATGCTCATTTATATTAAATCCGTGTTCGTGGGATCTTTTGTATGTGAAGTACTGCCGACTTTGAAGTGTGAACTAATTAAGAGAATAAATTCATATATAACATTTGTCTAATTATAGAGGTAATTAACCTATCTTCTCTTTTGTCAAACATGAAAAATTATATTCCAATATAAAAATATATAACTAGGATAAAAATGGTACATATAGATATTTTCCATCCAGAAGAGAGAATAAAGTATTCCAATATAAAAATCATTAATTCATGCATGTGGGATTATAAAAAAAAAAAAAAAAAATCGTGCTACATGTATTTCTTCTTGTTCATCATTTCCTCATCAGCATGATCCAAACATGAGTACGTACTCTTGTTGTGTGTAAAACTTGTATACGAAGTATGTATCTTATAAGTATGTTTGAAAGTTGAATTGGTCACTTATAGGATTTAATTTGGAAGCCAACAAGCTACAATAATTAATTTATATGGGTTCATGAGGTAATTCTGTTTGGTACGTATAAATTAATAAATCTACACAAGTTGTATATATGAAGCAAATTAATTAATGTAAATAGAACAAATGAATCAAAGCACATTGAACTAGGGAAAGATTTTCTTAGGATGGATAGACCATATTCTATAGATTACTAAAATCACATAAGTAGGAAACGTTCATGGTCTGTTCAATTGGGTACGTATTCGGATTACCATATTGATGTTACTATTGATTAGGGGCGGGTGTCTTTTCTTTGGAGGTTTACGGGGTTTTACAGAACTCGAATTACAGCTCAAAGGAATGATTCGTGGGATTTATTGTGACACCTAAAAACGCAGTGTTCTTTGCCTTGGGTGTGTGGGGAGAATTTTAATGAGATTACCATGGATAGTGAAAAAGGAAGGTGGTGCGGCCCAACGGGGTTCTCAGTTAGAATTGAAGTAAGGATCTTTTATCTGTTTCAATTTTTTTATTGTTCCAACCGATTAGAAAACAATGATTCGAAGAACGCAGCGGGCACCCAACAGCTCATGCAGCCATCACCTTCGAAAATCGGATGCGCGCGAGTTTTGGCAGGACGGCAGACGTACTGAAAGGCAACGATGATTCCTACGGTGTCAGTTCAGTCGAAAGTCACCGAAACACGACGAATTAGCGGTGGCCAATGTTAATTGTCTACTTTGCAATAATACCGAAGAATCAAGGGAACATATTTTCTTTGGTTGTTCTTACTCAAAAAATAGTTTCACATCCTAAGCCTTTCTGAAGTTAACAAATCTAGTGTATTCAAAATTTTAGAGGCAAAAGCTGAATGTCTACTTTGATGGTCAAGCCTCTTGGTGTGCCTATGCCTTGATATCATTTTTGGAAAGAGAGCAATTCAAAAACTCCATCAACATTTCCTACCACATGATTGAAGTTGTTTTAAATTGCATTGTTACAGATGTTCAAGATAGATTCATAAGTTTCAGTCACTGTAGAGCTGATTCAACAATTCCTGAGCATGCATGCTTTGGTGGCTGATATCATCAAGGAAGATCAGTGGAATTGGCCTCCTGCCTGGTCAGAACATCTTGTTGAAATTCAAGCGGCAGCTTGAGATTTAGTCCCGTTTTCCACAGAAGATTGCATCCTCTGGTTTCCTTCTCCTTCTGGTAAATTCCATTTCAAATCTATAGTCTTATGGCACAAATTGGTTTGGTTTACTCCTCACATTGCTAAGCATAGTTTCATTACCTGTTTAGCGCGCTATTCATGACAGGCTTTCTACTAAGGTAAGGAAACAGAAATAGGGAAACCAAGTTTGTACTGACTGTGTTCTTTGCAACAAAAAGGCCGATAGTAGAGATCATATTTTCTTTGGCTACTGATATTCAACACGTATTTGGCATCAAGTATTTGGTTAAAGCTAATGTTAATAGGCTTTCTCTTAGGACCTGGCAAGATGAAATGCTTTGGGCTGCTTCCTATCTCAAGGGGAAGTCTCTTCTTACTGTTTTGCTTAAGCTTGCCTGAAATGCCTTCATTTACCATATCTGGAAAGAAAGAAATCTTAGGCTTCATCAATCTATTTTCCACTCTACCTTCTGTAGTTCTCAATAACATTGTCCTGGATGTGAGAGACAGCCTTAAAGGAAACGCACTTGATGCCTTTGTATCATATCATGTGTGTTTTGTAATCCTGTTTACTCCAAGGGGGAGTTTGATACATAACTCACACCACGTGAAGGAGAGATTTATTAGGATATTCATATGTGAGTTATCATATGTTAGGAAGAAATAAAAAAATAAGAGTTAGTTATATATACATGGTTTGATCAAAAACTTAAGAGCTTAAGTATTTGAGTTATATTGATATCCATGTATATTAAATACGTGTTCGTAGAATCTCTTGTGTGTGAAGTACTATCTATTTTGAAGTGTAAACTAAGATAATAAATTCATATATAACATTTGTCTAAAAATATTTTCCATCCAGAAGTGTGAACTAAGTAATTAACCTATCTTCTTTTTTGTCAAACATGAAAAATCATATAACTAGGATAGAAATGGTACATATATATTGAGAGAATAAAATATTTCAATATCACAATCATTAATTCATGCATGTGGGATTATAAATATAAAAAAATCATGCATGTGGAGATTTACATGTTTTTCTTCTTGTTCATCATTTCCTCGTCAGCATGATCCAAACATGAGTGCGTACACTTGTATGTAAAATTAATCTTATAAGTGTGTTTGAAAGTTGAATTGGTCACTTATAGGATTTAATTTGAACTAGGGAAAGATTTTCTTAGGATGGATAGACCATATTCTATAGATTACAAAAATCACATAAGTAGGAAACTTCTACCTACCTAACTTCTACCTAACATGGGAGAAAAGATTTGGTATTAATAACATTTGAACAAGTTAGAGCCCAACATCTTGTGACTCTGTACTTATCCAAACAGTAATTCTTTACTAGTATTTTTTTTGACACATTTCTAGGGTTTGATCTTAATTAATCAACATATTAAAGTATTAAAAATAAAGTAAAGGTTAAGAGCTTTCTGGTAAGAGCTCATCCACCTCGCTTGAAATGTTTGGGTTCAAGTCTCTCATAAGTATTTGTTCCTCTCATAGGTATTTGTTAGTGCTAAATCTTGACTTTCATCGCACAAAGTGCAAAGTGATCCTTATAGCTTCGATCCTGACGTAGGTGCAGTGAAAACTACTACAGATACATTATGTGTGCTAAGCCCAATACTCCATGACAAGTATATGCAATAACCTACATGCTTGCTTATTTTTATATATAAAAAAATAAAGAATGCTAATTTGTCATACTTGAACCATAAGTTAGTATTATACCCAAACTTACTTAAATCAAAATTACCCCAACATCTCATAAAAATACAAAAAATTTGGGTATTTCAAAAAATTTCTTCATCCCCAAGCCAACTAAAAAAATCACTAAAACCAAGTCCATGCGCGCATGGTCAAGGGACTTGTGCGGCGCGTGCGACCTACTCCGACGGACCGTTGGATGGTATTTTAATTTATCAAAATGTTTTTAATGATTAAAAAAATATATATCAAAGAAAACATTTTCATTATTTTCAACATTACGAACATGATCATCATCTTTTACTAACTTTTCATCAGTTTTTTTCAAGCATCCAGATCAAATGAAACATCCAAAAGGGTTATTATGATGTCTCCACATGCAGCATCTAAGTTTTGTAGAAATATGAATGCTAAACTATAAAGTCAAAAAGATGAGGATGATTTTTGTTGGTTTTCAAGATATGACTCTTATTAACGATTATTCTCAGACTTATTTGATTTTTTTATTAATATAAATTTATTAGATTTAAACCATATAAACAAATTCTAATTTGAAAAAAAGTATTTTTTTTTATTCTCGAAGATTAAGGGGCAAATGGATTGATCGATTGAGAAAGATTTCATGTTCTTATTAAAAGATCATGTAATTAGATCTGCAGGTTTAGTAAAAAGAATAATCTTCTTTTTTTAGAATGGAAAAAATAAAAGTTTTAGCTTCTCATATAAAATTTGATAATTTTTAACGGTTAATGAAAAATAGGTTAAATTATAAACTAAAGTAATAATTTGTAATGGATATATCAATTAATTTAATTTTTAAAATCATTTGTCCTTGCACAAAAATTTTAAATAAAATCATACTCATAGTCATACCTAAAACTGAGAGGAAAGGTAAGTTTTTATCTATCAATTTAAATATCGATCATAATTTTTTTTTAGAATTTAACAAAAAACACATGAAAAGAGAAAGAAAGATAATAACATATAAAAAAAAACATTTTATTAGATTTTTGCGTGACAATAGAAGGTGCAACCCATGCCTTGTTTGTTGTTGTATAAATAAATGCCTCAACGAATCCAATAACTTTGACCGATAATGTGTGAACTATTTAAAAAAGAATTAGGTATTTTTGTAATTAAATAATTAATCAAACAAATATTAAAACCTTTTTACTATCACTTACAATAATAATTAAATCAAACCCTATAGTTTGATTTATTTTTATAGCAAATCATGAGTTTTTTTTTTTTTTTTTTCGGTACATAACAATACCTGTGTTTTTAATTAGCTGCAATACAATCTTTTTAAGCATTATTAATAAACGAAATTATTTTAAAAACTTAACAACACAAGAATTTTTTTGATCATGCTTTATCATACACATAAAAAGATAAATGTGATCTACTACCCAAAAATATTTAAGAATTTTTTACTACTGAATTTTTTTTCTTACTATTAAATATCGAAAAGCTATAAAAAATAATATGCGAGTAAAAAATTCTTAAAAATTGTTGAATAATTTACAAATAATTTATAGAATTTATTGGGTATTAAAAAGGATCAATTTCGCGTCCAAATGGGTACAAATGAAAAATGGTTTCAACAAGTTATAATGTAATTCTTA
This sequence comes from Bretschneidera sinensis, assembly GCA_023935145.1. Lineage (NCBI taxonomy): Eukaryota > Viridiplantae > Streptophyta > Magnoliopsida > Brassicales > Akaniaceae > Bretschneidera > Bretschneidera sinensis. The sequence goes on along the minus strand of CM043697.1, from coordinate 1,912,439 downwards.
TAAGTATTATTAATAAATGAAATTGTCTTAAAAACTTAATAACAGAAGGAATTTGATTATGCTTTATTATACAAATACAAAGATAAATGCGATCTATTATGAGAAAAAATATAACATTTTTATTATTGAAAAATATTTTTTTCTTACTATTAAATATTGATAAGCCACAAAAATAAGTATATGCGGGTAAAATCTTTTTTAAAAAATTGTTAAATGATCTCCAAATGACTTATAAAAATTTATGTGGTATTAAAATGGGTCAATCTTGCACCCAAATAGATATAGATTATTGATGTCTACTCTACGGTAATAATGCAAACCACATGATCTGACAATTTATTATATACCCAAAAAAACTTAAAAATAAAAATAGATCGAACCAAAAAGTTATTCATGTATTTTAATTTTAAATTAATGAAAACTTGTAGCTAGGTGCCGTCCAAAAGCTTCCAAACTAAACTTTTTTTGTTGCTCTATAAATAAATGCCCTTTGTTGGACTTCTGTTTCAAGATATGGCTTTTATTTTCAATATTCAACTTAAGTAAATAATGAATATCATACCTATTAAAGATAGCAAAATGATTAATTATCCAAAAAAACCTTAAACTGATGAAAAAATAAAAATTGTTTTTTTTATATATATATATACTTTAACATGCTCCTTTACTTGTAATGTCTAGTAAAAGGTGAGTGGGTTTTGCTGTTCGATGGCAATATAAGATGATGATACAATTAAAAAAAGAATAACAAATTTACGTAAATGCCCAAATGTTGGCAAAGCAATGGATAAAAAAAGAATAATAAATTCAAACAAGGTAAAATGAGACAGAGCCCGCCCAGCACTGATGGATGATTTAAGAATTGGGACTGCAGTTTTCAAACATTTGGACTTTTTAACGCGTGTCGGCCACAGGTTCTGTATTAAACACGTTTCTTGCTTTATAATAGAGAGAGGTGATCCACAACTTTATTCCGTTCATAATCGAAAAAATCTTTCAATAATTATCAAAAGTTAAATGATAATTATTTTAAAAATTAAAATTATTATTTAATTTAAGCATAATTATTAATAATATTTTTTTTAATTTTACAAGATTTATCATGAAATTGGATCTGTAATATCATCATTTTATAATAATTATTACAACGAATCATAAGTAAAATTCAAATTATAGACACAAGAAAAAATAAATGGAAGATTTTTGTTTAGTTCGGTTCACTAAATATAAATAGTATAAGAATTTATTTAATCATTGGTATGTCCCACGTTTTACGACAAAAGTTGTCCGAACGTTTCGAGCATCATAAGTGGGATCATCGTAGATGCTTTAGGATCCGATCCACGTATCGCCGCTAGCCTCTTAAGGCTTCATTTCCATGACTGCTTTGTCCAGGTAAATAAAATATATGCTCCTTTCAACTAAGCTTCACTTCCAACTTCTTCTCTTCTTTCATGAATTATTTTAACATATGAAATTGAAAGAGATCATAAGAATTCAAGATTTATTTTCAAGCGGAGCCAAAATATAATGATTGAAAATTTTTAAATGTTTTATGCGTGAGAAAAATTAGTTAGTTTTGTTTTATCATTATATAATGAATTTATCGAACTAATGCTTGAAACTATTTCATAGAGTGAATTCATCGATAAACTAGTACGCACTAAAAAAAATTAATTCTCGCTAGTCTAGTTGGTTTATTAGTATGAAACAAAAGTCTAATGTTCCATTTTTCTCTTTTTTTAAAAAAAAAATCTCTTATAGACACAAAATAGACATTTTTTTTCTTTTAAAACTCACATGGTCACATATGTGATCATATACCATTCAAAAAAAGTTGGAAAAGATAGGGATGCCATGGCCAACTTTGGGCCAATGTAGAAAAAAAGTCTTAGTTGGTTTGGGTCTAAAATTAATGTTTTAGATCCGTTGAAAATCTTATTAGTAATTTTGAGAAATTTCATTGGTAATATCGTTTTTGTATCTCACACTTATACTGATGTTACCAGTGAAATTCTTTAAAATTATTAGTAAAGTTTTAAACTCGAACCAACCAAGAATTTCTCCCGAATAGATCTACCCTTGATTGAAACCTATCTTATTCAAGGCTTTTGTGATATACCATTCAAAAAAAGTTCGAAAAGATAGGGATGCCATGGCTAACTTTGGGCCAATGTAGAAAAAAAGTCTTAGTTGGTTTGGGTCTAAAATTAATGTTTTAGATCCGTTGAAAATTTCATTAGTAATTTTGAGAAATTTCATTGGTAATATCATTTTTGTATCTCATACTTATACTGATATTACCAGTGAAATTCTTTAAAATTATTAGTAGAGTTTTAAACTCGAACCAACCAAGAATTTCCCCCGAATAGATATACACTTGATTGAAACCTACCTTATTCAAGACTTTTGTGATATACCATTCAAAAAAAGTTGGAAAAGATAGGGATGCCATGGCCAACTTTTGGCCGATGTAGAAAAAAAGTCTTAGTTGGTTTGGGTCTAAAATTAATGTTTTAGATCTGTTGAAAATTTCATTAGTAATTCTGAGAAATTTCATTAGTAACATCATTTTTGTATCTCACACTTATACTGATGTTACCAGAGATATTCTTTAAAGTTATTAGTAGAGTTTTAAACTCGAATCAACTAAGAATTTCTCCCGAATAGATCTACCCTTGATTGAAACCTACCTTATTCAAGACTTTTGTGATATACCATTCAAAAAAAGTTGGAAAAGATAGGGATGCCATGGCCAACTTTGGGCCAATGTAGAAAAAAAATCTTAGTTGGTTTGGGTCTAAAATTAATGTTTTAGATCCGTTAAAAATTTCATTAGTAATTTTGAGAAATTTCTTTAGTAACATCATTTTTGTATCTCACACTTATACTGATGTTACCAGTGAATTTCTTTAAAATTATTAGTAGAGTTTTAAACTCGAAACAACCAAGAATTTCTCCCAAATAGATCTACCCTTGATTGAAAGCTACCTTATTCAAGACTTTTGTGATATACCATTAAAAAAAAGTTGAGAAAGATAGGGATGCCATGGCCAACTTTAGGCCAATGTAGAAAAAAAAGTCTTAGTTGGTTTGAGTCTAAAATTAATATTTTAAATCCGTTGAAAATTTCATTGGTAACATCATTTTTGTATCTCACACTTATACTGATGTTACTAGTGAAATTCTTTAAAATTATTAGTAGAGTTTTAAACTCGAACCAACCAAGAATTTCTCCCGAATAGATCTACCCTTGATTGAAACCTACATTATTCAAGACTTTTGTGATATACCATTCAAAAAAGTTAGAAAAGATAGGGGGCCATAGCCAATTTTGGCGCCCAAATAGGAAAAAAAAAAAAAGAGACTTGGTTGGTTTGGGTCTAAAATCAATGTTTAAGACTAGTTAAAAATTTTATAGGTAATTTTGAGAAACTCCACTAGTAACATTATTTTTTAATTTCACATTTATATCAATAAAATTCTCCAAAATTATCAATAAAATTTCTAACACCAACCAAAAATTTCTCCCAAATAAATTCACCACTAAGTGAAATCCTACCTTATTTATGACTATTGTGATATACCATTCAAAAAAGTTGGAAAAGATAGGGGACCATGGCCAACCGTTATTGAAACCCTACCTTATTCATTACTTTTGTGATATACCATTAAAAAAGTTGGAAAAGATAGGGAGTTATGGCCAATTTTGGCACCCAAATAGGAAAAAAAAAGTCTTGGTTGGTTCGGGTCTAAAATCAATATTTTATACTAGTTAAAAATTTTATATGTAATTTTGAGAAACTCCACTAGTAATATTATTTTTGAATCTCACGCTTATACTTACGTTATCAATAAAGTTCTCCAAAATTATAAATAAATTTTTTAACAGATTTAAAACATTAGTTATAGATTCGAAACAACCAAAAATTTCTTCCAAATAGATTCACCATTGACTGAAACCCTACCTTATTTATGACTATTGTGATATACCATTCAAAAAAGTGGGAAAAGATAGGGGGACCATGGCCAATCTTTATTGAAACCCTACCTCATTCATGACTTGGTCCCAAAGGAAATGACACTCTCATCAACTAATAGTTATTAAGATGTTGACTTCTTTTTTTCTTTTCTTTCCTCTCAAGTTTTTTTTTTTGGAAACCCAAACAATAACATCATTAATTAATGTTAATTTCCTCTCTAAAATTAATCTTAGCGATCAAATTAACTTCTTGATCATCTTTTTCAGGGTTGTGATGGATCACTTTTGTTGGACAATGATACTACAAATGGAATAGAGACCGAGAAAGATGCTGCTCCTAATAAAAATTCCACGAGGGGTTTTGATGTTGTTGACAGAATGAAGACTGCACTGGAGAATGCTTGTCCAGGCATTGTTTCCTGCGCTGATATTCTCACCATTGCAGCTGAAAAATCTGTGAATTTGGTATACTTTTATTTATTTTTTTTCCACAAATTAAAAACCCTTTCATCTTTACTTTGTTTGATTTCTAGTGAAAATATTTCACATCTATTAATCCACATTGTGAAAGAAACTCTCATAACATAGATCAATGGTTCTTGAAAGCATTTTCTTGTCTTTTTCTCCATAATCTTACATGTGCGTTAGATTTTGAAAAACGTTTTCTGTTTTTGCTTTCTAATTTCAGAGAATAAAAATCGTTTTTTATTTTTAACTTCTTTTTTCTTATTTTAAATCACTTTTATTTTCACAGTCAGGAGGTCCCTCATGGGCAAATCTATTAGGAAGAAGAGATGGCACGACGGCAAACCGAACTCGTGCTGGAGAGCTTCCTTCTCCTTTTGAAACTCTTGAACAACTCAAAAAAAAGTTCAAAGATGTTGGCCTCAACAACAACACTGATTTGGTTGCGCTCTCCGGTAATCATCCTTTTTCCCCTTGCTCTTTAAAGACTTATGTTTGGATCATGAAAATTTTGAAGTAAAAGAAAGCAAAGAAAAATTGAACAGAAAAGGAAAAAGGAAAGAAGTTTCTTTGTTTCAATACGATTTCTATTTCTTTTATTTTTCATTTTTCTCAGAATTTTTTTTTTTAAAAAAAAATTTCAAGTGAAAAAAATAGCTTCAAATGAAAATTTTCTATTTCTTTTATTTTTCAGAAATTTTTTCCTTCCTATTTTCCAAAATCCAAACTTCTCAATAATATAAAAACAAAAAAATGGTAAAATAATGTACACAGACTTACAAATTTATAAAAATTCATTTCAAAGTACAATTGACATAAATTCAAATTAACTTTGTTGTAATGAGATCGATAAAGATAACAAAAAAATATCGATACAGTAATTAAAACAATCATACAAAATAAGAGACAAAATTTATGTGGTTCAACTGGTTAGATTAAAATCTACAAGCGAGAGCAGAGAAATTTACTATCAAAGATGAAGAGTAAAAAAAAACCATTTAAACCGTCCGCTTCTCAAACCCTAACAAACATCTTTATTTATAAGCTACAAAACAAGTAAAAAAAATCGATTTTCTTTCATTTCAAAATCATTCCAAAAATTTTCAGGTTGAAAAAGTTTTAAAATCGAACCAAAATACTAGATATCTCAATATATATATATAAAAGTGTGTTCTTTTTACATGTGGGTGAGAGTGAGAGTGAGAGTGTGAGACCATCATATTTTATTAATTATGACAAGGTTTTGGCTTTCAAATTTTTTTTTTTTTTTTTTTTCAGGTGGTCACACATTTGGAAGAGCTCAATGTCAATTCATCACTAATCGATTATGCAATTTCAATGGCACTAATGCTCCTGATCCAACTCTCAACACAACCTACCTAAAAACGCTTCGCGGATTATGCCCTCAGGGAGGAAATATAAGTAGCCTGGTTAACTTTGATCCGAGGACACCTAATGTCTTCGACAATATCTACTTCAGTAACCTTCAACTTCACAAGGGTTTACTCCAAAGCGATCAAGAACTGTTCTCGACTACTGGGGCTGATACAGTTGGTATCGTTAACCAGTTTAGCAGGAATCAAACTGCTTTTTTTAAAAGATTTGTGGTGTCTATGATAAGAATGGGGAATCTTGACGTATTAACGGGAACTGCAGGAGAGGTCAGATTGAACTGCAGGGTGATTAATGGAGCCTCAATTACTACTAGATCAAACGATAACGATGCTTTGGTGAGCTTGTTTTGAATGAAGCAATATTACAAATGTTATAGCAACATTTGTATTCGAAATCAGTATGTTATCTTAAAATAAATGAAGTTATGCTTCACTTGCAGCTTTCTGTAAAATTTGAAGTTACTAGTACTTTTCAAATATTACTTTTAAAAACTCCGTAAGTGTTTTTATATTTATTATCGTCAAAATTTTTTTCAGTAATTGATGAAATTTTTTATCTCAATACACTATTAGATGACTGTTGCATTATTCATTGTATTGACATGACACTCATTTAATGATGTATTGAAACCTCAATTACTATTAACGATGATGCTTTGGTGAACTCGATTTGAATGAATCAATATTACAAATGTTATAGCTATATATGTATTCAATTCAAGTATGTTATATTAAAATTATTAAAGTTATGCTTCACTTATTATTTTTATTAAAAAAATTCCAGCAGAGTAACAAGATCCTACAAGACAATTGACTTTTGCCGGCGCTTAATTTTCGGCGCTTGACAAAAGCACCGCAATATATTAACCGTCGGCGCTTTATTGGTGGCGCTTCCTTGAAGCGCCGCAATATTCAAAGAACATATTACGGCGCTTCAAAGCGCCGTTATATGTGATTCTGATTACATATTACGACACTTTTAAGCGCCGGTATATACTAGCGCTTGTAAGCGCCGAAATATGAAATGGGTTTAAAAATTTTCACATATAAAAGGTAGCTGCCGCGATTTCCCCCAAATTTTTCCCTCTGCTCCCACTCTACCAGCCACCGTCTGTTCCGTGAAGAACCACGAACCCTTGCCGGGATCGCGGCCGGCTTTCTCATATCCAACGTCAATTTCTTCCTCAACCCTTCCGACCAGACCCTCTAGCTCAACCATGTCTTTTTTCTCTGCTCCCACTCTACCGCGCCACCGTCCGTTCCGTGAAGAACCACGAACCCTTGTCGGGATCGCGGTTGGCTTTCTCCTATCCAACGTCAGTTTCTTCCTCAACCCTTCCGACCTCCTCTAGCTCAACCACGTTCGGGTCAAGTCATCCCCAAAACTCATCCACAGCCTCTCTTTCTGTCTCGCCATCAAGGACAGCTCGGGCTGTTGTTCTTCAAAATTCCTCTTCAGGTACCTTTTCTTGTTTAATGCTACTAATTGGTGTTTGTTTATGATATATTATTAAACTTCAATTTTTAAAATAAAAATTTCATTCAATGATGCTTGAATATAAGGACGATTACTAGTGAACCTGGGAATTTGGTTTGGTAAACTAAAACTGGTATTTTAGCATTTGAATGTTTATGATAGGTTGATTTTTGTGATGCCTTTTAAGTTGAATTTATTTGATTTTGGGTTTTAACAATAAATTTTGTTTGATTACGCCGGGTTTTGGGTTTCTTGGGAATTTTCATCCCTGGTGTGTGAAGGAAGAGGTGGTGGGTTTGGTCTTGATGTGCTTGGTTCTAGACACAGTGGTGTCTCAAAATTTTCTAGATGAAAGGGTTGGAGATAAGGGTTAGTGGTTGTACCAGAGGTTGGTTGGATTATCTGGTTGTTCGTTTCTGTTTCTTGAATTGATTGTGATTGGTTAGAAAGGGTGGTAGGAGTTTTAATTTCTGGGTGTTTGGGAGAAAATTTCACGGTGAGAGAAAAGTTTTGTAAGCAAGGAGAAAAGGGTTCTGTTATTTGTGTTTGGTCTTGTGACAGCCTTAAATTGGTACCAATTTTTCTGTGATTGTTTCATTGTCTGCATTGACTGTAAGCGTAGGAACAGGATCAAGATTCTCTGTCTCCATTTTATGTGCAATTACCTTACTTTCTTGACTGTTCTCTGCTAGCGTTTCTTGTTTCATATTCATGAATGCTGAGAATTGTTGAGTGTTCCTCTGTGTTTCTTGAATTTCTGGTTCTTGTGGCATTACAATATTTCTTTGTGAATTGGGATCTAAGGATGCCATGATAATCTCGAGGGAGTTCTGCAGTGCCTCTAAATTCTTTTCCGTTTCTGTCCTAAACTTAGCTCGATCACATTTCAGTGCATTAATCTCATGTTTTTGCCTAAGTTGTCCTTGCTGTAATTGCTTGATAGACTCATCCACTTTGGACCATTTTGATCCTTCTGCCATCTATACTTGTTAGACTGAATGGTTGAAAATAGAGTTAAAACTTGAGGAAAAAAATGATGATGAATTAGAAGAATTGGAAGGGTTAATGAAAGCTCCAATGTTAGGATACCAATTTTAGGAATGAAAATAAGAGGATAAAATTAAGAAAGAAAAGGAAAAGATTCGAAAAAAATTGAAAGGGAATATCACATTTCGAGCAAGTGGAGAGCTTCTAAATCATATTTTGAGCTAATTGTTAGAGTACTACGACTTAGATTAAGCATTTTCAAAGCAGCAAGAAATTCTCGGTTTAATCAACTTTATATGCAGGATCTCTGATATTTCTATAGATATTTTAGGATGTAGTGCTCAAGTCTGTCAAACAAGTAGTGTGCACACAACTTTCGATGCTGGATCTCTAGTATTTCCATGGATATTTTAGGAAGTAGTGCTCAAGTAGTGTACACCTATATGATCTGTAAAGCTGTGTGGAAGACTCTTTTCATGGCTGGTAAGTCAAACTATGTGAAATACTCTGTTCCAAGGTTGGTAAGATTGAGTAAAGAATGGGTAAATCTAGCTTCCGTTAACTTTGATGCAAGAAATTTACTAGACTGTTGTTTGGTAAAGTTTGAGATTCTGGGATTTCCAGGACATTGTAGCTTAAGTTGTAGGAAACTCTGAATCATTTTAGAGCAACTTCAACTAGTTAACAGTTTCCAATTTTCATTTCCTAATCTATGATTTTTCTAGCAATTAATTGAGGTACTTGGGACTCAGAGAGATAGTGAGAGACCAAATGAGAAAGATAACTAAGAAAAAACATGAAAAAGCATATTTGAATTTTTTTACCTAGTTACATGATACAAGAAAATATGAAAATCTGTTTCTCTAAGGCTGCAGGGGCAGAGCCCACCTGATAATGTCATATATTTTCAGAATTTTGAATCATCAGAATGGTTGACTACTAACATTTAGACTCTGATACGAATTATCTTAGGAGTTCAAATTGTGATACAGGGTAACCATAAACAACATATATTACGTGTTGGAGGAAACATTTTGAGCTCCTAGTTCTCTCTCTCACAGTTTTATTAATAAAAAAAAAAGCTCTAGAGAATTTTTCTTGTATGTTAACTAATAATCTTAAGGAAAAACAAAAAGGAAAAGTGAAAATAAGTTAGAAGAAATTACTAGATATCCATGATTTAGCACCACTAGTCACTCTACATTTTTTTCTCTTGTTCTTGCTTTCTTTTTCCATTGTTTTTTGCACATAAATGAATGACCCATTTTGCAAAAGATAATCAGTGATGATAGATTGTAGCAAGAGCGTAGGGCTTGTGAACTAAACTAGACAAGGCAGGTTGGCTGATCATTGCATCTTTTGGATTTCTTCTAGATTATTTTTTAGCTACATAGTTGACCTCTAATGTAGCCAAATCTTGATATGCATTTGATTATGAACTGTTTTCTCTGTAGGCTTTAGTAAGAGACTGTTTTCATGGTATTATATGTACCTTAGATATAGATACTTAAATAATGTCATGGAAAACCCCTTGAATTAAACAACCTTATATATAGGTACTTAAATAATGTCATGTAGATAAGCAGCCTAATTATTATAATAATATGAAATTAGTATTAATCATATTTTAATAATAGTAAGAATAATAATTATTTATAATAATTACTATAAAATCATACAATTATTTTCATAAATTATTATATATTATTATTATTATAGTATTACTATGATTATTTCAATAATTTTAATGTTATTAATTTATATTAAGACTGTAATAATTATTAATATTATTTATTTGCATTGACCAATTGCCAACATGAGTTTGTATCAATTTGTTATTATAAATTTCAGTTAATCCACTTACCAATCAAATCGAAGTTTGTGATTATGCATACTTTTGCCAAAAATATTACAATACTGACTTGATTAACATTGTTTTAGGAAAGTCTATTGGCGTCATCTAAAAATGGATAAAAGTTGGATAGATAAACCGAGGTCGAGTAAAGCCTATATGGATGGTGTTGCAAACTTCATTAGATTTGTGTGTCAGAAAGCTTGTGCTTGTGCTCGTGGTAGTATTGTTTGTCCATGTAGGAGATGTGGTAATTGTTATTCATTTGAACCAGAAATTGTTCAGGAGCATCTATTGTATAATGGGTTTAGTCCAGGTTACACCGAGTGGGTTTTTTATGGGGAAAAAGTCTCTCGTATAGACCACCCTCACACTAGTTCACAACCCACTAGTGTTCCAGGTGGCTTCATGGGACGAGATGACGTGTTGGGTTTGCTCCGAGGTATCTTTCAGGTTACTTGTGAAAACTCAAACAATGAACCGTTAAGTTTAGGAATCGAAGTGGGATCTTCAAATGAGCATGGTGAAGAGAAACAGGTTCATTGTGGGGTTGAGTTCAATAATTGTGGTCATCCTTCACACGTCGAACATCCAGTTCATTCTGCTAATGATGAGACGACTCAGTATCGCAACTTGATGAAAGATTACGATACTGAACTTTATCCAGGTTGTCAGAATTTCACAAAGTTAAGTTTCATGTTATATTTACTACACCTCAAATGTTTGAATGGGTGGTCTGGCAAATCTCTGACTATGTTTCTTGAGTTTATCAATATGGCATTTCCAATGTGTGCACCACTGCCATCAAATTATTATGAAGCCATGAAGATTATCAAAGGATTGGGTCTTGGGTATGAGAAGATTCATGTTTGTCCTAATGACTGCACACTGTATTGGTGTGAGCATTTGAATGATGAATTTTGTCATGCGTGTGGCGTGGCACGGTGGGTCAAAAACACAGTTGATGATGAGGATCTGTTGAATGAGATGGATGGTCAATCGAAAAAGAAAAAGCCAGCTAAGATGTTGTGTTATTTTTCGCTAATACTAAGATTGAAAAGGACATATATGTCATCTAAAACGGCTTCGTTGATGAGATGGCATGACAAGGATCGGACAAAGGATGGGATTTTAAGACACCTTGCGGATGGATTAGCCTGGAATGAATTGGATAGATTGTATCCCGATTTTGCAGCTGATCCTCGGAGTGTTAGGCTTGGCTTAGCTAGTGACGGGTTCAATCCCTTTCGAACAATGAGTTCAACCTACAGCACATGGCCCGTTCTTTTGGTCCCATACAACTTGCCACCGTGGCTTTACATGAAGCAAACATCCTTCATCCTTTCAATGGTCATTCCTTGTGAGAGAAGCCCCGCTAATGATATTGATATCTTTTTGCAGCCTTTAATTGAAGAGTTGAAATAATTATGGGATGGTGTTGATGCGTTTGATGCGTCCACCAATCAAAGCTTTAAGCTTCGTGCTTCTCTTCTTTGGACTATTAATGATTTTCCAGCCTACGCAAACTTATCTGGTTGGAGCACCAAGGGGCGGGTTGCTTGTCCATGTTGTGGGGAATCTACGCATTCTATATGGTTAAAGCACGGGGGAAAGTTTTGTTATATGGGTCATCGTCGATGGTTAGCAGAAAACCATGAGTTCCGTTTTCAAAAGGATCAGTTTGATGGCACCATAGAGTTGGGATTTGCTCCTGTTCCATCGTCTGGGCACGATGTTTTAAGACAACTAGAGGGTGGAAACTATAGCTATGGTAAAACCTCGAAGCTTTCTAAGAAGAGGGCAAGAGAAGATGTTGGTGCCTCTACGGGGCAAGTGCTAGTGGATGAAGTTGATAACCTTTTTGAAGGTGTGGACGATTTTCTTGAAAATGTTGATAATGAGGATATTCCCATGGATGAGGGAGTTGTAGATACGGTGTGGAAAAAAAGAAGCATTTTTTTTGAGTTACCATATTGGAAAGACAATCTATTACGTCATAATTTAGATATGATGCATATAGAGAAGAATGTATGTGATAATTTGATTGGAACAATATTGAATATAGATGGTAAGACTAAAGATAATAAGAAGGCATGCCGCAATCTCGAGGAAATTGATATTAGGAAATACCTCCATTTAGTTGTTCTTCATAATGGAAAATATCACTCGCCTCCAGCATGCTACACTATGTCCACGAAGGAGAAGTAGAATTTCTTGACAGTTTTGGCAAATCTTAAAGTTCCTGATGGATATGCATCAAACATCTCGAGATGTGTCAACCTAAAGGATCGTAAGCTGTTAAACTTAAAGAGTCATGACGGTCACATATTGATGCAAAAAATCCTTCCGATTGCCTTAAGAGCATCTTTGTCTAGACATGTTCTAGCAGTTATGTCTGAGTTATCATCATTTTTCAAAGCTCTATGCTCTAAAGCCCTTGATCCTCATGAGCTTGACTTATTGGAGTCGTGTGTTGCTTTGACACTCTGCCATTTGGAGAAAATATACCCCCCGGGTTTCTTTACCATTATGGTTCATCTTATCATTCACTTAGCCTCCGAGGCTAGACTTGGGGGTCCCGTACACTACAGGTGGATGTATCCTGTTGAGAGGTTAGATGTTCAAAGCTATTTTGTGCACTTTGTTTTTTTTGATATATATTGGATACTTAATTAATCTTTAAATTTTTGGCTTCGCAAGGTATTTAGTGCGCTTGAAATCTTACGTATGTAATAGAAATCGACCCGAGGGGTCAATTGCTGAAGGGTACAATGGGGAAGAGTGTCTAACATATTGCTCCCAATACTTCAAAGGTGTAGAGACAAGATTCAACCATCCCCAAAGGAACAATGATGTTGTAAATTATCCGGATGAATACATGTTTTCCTCTAGTGGACGGATAATGGGAAAGATTGTGAGTGTTGAGCTCGATGACATGTCATTGGCTCAACCACATCGTTACGTGTTGCTCCATAATGATAAACTTTCTGACCTTCGTAGGTTAGTATCAATAAAGGAACTTAATATGGTATTATGTGTTTAAATTGAGTTTTTATTACTTGTTGTTAGCACTGTGATGGCTAACAGTTACATAAAAACATTAAATATTACAGCTCATTTTTGGCTGCTCAAAGGCTAACCAACCATTCCAATCGACCAATACAAAGTCTCGAACAAAAGTGGTTGGTTGAGAAATTTCCCTCATGGCTTATGAGGCAAGTTAGGCATAATAACAAGAGTATTCAATTTCTATAAGTGTTATAAATGAAAAATTGAATGTTGTTGTCTCATATTAATTGTTCGAAAATGTTTAGGTGCCATGGATGGTGGATAACAATTATTCAGATGAACTAATTGCCTTTGCTCGAGGTCCGAATAATTTTATTAGGAGATTCAATGGATTCAACATCAACGGCTTTAAATTCCATACAAAGGAACGTGAGAGGTGTAGACGCTCTCAAAATTCGGGAGTGATGGTTGAAGCGGATGATAAAATGTATTATGGTGTGCTCAACGATATCATCGAGCTGGATTACTATGGGACGTTTAAGATTGTGTTGTTCTGTTGTGATTGGGTGGATATTAATTCACCCAGGGGTTTAAAGAAAGATGCAAGTGGTTGCATTCTTGTGAACTTGAATAGGTTAATACACACTGGTCAGTTATTGAAGGATGACCCGTTCGTACTTTCATCTCAAGCGAATCAAGTGTTTTATGTGCAAGACCCAACAATGAAGGAATGGTATCATGTTGTGATCACGAAGCCAAGAGACCTATATGAAATGGGGGAAAAAAGGCAGGAAGAGGATAATGACACTTACAATCAGTGCATACCTTCTAATGTAGTGGTAGACGATCAATTAGATTGTATCTCGACTTGGGCTAGGATGGACATTGACAAAGATACCAACTAATCTTATGTGCATTTCCATGTAATTATATTTGGATGTGTATTTATGTGATGGATATGTGTGTAAACGAGTTTTGTAAGGTTTTATTGTAATCTATCGGGTTACTGTTGCTTTGTATCACACTTAACAAGAGTCCTGAACTTTTTTGCGTACAGTTTATGGAATGCTACTTTAGACTGTCGTAAATTTCTGTTTTGGTTGTATCATTGATTATTGTTTGTTCTTTAAATCCAATTTGAATCACTTATTTGTTCATAACTTCTCAGGTACTCAGAAGTTATTGATTGCTGCGTTTGCTACGACCCCTTGACCATTCCTATCTTTTAGGTGTGGTTCTTCTAATTCTTGTTAACTTTTAATGTATTTTTGATATTGTGAGATATAATCATTTTAATGTTTTTATCTCTACAGATTGCAAGATGTATAGGTAAAAAAATATCCCACCATCGGTTAGAGATAACATGTCAAATCAGTATGCAGCTGAGTCTTCACACCATCAAGAAGATATTCACTATGAGCATGACTATCACCTTGATGATGATCATGACAAGCACACTGATTCTGAGACCGATCCAATAACATCGCACAATGATAGTGAACAATACAAGATAATTGGTAATTTCTGTATTAGAATACATTCTATCTATAACTAGTTTGATACCACATTGTTATACTAATTATATAATTTATGTTTTCAATGTATAGATTCTGAAGAGAGGGTGAGGAAGCAGACACGTGTCTTGAGAACCTCACAAGTGTGGTCCCTTGAACGTGGGGAAAAAATTGTGGTCCACTTCAATGCACGTCATCAATCTATTAAGAAAGGTGGCCAAATGTTAAGTAGCTGGTTGGGCAAGGTAGCGAAGAGAGGGAACATTTGTCTGCTTAATTACACGGATTGGAAGAAGGTCCCTTCTAGCTACAAGAAGGACCTTGTTATATTGATTCGGGTAAGTAACAACTTAATAACCATTGATTACCTCCAATCTCTCTTTTTGTTTTTGTTTATTCGTGGTGTTGTACATACATAATCCCTAACACCAATAATGCTTATTTGACATCGATTTCCTTTCTGTGTGGTAGAGGAAGTTCCATTACCCTACGATTGAGGCGATAGACAACATTTTGTTGAGGATGATAGGGAAAAAATGGAGGGACTACCGATATGTGCTGAAAAGGGACTACGTGAGGAACAAAACGAAACAACAAGTTTTGAGCAATGATGTTCCAAAAGGCGCAGATCAAGACCAGTGGAAGCAACTGGTGAATTACTGGTTCTCTGACCAGAGTGAGATTGCTTTAAGACAATAATGTTCATTTGGATTCTCATTGTTTCTATTTTTCTATTAATGACTGATTATTCAATTGGTTTATTATTGGTGTAGAAATATTCGACTATAGGGACAGCGGCACGTGAAAGACAACAATGTCCTCACACATCTGGTTCAAAGAGTTTTGCTAGACGACGGGATGAATATGTGAGTTAATTTGCTTTATTAATCCAATCTTTCATTTAAGATGTCACTGTCACAATTTGATCTCTTTCCATACATGGTAGGAGATGACACATGGGAATGAGCCCGGGTGCGTGGAGTTTTTTTGCTGAAACTCATAAACGCAAGGATGAGACTTTTATTGATGATGCATCACGACAATTTATGGTAAGTTGAGCATCTTTAAAAATAGAGGAAAAGCCTAATTTTTTTTTATTCCTTCCTATTTTCACTTGATGTGGAATGAAAGAAAGAAGAGAGCCTTCAATTAAGTTAAGAAATATATAGCTTTCATCAAGGAAGGGTGATAAAATATTTTTGACCCAAAAGTTTGATGTTATTATTATTTTTTAAATGAGGATGACTTCATAGACTTCATTGGCATACTCTCTTGTTTTTGTAAATGGTTCTTTTGTTGTGTACACATGTAGTACTCCATTGGTGCCAGAGGAATACATCTGTCTGGTTCTTGTGCCTTTAGGATTAATCTGTTGGGCAATGTGATCCTGACATATATATTAGAGCTGTGTTTGAAATATGGTCTGTTTTCTGCATAGCCTTAATGATCAATAGTTCATTCTTTAATTACTGATTAGATATAGATCTGAATCTTAGATCAGTAAATGTGTTTGATTGGCAGCAAGTGAGGTTGGGAACTTGATCATGCTTTTCATTTTTTTTTGAACTAGATTAGTACTAAACAAATTTTATGTATGGTGAAGATTTTATGTACTAAACAAAGGAAGCTGAATGTATGGTGAAGATTTTATGCTTTGAAGGTAAAAATGATATCCTAGTTACACTTTTGGAGTTGTGCTGATAAAAGTGGGATGATTTTGTATGGTGGTGACCATCGACGAGCATAGATGATACTTTGTTGTTTTGCACATTTTGTCTAAATTAGGTACATTGCTTAGATTGTATATTTGTTTTTCTTTCGCAGGAGGTTTTATGAAAAAATAGGGGAAATTCTGCCCCTTTTTCGAGCATAGAAGATACTTTGTTGCTTTGCACATTTTGTCTAAATTAGGTACATTGCTTGGATTGTATATATTTTTTTTCTTTCGCAGGAGGTTTTATGAAAAAATAGGAGAAATTATGACCGTTTTTCAAGCATAGATGATACTTTGTTGCTTTGCACATTTTGTCTAAATTAGGTACATTGCTTGGATTGTATATTTGTTTTTCTTTCGCAGGAGGTTTTATGAAAAAATAGGAGAAATTCTGCCCCTTTTTCGAGCATAGATGATACTTTGTTGCTTTGCACATTTTGTCTAAATTAAGTACATTTCTTGGATTGTATATTTGTTTTTCTTTCGCATGAGGTTTTTTGAAAAAATAGGGGAAATTCTGCCTGTTTTTCGAGCATAGATGATACTTTGTTGCTTTGCACATTTTGTATAAATTAGATACATTGCTTGGATTGTATATTTGTTTTTCTTTCGCAGGAGGTTTTATGAAAAAATAGGGGAAATTCTACCCGTTTTTCTATAAAATTTGATAAACACATTTTGTTTTATGTATATTGCGCTGTTATTAGCTACTAAATATTCGGCGGAGTTTAATTTTTATTATTTCTTAATTGTAGGTGACAGCTGAAGCTCATGTTGCTGAACTTGTTGCAGTTTCAGGATCCTCTGATGCTAGCGATAATTTAGCAATACAAAATGAAGTCTTCACCGAACTTATGGGTGAAGAGAGTTCCGGTCGTGTCCGAGGTTAGGGTTTTGGAGTTACACCCTCTGCTGTGTTTGGGCTTTCAGCTCAAATAAGGAATGATATGGGATACCATGGAGCCTATGCTGAAGAGATAAATAGTTTGAGAGCAAAAATAGAAGAAAACAATCAACAGCATGCTCAACAAATTCAACAAATAACGGCGAGACACGATGATCAAATAAATAATATGCAATCCTAAATGGATGAGCTGAAGTTTTTACTACAATATTTGGCTAATAGAGGACCTCATGATTGATTTCGTGATGCATGATGCTAAAATAATTTTTCATACTACATTTCCATTACTTTGTTTTTGTATGAATTTTATATATGAACTATAACTGTTTTTTTGTGTAAATAAGACGTTTATGTTGACTGAAAGAATTTTTATGGATGATGCGTTTTATATTTCGAAGAACATTTGCATATAGAATGTTGATATTTAAGTCAAAGTAATGTAAAAACATAATTAAAACCGAAATTCATTTTGCCAAAAGAAAGACAGCTGACTCTGATGACATTCCGCGGCGCTTATATACCGGTGCGTTGAAGTACCGCTATATACCGGCGCTTTGAAGCGCCGGAAAATTATGCATATTGCGGCGCTTCTTCAAAGCGCCGGTATTTGCGTTTCAACACCACACATTCCGGCACTTGATCCGGCGCTTCCAAAAAGCGCTAGAAATTCATATTGCGGCACTTTTAAGCGCTGGAATATGTAAAAAAAAGCGTCGACGCTGACAATTTATTTTGTGGTGTGATTTGTTACTTTTCAAATTGAAAGTTTGAGAATCTTTTGTAAATTTTTTTATTAAAGATCAGAATGCTAAATAGTTATGAATGACAACATTTTTTTTTACGTTATTCTGATTTCTTGACATTAATTTATGTAAATTAGAAAGTTTAAAATTAAATTGATTAGAAAGGTAATCATGTCAATAATAACTTTAAAAACCCCGAAAAAGCTTTTATATTTGTTAGGAATAAGATCCTATGTATCTAATAATTGGAGAAAAGTTATTCCTCAACATATATATTCTTATTTACCATGTTACCCAAAGATGTAAGAAGTGTTAATTAGAAGAACACATTCGAATACAAAAGCATTAATTGTTTCAAAGAGAAAGGCAACTAGATGTTAACTAGTAGGACTGTTCCATGAACAACCAAACTTTTCAAGACAACTAATAATGTTTCTGGCATCACGGTATAAATGGAACACTTGAAAAGGACTAATTTAACGAGAGTGAGTCTACCAGCCTGACTAAGCAACTTAAATTACCAACTCTAAAAATTTGGCCACCATTTTATCCATTAATAGAAATATTTTGTTAGATTGAATCTAAAATAATGTTTTAGACCCATTAAAATTTTACAAATAACATCATATTTTGGATTTTAAGTTTATGTTGGTATTATCAGTAATTTTTTTTAAAATTATCAGTAAAGTTTCTGATGGATTTAAAACATCATTTTTAAACCTCATCCAGTCCAGTATTTTTGTTCAACCTTGAAACAAACCTTTTTTATTGCCCAATCACTCATATTTGGAGATTTAAGAGATAATTTTACTATAATTATCATCAATCTGCAAAACCATACAATTGTACTAATAACATTCAAAAGGGTTATTACGATGGCACACTTCACCTAAGTTATCAATGATGCCCTTTTCTTTTTCGATAATTAGAGGCATGATATAGTTAGCTCTTTTTTAGTTAGAGATAATCAATCAAGGCTATGATTTTTTCTTAATTAATTAATTTAATAATTTATTTCCATATTATATTGTATTTTTACCTTATATATGAATGTCTCAATGTATTTGTTGACCCATATTTGATTTTAATAATGACAAAACACTAATCTAATTGCACAAACAGTTTTATTTAAGTGATTAAGCGGCAAATACATTCAACATAGAAGCAAGATGCAAGAACTCAACTCGATTCAGACAAACAAGACAAGACAAGATCTAAAATAGGCATTAAGGTAATTGAAACAATTATAAATCTCTCATGTTCAATTACATAGCTTCATTTGTGGCTAAATTTACAAAAAACTTTGACAAAACTAACCATACAAAAGTTTCTAAGTCAAAAACAATTTTGAAACATGAAGAACTGGGTTGAAGGACAACCCAGTCGACTGGCTCCATATACCAGTCGACTGGGATATGGGACAGAAGGTTCCCAGTCGACTAGTGTTAAGAATATAGTTGACTGGTAACTGGGACAGAAAGTTCCCAATCGACTGGTGCTTAGGACCCAGTCGACTAGTGGTTAGGACCCAGTCGACTAGTACTCTCCCATAACCTAAAAAGTGAAGTTTCTCACTTGACCCAGTCGACTGGTACAAGGACCCAGTCGATTGGTAATTTGAAAATATGATCGTTTGAGACGCGGGACTTGAGCATTTAATATCCCAAACTTACCACGTTAGGGTCAAACGATCATATTGATTCAAGGCTATATAAACCCACTTCAATGAGCATTTAAAAGATGAGAAGAACATATTCACTTCACAAGATTGCTCATTAATTCTTAAAAGTTTTGAAAAATTTATTGTTGAGCCTTTTTTCAAACATGTTCTTGAAAGAGAGATATTATTCATTTGTAAAAGCACTTATTGCTATCTCTCTACTACTTTTTTATTTATTTTATATTTTATAGCAAACTTCATTTATTGTAAAGGGAAAGAGTTGTAATAACTCTTAGAGTGTTTAGGATTAAACACTTCATCGGAAGAGAGTGACTTCCGTGAGAAGAGATTAGCTTCCGTGAGGAGGAGATTGGTTGTAAGGTTTGTGCAACACCCGCTAAGTTGCGTGTTGCACGACTAAGGTTTTAGTGGATTGCTTCAAAAAGGTTCCTTGAAGAGAGTGGACGTAAGGTCAGAGAGATTCTGATATTGCTGAACCACTATAAATGGAGTTTGCATATTCTCTTTCTTAAACTCCTTTACTTTCAAGAATATTATTTGATTGTATGCTTTGTGTATTTAACTGTTTAAAAAATTGCAAGTAAATTAGAAAAAGTTTTTTAAAACCCAATTCACCCTCTTTTGGGTTTGAACCTCGGTTTACAATTGGCGTCAAAGCTTTGTATTCAATTTCAGGCTTAAAATCTTTGAGTTGATCCAATGGCATCTAATAGCTATACTGAAGGGCATTCCTATGCTAGGCCTCCCTTGTTCAATGGCTCCAACTATAAATATTGGAAAAATAGAATGAAAATCTTTATCGAAGGACAAGATTACAATCTTTGGAGGGTCATTGAAGAGGGACCTAGAATTCCTACAAAGAAAATAATCGTTGGAGAAATCAATCATACAATAATTAAACTCAAAACAGAGTTTAATGAAGAGGATTGTAGAATGATGTCTCTCAATAGTAGAGCAAATAGCATGTTACATTGTGCTCTAGATATTGCCGAATACAATAAAATTTCTGCATATATTTAATCTAAAGAAATTTGGGACAAATTGCAAGTTACATATGAAGGAACTAGCGAAGTTAAAAAATCAAAAATCTATATGCTAGTGTTCGAATATGAAACCTTCAAAATGTCTCCAAACGAAACTATTTTTCAAATGCACTCACGTTTTACTACCATTGTTAACGGTCTAAAGCTTCTTGGTAGGAACATTGAGGAATTTGAACTAACAAGAAAGATCTTAAGGTCTTTGCCATCCAATTGGAAAGCCAAGAAGGCGACCATAACGGAGGCCAAAGATCTCGACAAACTAGATGTTGAAACACTCATCGGATCATTGTTGACATACAAGATGGAGGAAATGAATCCTGTTGTCAATAATGATGAGAAGAAAAATAAGCAAATTGCTCTCAAAGCCTCTACGAGCAACAAAGAGGAAGAAAATGAAGAAGAGGTAGAGAGCAGTGAAGAAGATGGTGAGGTGAGGTGACTCTAATCATTAAGAGGTTTCACAGGTTCTTGAAGAAGTATGAGAAATCTTACACAAAGGATCCCACTCCAAAAAGGGAACCACTTGTGTGTTATAGCTACAAGAAGCTCGGTCACATAATGGCCAATTGTATACCAACAAGCAAACCATATAAGAGCTTTAAAAAAGAAAGTTATGATTACAACCACATGGAGTGATGACGAAGAAGAAGATTCTTCGAACAATGAGGTCAGATACGAGGAGATTGCCAACCTATACTTGATGGCAATCGACGACAAAAATGAGATATGTCTCCATACCAAGGAAAAAGGTAACTATTGGTACCTTGATAGTGGATGCTCAAAGTACATGACCGACGATCAAAGTATGTTCAAATAACTAACTCTAAGGGCTGGCAGACATGTCACCATTGGAGATAACACAAAGATAAAGATCATCGGGCATGGAAAAGTTGGTTCTTTTAATGATAACGCATATTTCATTCCAAGGATAAAAACACATACTCCCATTGTTGACCCGAAGGAGAGCCAACCTCAAACAAGTCAAGAGGTAGATGCTATCAACCTTGATCAACCATCTACAAGTCAACAAGATGATAGTCTTCCCAAAGATTGGAGGTAAGTCAATTATCATCCAACTGATCAAGTGATTGGTGATCCTTCACTGGGGTAAGAACTCGTTCCTCTATTAGAAATATTTACAATTGCGTAGCTTATTTATCGCAAGTAGAACCTAAGACGTTTGTAGAAGCCTAGAAAGATGATGACTGGATAACTGCTATGCAAGAAAAAATAAATCAATTTGAAAGAAACAAATATGAAATCTAGTTCCTAGACCAAAGAATCACACAATAATAAGAACTAAATGGGTATTTAGAAATAAGATGGATGAAAATGGAATAGTGACTAGGAACAAGGCTAGACTAGTTGCTAAGGGATATAATCAAGAATAAGGAATAGATTTTGATGAGACCTATGCTTCCTTAGCTAGATTAGAAGCTATTGGAATGTTATTAGCATTTGCATGCTTTAATAAGTTTAAGTTATTTCAAATGGATGTAAAAAGTGCATTTTTAAATGGTTTTATAGAAGAATAGGTGTATGTTGAGCAATCTCTTGGATTTGAAAATCTTATGTTCCAAACCATGTCTATAAAATTTCTAAAGCTCTATATGGGTTGAAGCAAGCTCCAAGGGCATGGTATGAAAGATTAAGTAAGTTTTTGCTTGAAAATGATTTTACAAGAGAAAAAATAGGCACAACCTGCTTCACAAAAACTCACAAAGATGACACACTACTAGTCTAAATATATATTGATGATATCATATTTGGTGCTACTAAGGTGTCAAGAGTTTGCTAAGTGTATGTAATGTGAATTTGAAATGAGCATGATGAGAGAGCTTACCTATTTTTTTGGACTTCAAATCAAACAATTGAAAGAAGGCATCTTCATCAATCAATCAAAGTACACCAAGGATCAATTAAATAAGTTCAGGATAGAAAGCTCAAAGTCAATTGGCACTCTTATGAGCACCTCTACAAAACTTGACCTAGATAAGGAAGGTGAGTGTGTAGATATTAAAACTTATAGAAGCATGATAGGAGCTTTACTTTATTTAACTATAAGTAGACCTGATATAATGTTCGTGTATGCATGTGTGCTAGATTTCAAGCTAATCCTAAGGAATCACATGTAATTGCAGTAAAAAGAATCCTTAGATATCTACAAGGAACTCAAAACCTAGGATTAGGGTATTATAGAAAATCAACTTTTGAGCTTGTAGGATATTCATATACTGATTTTGCGGGTTGTAGACTAGATAGAGAAAGCACTAGTGAAATATGGCAATTCTTGGGTGCAATGCTAACATCTTGGTTTTCCAAGAAACAAAATTCGGTTATGCTATTAACCGTCATGGCCGAATATGTAGCAGTAGAAAGTTGTTGTGCACAAGTGTTGTGGATGAAACAACAGTTAGAAGGCTATGACATGAACTTTAAAGATATACCAATTCATTATGATAACACTAGTACTATCAACTTAACCAAAAACCCTATTCAGCACTGTAGAACCAAACATATAGAAATTTGATATCACTTCATAAGAGACCATGCTCAAAAGGGTGGTATTAGACTAGAATTCATTCATTCAGAAGATGAAATAGCTGATATTCTTACAAAACCCTTAAGTGAATATAGCTTTTGCAAAATTAAACTATTAATGGGCCTGATAGACTATGATTAAATGTTTGATTGTATCAACATTTATCATTTACATATTTGACATCTAGTGAATGAGTATTAACTCTTATTTAATATATTTCTCACTTAAGATGGCATGGATAAACAATTTTGTGCTGAAATCTCAAGTTAGAGCTCAAAATTTTAAGTTTTCTAGAGGACCCAGTTGACTAGTGTGTTCACCTCAGTCGACTGGTATGCCACTGCCCATTTTACCAGTCAACTAGAATAAAGCATCTAGTTAACTGGTACTACAAGACATTGCTTGGAGCCAAAATTTGAAATTTTGGTAACCTATACAATCGACTTGTATGGATCATCCAGTCGACTAGTATATCTCTGCTAGTTTACCCAGTCGATTGGTATCGCGATTCTATAAACAGTCTCTTCATATTTTTTAGTTTTCATAACATTTTTGAAATCCCTAAAGTTTTCTCTATCTAGAAAATTCATGATTTCAGTCCCAATTCTCCCAAAACTACTCCATAAGACCCTTAATTTCATCCTATATCACCTCCATTTCAATTTTTCATGGTTAAAAATCCCTTATTCCCCAAAATCTCTTTCTAAAATGACATTTTTTTTACAATATTTGAGAGAATCCGGATTAAAACCACCATAGGAGGACCTCACACGCCTACAAGTCCCTTGTCTAAGAAGTCCTCGGCCCCGAACACAAAAGCAAAAAGATTAGCTGGATCATCAAACAAGACAGCATAGGGCGAGCTCGATGAGTTTTTATTTTAGAACCCCGCCGCCAACAGAAGGTATATCTCAGTCATTCGCAACAAGAAAATCATGACGGGTAGATTCTTCGATTTCGACTCTATCCGTCATGCAAACTTTGATATTTTTCATGCTTTTGAGGCCATTAACCTAACCCCACTAGTAACCATGCACCAAAAATACTACTCGTGCCTCATCCACCAATTCTATGCCAACTTAGTCAAACCAAGCCCATTAGCTATTTGGTTTAAGACCAAGGTAATGAGCATAGAATTTGAAGTTAATACCGATCTTTTGGTTAATATCCTGAGGATCCCAGTGAGAGAAGTCCAATAGAGTCTGGATGGATGGCCATAAAACTTTGATTATGAGGAAATATGCCAGATAGTTAGGGGCAACCTTAACTACATCTTTAGGCCCACTACATTTCATCAATGTAGTGACATGCCCCTTGGCTCAAATTTGTTCAACCTCATTGTGCGTTGGACTATCCACCCACGACTCGGGAGTCGGGGTTATCTCTCAAAGATAGATGTGGTATTTGATATGGTGTCTCAAAACAGGACACCATTTCAATATCTACCCTCTACTACTCGTCAACATGATAAACGATAAAGCAAACGACTCCAGGTGCCTTCCCTACTGGATGCTTATCACTTTAATCTTGCAGTATTTTCGAGTCCCCTTACCCACCTCTGAGGCTGAGGACATCGGCCCGAAGGATATCATCAACGTCTCTTCTTTGAAGAAGATGGGAGTGCACAATCCGAGAGGGTATGATCTACTCCAAGGCAGGGAAGAACATACAGATTGGTGTTGAGGATGACAGTAGCGAGGAGGACGACGAGGTTCGTGGTGATGCAGCTCCTCCTACTGCGATGGACACTAATGAGCGAACACCTAATCTATAACATGGTGGCTATAGTGCTGGTCAAGCTAGATACAATAACTTACTTCAAGCTATGACAAGCCTTTAACTGTCCATGCAATCCGGGTTCCAGAGCTTGAACTCTTCTATCGGTCACATGCATCGTGATCTCCACACATTTCGAGACGATTTTGAGTTGCACTACACAGAGTGCTCTCTGGCTAAGTTTCAGGATATTCTTCGAGACGGCTCTAATTCCCCCGCTCGCTGAGTTGTTTTTGTTTTATCTTACTAATATGTATATTTATAGCTCCATGGATACTAAGCACGTACATTTTTTTCCTCTTCACATACATTCATATGCTTGTACCATTGATTCAACGTCTATAAAGCTTATGATGTATGGATGATTATATATAAATGCTTACTTTTTAGTTATTTAGCTTTTTGCTCATTTATATGCTTTACTTATAAGCTAAATGGTTGTTGTTGCGCAATTATCTACCTAAATAAATAAGTAAATAATCGTACTAGTTTTACTTGCAAGTGTACAAGGTCAACAGTGTAGTATAGTGTGCCAAAGCAAGGTCATCTCCACAGGGAATGGTAAAGTTCGATTTTTAGAATTAGCTTCTTTAAGTAAAAAGAAATAAAATAACTGTTGTGTGTGATTTGATAATAATAAAGACATAGGGCTTTGATTTCCACCACTAGTCATACTTTCCCAATTGTATAAGGTATCAGTGCACTAGTCTTATCATATATACCTACTGGTTGTCAACCTAAGGGCATGGTATCTACTCCTTAAGCTATTGATTTCCCTAAGCAACGAGTTAGGCATGACATTTACTCTAACTCTTTTCTTCCTTAAGGGATTCAGCATGGTATCTGCTTGAGTTGTTCCTTAAGAAAACATAAGTACTATGGAAATCGACAACCACATGAGACCTAGGGCATGGTATCTACTCCCGGTTTCCCATGTTCATTAACCTGGGTATCCAGATAAGATATCCCTTGTTACTAATGTTAGACCCAGGACTCGGTCATCCAAATTGATCTAACTAACAGGTCCATACCATATGCATACGCTGGCCATACACATACATATGAGGAACGTAAATAAGTACAGGCATTAATCAAGTTAAACAACATAATAAAGGCTATTGGCAAAGATTTATAAATGCATAAATATATGAGAAAGCATAACTAGGGCTTCAATCGAGCCCTATAAGAAAGTTAGTTACACATGCTGTCTAAAAACATCATATATAAACTAAATATAAAGAGAAGAATAAACCCGAGAGAAGAGGCGTCAATTCTCTCCCAAAGCTTACAACTCCAATTAAAAGCTAAGAGAAGTGTTCTCTAAGTTGTGGTGTATGTTGTGTGTGCTTTATAGGTGTATTTATAGGGTTTGAAAAGTCCTAGAAGGTGCAGGAAACCCTAAACTTCCTAAACTGACAAAAACTCTTTATTTCCAAAACAGGGTTCTGCAGTTTACTATTCACGCCCGTATGTGTGCGCTCGATCGCACACGTCTTGCGCTCGACCGCAGTGGTGCGCTCGATCCCTCTTCTGTGTGCACAATCGCAATGCATGGTGCGATCGATCGCAGATTGACCAGAGACTGCTCCAGGATTTCCTGGATTCTTCCTTTAAGTGCCAAAACTGCTTCTTTTCTTCCAAAACCTATAAAACACATGTGAAATACACAAATGAAGTAAAACGAACTAAATTAACGTAACTAAGGACCTAATAAATGTAAATAAGGGGGCTTAAATATGAATATTTAAGCACCTATCAGTTGCTTAGATTAAACACTTGATGTTTCCCTATATGCTGTAACTACTTATACTAGTGTAGGCAACTTCTGATTCTTCTCGGGAAGTCTTCCTAATTCTATATCATACGTAGTTTTCATACCCAAGTTTTTTTTTCCTTATATTAATTGTTGTGGTGTTTGTTTTGCTTATTTTTTGAGTTTACACCCCCTTTTCTGCCAAGCCTATGACCTCGCAAGGTACAAAACTTTCATGAGCTATAATATATTTCCCAAATCAACTTGAGTTGTTTATTGTGGGTTGCAAACAACCAATGCTATGAATTATGATTAGTGGAGGAAAAGTAAGAAGTTATATGGAAAAAAAAAAAGGAAAGAAGAGTGATTGAACAAAAAAATGATTGAATAAAATTGGGATAATTTATGTTTTCTATTGTCTTTTATGCCCTGAGTCTTTGCTCGAGAGTGGTAAAAGTCTGAGCTTTTCATTTGTTCTCCACTTTTCTTCTACTTATACTTTCCTTTACCTGTAATTTGTACTTACGTTTTTCCTATGTTGGTTTTGGGCAGAAATGGAGGCCACGACTCTCGCCAAAGAGCAGGCCTAGAAGCTGGCCTTGAAGAAAATGAGAGCTACCCAGGCCGAGAAGCAGCAGGCCTCAGGATCGGGGGCTAGGAAGAGGCCTCGGGCCCGATCTCCTACCCTGATCAACTTAGAGACCCTCAGAGACTTCTTTCTCAGCCGGAGGCCACTCTCATCTCTCGTGCTGCCCCAGTTGCTTCTGCCACCACGGGGCCCTCGACTGCTCCTGGTGCTACCCAGAGTGTTGCCTCTGAGGCTACGATCTTAGTGCCCAACTGGGCGTTGAGGATCGATGACTTTGTCTTCGTTCACCCTCGGGTAGCACATGAGCATCTAACTAAGGAGACCCCTCATCGGGATGCTATGGAGCTGGCCCATAAGATTATTGAGTCCCTCTACGTGGTTGCAGAGTCTGTTGCATCCCAAGTAAAAAATTTCTTTTAATACTTTCCATTTCCTTCTCTTTTTATGTTTCCGTTTTATTGACTAACACTTTTTGCTTGATCGCAGATAGGCATCATCGTAGGCACGACCTCTCGTCGATGCCTGGAGAAAGTCGAGCTGCTTGGTCGGACCCATCGTCAGTTGGAGGAGAAGACAAAGGCCACTCACCAGCTGCAGGCTTTGCTAGACGCAGCTAACCAGGCCAGGGTTAGTGCTGAGTGCCGTTCTCAGACTACTGCAGGGGAGGCTGAGGCCCGCATTCGAGCTACTGCAGAAAGAGCTGAGGAGGAGGAGGCCCCGACTGTTTTCTAGGGTTCAGAGGCCTATCAGACGATCGTGGTCTTGGAGGGGGGCCAACAGTTCCTTAAAGGCTTTATGGAAGCCAAGAGGAAAGTTGAGGCCACGTATCCGGAGATGGACTTCTCGAGCCTTGATCTTCTGGAGCCTGAGGAGGAGGAGGACAAGGAGTAGCCTGCTTCAAAAGGAGAGCAGCCCGAAGTGCAAGAATATCATCAAGACTCCAGGCAAGAGCAGCCGATCGGGCAGGAAGATCATCTAGACACAGGGTAGCCCGTCGTAGGAGAAGAACATCCAGGCTTAAGATGAGAGTAGCCCGCCACAGAGGAGCTCCTCAAGCCAAAGAGGCTGAGGCAACAAGACATAGAGGTTGAGCCAGCTCCTGTTCTGGACTAGGATTTTTGTTTCTTCTTTGTACTTCGAGGTCATTAGGGTTCCTTTTTGCTTGTACTTCATGGTCGTTAGGGTTTTTTGTTGTAACCTTTTGATAAGTTAATGAAAACTCTTTCTTCCAATTTTGCTTTCCATATAATAGTTTCCCACTTTTACACTTAGTCATTCTTAGAGTAAAACTTCTTTTTGAAACTCGGATGCTGGATCCGAGCCTATTGATAGAATTGTCGAAGGTGTTCAGCGTTCTAAGTTCGAGGAATAAGACTTTTTACCCAACTCCTTGAGCCCGAAGGTGCCGGGGTGGCACACCTTTTTGATTCAATACGGCCCTTCCCAGTTAGGGATCAATTTTTTCGTTTCTTGAGGTCGAGATACTTTGTTCTTTCGCAGGACGAGGTCGTGAAGGCGGAAGTGCCTTCCTTGCACTTGGGAGTTATAATACGTAACGGTCCCTTACTGATAGGCTGATAGTTAGATTTGAGCTTTGTCTAGGGCGTTGTCGAGGAGGTCGACGTTCATGCAGAGAGCTTCGTCATTGTTTTTTTCTTTGAAGTTTTGTATTCGGAGGGAGGGCACTATGATTTCCAAGGGAATCATGGCCTCGGACCCATAAGTCATGAAGAAAAGGTTTTCCCCTATGGGTGCCCGAGCTGTGGTTCGATACGCCCAGAGTCTGTTGGGCAGGTGGTTTGTCCATTGCTTGTCCACTTCGTCTAGTCTCCTTTTGATGCCCTGTAAAAGGGTTCGATTAGTTACCTCGGCTTGCCCATTAGCTTACGGATATCTGACCAAGGAGAAACGATGCTCGATATATAACTCATCACAGAATGTTTTAAACCAGGCATTATCGAACTAATTGCCATTATCCGTTACCAATACTCGGGGTACACCGAATCAACATACTATAAACTTCCAAACGAAGCCCCGAGCTTGATGGTCAATGATGCTGGCCAGTGGTTCAGCCTCTACCCATTTTGTAAATTAGTCTATCGCTACTATGAGGTACTTTCACTGACCAGCTGCTCCGGTGAAAGGTCCGAGGAGGTCCATTCCCCACATGGCAAAGAGAAGTTAACTGGTGATCGGAGTCAGGAGGCTCGTCGGTCTGTGGGGGATGACGGTATACTGCTGGCAACTCTTGCACTTTTTTACCAATTCCATCGCTTCAACTCTCTCATTCTGGGCCAGTAGTAACCTTGGCAAAGGATTTTGAATGCAAGGGCCCAGCCCCCAAGATGATTCCCGCATATTCTTTCGTAGACCTCTCGGAGGGCGTAATTGGCTTCAATCGGGCCACGACACTTTATGTAGAGCATTGTGAGGCCTTTTTTATACAGTTGATCGCCCAAGATTGCGTACCGTGCTGCTCGAGATATGATTTTTATGGCTTCATTTCTTTCATCTGGGAGATAGCCATCCTGCAAATACCAGATGATGGGATTCGTCCAAGTCTCTTCGCTAGATACGGGTAACACCATGGTTTCATCAATGCTGGGCGCGACAAGTGTTTTGAGGTAGACCGCCCGCATGGATTTGGGCTAACAAGAGGAGGCGATCCGGGCCAAAGAATCAGCTTTTGCGTTTGCGGCCCGGGGGATTTGGCCGATCCGAGACATTTTGAACTTTGCTACGAGGTCTTTAGCCTTTTCTAATTAGCAGGTGATTCTCTCCCCTTGGGCTTCGAACTCTCCATTCATTTGGTTTACCACCAATTATGAGTCACTGTATGCGTCGAGGGCTTCTATAGATAATACCCTAGCCAGGATCATCCTAGCTAGTAAAGCTTCATACTTTGCCTCGTTGTTTGAGGCCTTGAATTCAAATCTTAGGGCGTACTAGAGGGTGAAATCATCTGGGCCACCCAAGATGAGCCTGGCACCACTGTCGGCGTCAGTGGAGGATCTGTCAACATTGAGGGTCCACTGAGGGAGCAGGCTTGTCTCGTCGAAAGCTTGAGGTGGGTCTTTCGGCCTTGGTAGTGAATGTTGGCTAAGGTATGGGCTTTGATGGCAACCTGGGGTTGGTAGTGAATGTCAAAATCGTTGAGCTTTATTTACTATTTCACCATTCTTTCGGAAACATCCGGTTTGCGGAGCACTTATCGAAGGGGTTGGTAGGTGAGGAGAGTGATTGTGTGGGCCTGGAAATACGGCCTGAGACTTGGATAGTACATGGGTTTTTGCACACCTGCCTCTTCCCGAATTAGGACGAAAGCCACCACCTAGTGCCAGGTCCACAGGTACAGAAAGAGCTCTTCGTCGGCTATGGGCTTGGTGAGCAAGGGGGGCGTACCCAAATATGTTTTCAGTTCTCTGAACACTTCTTGGCATTCATCGGATCAGACAAAGTCTTTGGCCTTTCTGATGGCTTTAAAACAAGGGAGGCACTTCTCAGCAGACTTTGACATGAATCGACTCAAAATGGATATCCTCCAAGTGAGTCGCTAGACTTTCCTTACCATCCGAGGTGGGCTCATGCTGAAGAAGGCTTCTATCTTCTCAGGGTTTGCTTCTATACCCCTATAGGTTACCATGAATCCCAGAAACTTTCCTCTCGTGACCCCAAAGGCACACTTAGTGGGACTCAGCTTCATCTGGTGGCGACGAAGGACTTCGAAGGCTTCTTCTAAGTCGGCTCCGTGATTATTGGCTTCGATACACTTGCCAACATGTCATCAATATAAACTTTTATATTCCAGCCTATCTGTCAGTAGAAGATTTTATTCACCAGCCTCTGGTAAGTTGCTCTTGTATTTTTTAAGCCGAAAGGCATGACTTTGTAACAGTAAAGCCCCTGCTTAGTAATGAAGGTTGTTTTCTCTTGATCTGATCAGTACATAAGGATCTGGTTATACCCTTAGTATGCGTCCATGAAGGTCAGCAGCTCGCGCCCTAACGTTGCGTCGACGAGTTGGTCGATCATTGGCAAAGGAAAACTGTCTTTCGGACAGGCCTTGTTCAGGTCTAAGAAGTCGATGCAGATCCGTTATTTATCACTTTCCTTCTTTAACATTACTACGTTGGATACCTAGTCCAGGTAATTTGTCTCTCGGATAAATTTGGCCAAGAGCAGCTTGTCGACCTCTGCCCGGACAGTGGCCTGCCGCTCGGGGGTAAATGAGATTTTCTTCTGGATGACTGGCTTGTGGTTTAGGTCCACACTTAGTTGGTGTATTATGACCTCTTGACTGATTCCTGGTATGTCTGTGGCGGTCCAGGCGAAAAAATCCTGGTTCATTCGGAGAAAGGCGAGCAAAAATTCTTTGAGGATCTCTGAAAGATTTGAGCCAATTTGAATGGTTCGAGAGCTATCATCGTCGAGGGGGACAACGGTTAATTCTTCTACCGATTGACCCCGTGGGTTACTTCCTTCATCTTTAAGGTCAATTCAAGTGGGAGGGCTTCCACCTTTTTGCCCTCTCTCACCGCACTGAGATAACATGACCTAGAGATCTGCTGGTCTCCCCTGACTTCGCCCACTCCTCTTTCTGTGGAGAATTTGACTTACAAGTGGTACGTGGAAACGACCGCTCGGAGCTTGTTAAGAGTGGGCCGACATAGTATAATGTTGTAGGATGAGGGTTACCGAACGATCAGGAAGGCGGTCTGTATGGTGGTCGCCTGCAAAATCGTTCCTACAGTCACTGAGAGGGTTATGCCGCCCTCTGCAAACACTGGACCTCCCGAGAAGCCATCGAGTGGGGTGGAGATCGGCTCCAACCGAGAGTCTCCTAGTCACATTTGTTGAAAAACATCATAGAACAGGATGTCGACTGAGCTCCCGTTGTCAATCAGGACTCGTCTGACCTCGTGATTAGCCACGAGAAGGGAGATAACTACGGCGTCATCATGTGGGGTCTGAACTCCTTCTAGGTCCTTGTCCGATAAAGAAATGGTTACGCCCGACTTCAGCTGTTTATAGGGTCCGGAGACAGAAGTTACTGATCTGGCATAAGACTTCTCGCGGTTCCTGCACGCGCCCCCAGCTGCGGGCCCTCTGCAGATGGTTTTGATGATTTTTATCTAGGCAGCCTCTAGTTTCTTTTGCTGGGATCCCTACAACTCGGCCCAGGGCTTTTTCGGATAGGTCGCATCGGTCTATTTCGCTCGAACGGGTGCTTAGGACTTCTCCGAGGCCACTTCCAGAATTTCTCCATCCGTGGCCCGGTAAACTCTTTTAGCTGTCCTCTGTTGATGAGGGCCTTAATCTGGTTCTTTCGTGTCTAACAATCTTCCGTGTCATGACCATGGTTCTTGTGGAACCTACACCATGTGCTTTGATCATGGTGGAGGTTTAATGGTCTTTGGGGCCATTGTAAGAGGGCCTTGTCATAGATCAGCATCAGGACGTCAGTCCTAGAGGCATTGAGCGGGGTGTAGTCTCTGAAGAGCCTAGGGACCCTGGGCCTGCTCTCGAAAGGCGTAGGGGCTTGAGGTTGATTACATCTAAAGTGTAACACGATAGTTGTAGCACAGCTTTGGGGTATCGATTCCATAGGGAAACAAGTTATCTACAAGAGAAGATGTAAACCTAAACACGAACGATAAGATCAAGTGAGAGAATCTGAATTTTGATAGTAAAGTATTATGAGGAAATTGTGTATTTGTAATGAAGAATATAATAAAGAAACAACAAGGTTCCGAGAATCCTCCCTAGGTTCGTTGCCTTATTCCAATCTCGATTCAATTGTTTTTATCTCGATTGCAAGTTTCACATCCCAAACAAACAATCGGTGTATATTCAATTAAAGCACATGTAAACCCTAATGTAATTGCTTATGAAGTACTCTTTACTTTCGATTCAAGTACACACGACCTACCCTATAGGTTTATCAAGAAACGACAATATATCTCTATGACAATATCGCAGTAATAGACAAACCTAAAAGATAAATCTACCAGACTTAATCACATCCAAACAACTTGACATAAGAAGAGCTTGACTAAACTTATATGGAGAGGAAGTATGCAATCACCGGGTTAAGAAAATCTAAAATAAGAAGCACATACAGTGCAACTGTCACATGAACCTTAATTCTTCTTGTTTAAGCAAAGAATAAATCGTAAACAATGTTTAGCAATAAATCTAAATTAAAACTGAATTAAGAAAGGAAAATAAGAACAACTACACCTAGGGATTCATCCCTTCGCCTTGCTTGGAGATTAATTAGCCATGAGGGAGAGTGTGGCAGCCTCCCTTGAGTTTTCCAGCCTTTGATTGATTCTATGAATGATTATAATATCAAACCTTAAGTGATCTATTTATAGTACAAGGGTCGAAGGGTGTTTTTGGGTTTAATCTAATGCTAAAACTCTAATTAAGTTCAGACTCGAAGATGGAAAAAACGTGTGCGTGCTGCAGCACAGGTTAAGGCATGCTGAGGCATGGGCTGGAGCATACTGCAACATAAGCTGATGCAGAAAATGTGGAACTCATGGATGCCACAGCATAGATTGAGGCATGCTGCAGCACACCCTGGTGTTTTGATTTTTCTTCATGTTTGCTTCTCCGCAACCACTTTGATACTTCGTTATGCATGGAATCTTGGCGTTTGAAGCAACGATCGTTTTTCCTTCTCTTTTGGATTCAAAGTACCCGAAAATGTACCGAGATAAGTTAATGATCAAGAATATCACTTTAGGGTTATTAACGTATAAAAATGCAATTAACACCGAGATCAACCCTAAAATGCTAACAATTAAGCGTTTGTTGAGATGCATTTTATGGCTCTCATCAGAGGCCTACCTTCGAAGGGCTTAGGAGCCCTTGGTCTATCTTCACGAAGTAGCAGCTTAATAGGCTCATGTCCTGCATTGGTGGGGCCCATTTTCCTTTTTTTCACGTCCCATTTTCGCTTTTTTCAGAATGCCTAGTCGTTTTTCATCAGCATATACTTCTCGGTTCGGGCCAAGATTTCACTCATATCAATGGGCGGGTGCCTGGTTAGTTTCGAACTGAAGACCCCAGATCTTAGCCCATTTTTGAAAGCCAACATCTGGACACTGGGGTTGAGGTCAGGGATCTCCCAAGCGGTGGAATTGAACCTCGAAATATAGGCCCGGAGCTTCTCCCCTCTCAGCTGGATGATGTTGAACAGGGACTCCGAGGTCTTTTTTGGTCCTTTGCTACTGATAAAATGCGAGGCGAAGGCATAAATCAGCTTCTTAAATGTATGGATGCCTTCTGGTTTCAAATGGGAATACCATTTCCTGGCTGTCTTTTCGAGTGTTAGGGGAAAAACTCGACACATCACAGGATTAGAGTGCCTGCGGAGCGTCATCGTGGTTCTATAGTGCTGGAGATGATCCAAAGGGTCAGTAGATCCATCATAAGGTTTAATCTGAGCAATTCAAAAGTTTTACGGGAGGGGGGCCTCGAGGACTTCCTGTGCGAAAGGAGGATCTTGCACATCGAGCTCCTCCATAACATTGTGGTCATGGCCTCTAAACACTTCGTTGATCTGTCCCTCTATATCCTCGATTCGCTTGCTGAGGCCTTCATTGCTTTTGGACGAGGGGCTTTCTCTAGACCTCGCCACACGGGGTAGATGAGACTCAACTGTGGAACAACCATCGATAGAAGGTCTACGGCTGGCCGAACAGGTGCGACTGGGGTCCAGCCGAGAAGGGACTAGTGATGGCTGATGAACTCCTCCGCGGACCTCAGTGGCTAAGTCAACCACGAGCCACGAGAGTTCCACAAACTGTGCTTGGAGAGTAACTAAGTTGGGATGCGCTTCGAACTCGACTGAGAAACTTGATCCGTCCCTCATTGCTCCTTTGCCGATGTCCCTAGCAGTGGTTTTAGGTGGCATGACAACAAATGAGTTCTCTAAACTTCTTCACTATTTCTGACCAAAGAGAAATGGTGGTTTTCCACGGACAACGCCAATCTGTTGATGCCAAAAATATGTTTTGTTGAGTTAGAGGCTAGGCCTCAGATGCATCTGCATAAGGAAAGAAGGGTGAGCTAGGGGTCGCCGGAGGGGGTGCCTCCGAGGATGCTCCGAAGCTTTAGTCAGAGTAAGATAGGATGTATGTAGGTGACGAGCGTTCCTTTTTTAGGTTTAAGAAAAGTAGGATCATTTGGAATCCCCACCTGAGTCTCTTTACAGGGCATTGGAGGTGGCATATTTGCTCAGGGCGGTCGTGATGTGACGCCCCAACTTGGTTGGGTAATGATGCTTAGGAAGCCCAGCTAGGTGGCTGGGGACCATCCGCTTGGGCTCCGCCTTGTTGGCTTGACCAGGGACCGTTCAAGTATAAGAGCAGTTGGTGACCTGACGTCCTAACTTGGTTGGGCAATGATGCCTAGGAAGCCCAGCTAGGTGGTCAGGGACCGTCCGCTTGGGCTTCGCCTTGTTGGCTTGACTAGGGACTGTTCAAGTATAAAGGTGGTTGGTGACCTAACATCCCAACTTGGTTGGGCAATGATGCCTAGAAAGCCTAGCTAGGTGGCCAGGGGCCGTCCGCTTGGGCTTCGCCTTGCTGGCGTGATCAGGGACCGTCTATATATTAGGGCGGTTGGCGACCCGGAGTCCCAACTTGATTTGGGCCTGGATACTCTGTGTTTCGTCCTATTTGGCTTGCCTTTACAAGGGCCTATGTGGCGTCTCCTTATTGGTTGGGTATTTTAGTCATATCACCAAGTTTGTACTGATTGTATTCTTTGCAACAAAAAGACCGATAGCATAGATCATATTTTCTTTGGCTACTGATATTCAACATGCATTTGGCATCAAATATTTGGTTAAAGCTAATGCTAATAGGCTTCTCTTAGGACAAAGCAAGATGAAATGCTTTGGGCTGCTTCCTATCTCAAGGTGAAGTCTCTTCTTACTATTTTGCTTAAGCTTGCTTGAAATGCCTTCATTTACCATATCTAGAAAGAAAGAAATCTTAGGCTTCATCGATCTATTTTCCACTCTCTTTCTGTAGTTCTCAATAACATTGTCCTGGACGTTGAGAGACAGCCTTAAAGGAAACTCTCTTGATGCCTCTATATCATATCATGTGTGTCTTGTGATACTGTTTGCTCTAAGGGGGAGTTTGATGTATAACTCACACGTGAGGGAGAGATTTGTTAAGATATTCATATGCGAGTTATCACATATCAAAAAGAAATAAAAAAAATAAGAGTTTGTTATATATACATGGTTTAAGTCAAAACTTATGAGCTTAAGTATTTGAGTCATACTGATGCCCATTTATATTAAATCTGTGTTTGTGAGATCTCTTGTATGTGAAGTACTACTGACTTTGAAGTGTGAACTAAGAGAATAAATTCATATATAACATTTGTCTAAAAATAGAGGTAATTAACCTATCTTCTCTTTTGTCAAACATGAAAAATTATATTCCAATATAAAATTATATAACTAGGATAAAAATATTCCAATATAAAAATATATAACTAGGATAAAACTGGTACATATATATTTTCCATCCCGAAGAGAGAATAAATATTCCAATATAACAATCATTAATTCATGCATGTGGGATTATAAAAAAAAATCATGCTACATGTTTTTCTTCTTGTTCATCATCTCCTCATCAGCATGATCTAAACATGAGTACGCACTCTTGTTGTGTGTAAAACTTGTATACGAAGTATGAATCTTATAAGTGTGTTTGAAAGTAGAATTGGTCACTTATAGGATTTAATTTGGAAGCCAACAAGCTACAATAATTAATTTATATGGGTTCATGAGGTAATTCTGTTTGGTAAGTATAAATTAATAAATCTACACGAGTTGTATATATGAAGCAAATTAATTAATGTAAATAGAACAAATGAACCAAAGAACATTGAATTAGGGAAAGATTTTCTTAGGATGGATAGACCATATACTATAGATTACAAAAATCACATAAGTAGGAAACTTCTATCTACCTAACATGGGAGAAAAGATTTGGTTGAAAAATCCTAAGATAGAAAATAAAAAATTCTTGAAGAGGGTATTAATAAAATTTGAACAAGTTAGAGCCCAACTTCTTGTGACTGTGTACTTATCCAAACAGTAATTCTTTACTAGTATTTTTTTGACACATTTCTAGGGTTTGATCTTAATTAATCATCATATTAAAGTATTAAAAATAAAGTAAAGGTTAAGAGCTATGTGGTAAGAGTCTATCCACCTCGCTTGAAATGTTTGGGTTCAAGTCTTTCATAACCGTTTGTTAGTACTAAATCTTGATTTTTATTGCACAAAGAGCGAAGTGATCCTTATAGCTTCAATCTTGATGTATGTGCAGTGGGAACTACTTCAGATTCACTATATGTTCTAAACTCAATGCACCCTGATAAATATGTGGAATAACTTAGATATGAGACCTAAAAATTAATATTATCAATAAAAATTTTAACTTTAAGATTATAAGTAAAATTTTCAATTGGTCTAGACCATTGAATTTAAACCCGAGTTAGCAAAAAATCCGCCCATGTATGAACAGTACTTTTGTCTTTTCTTAAAAAAATGGTAAAATTATTAAAAGGTCCTTATGTTTGAAACTTGTCTATGTAAAACCAAAAACAATTATAGCAGTGACAATTTAATCTTTTTAAATAAAATAATTATAGTAATAAATATTTTAATGATCATCCACATAAGTATTGAGAGTTGTAATTTAGATTTTGAGTCTAGAGAGTTTAAATATAATAGTCCTTGCATTATCGGATTATTGACCAATTTTTATGTTAAAGTTTGCAAAATTTATATGCTGAATCAAACGAGTGCATATACTCAATACTAAACTAGAATATGAACCTAAAATATTATTTTTTTTCTCTGTTTAAATTTTTTTTTTAAAAATACTAATTTAAATGTTAAATCATTAAATTTTTAACGATAGAAAAACACCAAAAAAATCACCTAGTAAATAATAACTTGCAGAAGTACTCCAAATTACTTCATCTAAAACTAAAAAAAATAAAATAATAAGAGAAAAAATGGTGTTCTAACAAAAGTTGGTGCTTGTCCTAAAGGTCAAGGACTTAAACTTTAATTTACATCCTTAAAAGATTTACTAATTATATTATATATATATATATATATATATATATATATATATATATATATATATATAATTGGGTTTAACGACTACCTGTAACTTAAGGGTCACACCCAACACCTATCCAAAACTAACAAAACCCATTAATTATAGTATATATGTTACTTCTGTAAGTTACTATTTATTAGGTGATATTGTTTTTTTGGTGTTTTTCTATCATTAAAGATTTAATAATTTAAGATTTAAATTAGTATTTATATATATATATATATATATATATATATATATATAAATTCTAGTTTGGTATTAAATATCTGCACCTGGTTGATTTAACATATACATTCTACAAACTTTGATATAAAAAAAATTGACTAATAAATCGGTAATGCAAAGATTACTATGTTTAAACTCTCTAAACTCAATATGTAAATTACATATCTCAATACTTGTGTGAAAAATGTCATTAATATATTTATTATTATAATTATTTTATTAAAAAAGACTAAGTTATTACTGTTATAATTGCTTTTGATTTATTTAAATAAATTTCAAACATTAAGACATAAAAATGCCGTGAATATAAAGAGAAAGAGAGGCACTGCCCATTTAGGTAGATGTTGCATGCTCTCTCCAATTGGTAATACTTTTCAAAGTCACAGGACCAGAACCAGACTCATAAATGATGTAAAAGTACTTGAGCTTTCAAAGTATCAACTAAGACTCACTACAAGATAATTGATATTTGTCAGTGCTTCATAAAAACGCCGCAATATAATAACCGCTGGCGCTTCTTTTGTGGCGCTTCCTCGAAGCGCCGCAATATAAAAAGAACATATAACAGCGCTTCAAAAGCGCCGCAATATAAAAAGAACATATAACAGCGCTTCAAAACACCATTATATATGAATCTTAATACGTGTAGTGATATACCGGCACTTTAAAGCACTGGAATATGAAATGGGTTTCGAGCATATTCCAACGCTTTAAAGCGCCGAAATATGCTCATCTGCATATACCAGCGCTTCAAAGCGTCGGAATATGAAACGGGTTTCGAGCATATTCCGGTGCTTTAAAGCCCTGAAATATGCTCTTCTGCATATACCAGCGCTTCAAAGCGCCGGAATATGAAATGAGTTTCGAGTATATTCCGACGCTTTAAAGCGCCGGTATTTTCTGGCGTTTTAATATATTCTTCTGTATATACCGGCGCTTCAAAGCACCGGAATATGAAATGGGTTTCGTCCATATTCCGGCGCTTTGAAGCGCCGGAATATGCTAAAAATTTCTCATATATAAGCCTGCTGCGCCCTGTAATTTTTTCCCCCAAATTTTTTTCCTTGCTCCACCGCACCAACCCCAAAATTTTTGGCTGTCGCCCTTAGCTCCCCCAATACAATATTTTCCGGTAATCACCTGTAATTATTCATTTACTTGTATGCTAGTGTTCTTTTTAATTTATTCTTATTAGTTTAACCCATGGAAGGAAAAAAAAATTATATTGTTGTATGTTTTTCCCCTTTCCCATCTTTTATATTTTGCAGTTTATTGGATTTGATCCTTTTGAGAAGTCTACGTATTTCAGGCCCTTCTTTGATTTGGGATAGTTCAATCAATGTGTTTATGAACTACAAAACAGAATCGATTCAAGCAGCAGGTTTGGCTCCAAATAATGCACCAAGAGGAAGAAGAGATATTTGCATTTGCAATGGTTCAGGTTTGGTTATTGCACATTTTTTATGGATTGTTTATAAGAACATCCCATATTCCCTTTTGAGACTTCTTAGTCAGTCTCTCAAGACACTTTCCTCCCACAACAAGTTCATATTGGATATAATTGCAAGTCACTTGAAAGTGTAAATTGAGGATTGCTTAGTTAAGATATTTAAATGTTTATTTTTGTGGCTATTTTGTACTTGTATTCTGCGTTTGGTTGCCGAGAAAAGGGAGGAAAATGGAGGATTTTTTTTTTATTTTTTTTTATGCTGCTTATATTGCGGCGCTTTTAAGCGCCGGTATATAGCGGCGCTTAGAAGCGCCGAAATATAGCGGTGCTTAAAAGTACCGAAAAAATATGCATATTGCGGCGCTTTCTGTAAGTGCCGGTATTTGCGCTTTGACACTACACAGACCGGTGCTTTATCCGGCGCTTGAAATAAACGCCAGTAATGCATATTTTGGCACTTTAAAGCGTCAAAATATGCACACAAAAAAATACGATGATCTTTTATCTTGTAGTGACTTGATGTATATGGTCCAACTTATTAAACTGCTTGGTAATTACACAAGAATAAAGAAAAGTCAACTGTACCTATATATCCCATTTTTGTCACTAGCTGCAAATGAGAAACGTAGAACGTTCAAAGGAGAAACTTGATTTTGTGGAGTCCAATTAAGAGAGGAGCAGATGATGGTTTCTTTGAAATCTTCTCATTGATTAACGTGTGCAGTTTATGCACAGGAAAGAAAATTAAAGAGTATTGACGTTAACTTATTGTATTTATAAATTATAATCTTTTAAAATTGAAAGAATTGGAAAGTGAAAAATAAGTTGAAATTATCAATTGATCAATTAATCTCCATTTAATATATTATTTTAATATTTATTAACTTTATAATGGTAAAAATAATATTATTTTATATTTTTTCTATTATTTTTCACAGTATTAAAAAAAGATAAAAGAAAACCATTTTCTTTCCTCTACTTAATTTTCCATCTCTCACTTTTTTTCATTACTTTTCTTTCCTACTTAATTATCATCTGTAAAGTCTATAATGGTTATTTTTTGGTTTTATTGTAGTTTGCTTTTACTTTGGTGATATGATAATTCTTCTGATTAACATGTACACAGGCTATGTTAGTACGAAAGAAAAGTAAGAGGAAAAAAAATAAAAAGTATTGATGTTTTTTTTTTGTATTTACAAATCACAATCCTCCAAAATTGAAAAAATTAAAAAATGAAAAATGAGAGATAAATAGA
The DNA here is from genome assembly GCA_023935145.1 of Bretschneidera sinensis. Lineage (NCBI taxonomy): Eukaryota > Viridiplantae > Streptophyta > Magnoliopsida > Brassicales > Akaniaceae > Bretschneidera > Bretschneidera sinensis. Next base: position 1,870,916 of record CM043697.1, on the reverse strand, counting down.
TGAGATTATCAATTGACCAATCAATCCTCATTTAATTCATTACTTTAATATCCATTAACTTTATGAATTAAGGATATAATGATAAAAATAATATTATTTTTTATTTTATTTCCTTTCATTTTTCACTTTACTAAAAAAAAAAGGCAAAAGAAAACAATTTTCTTTCCACTAGTTAATATTCCATCCTCTTATTTTTTTCTCTTCCTACTTTTATTTCCTACTTAATATTCATAAAGTCTATAATGGTCATTTTTTTGGTTTTATTGTAGTTTGCTTTTACTTTGGTAACATGACAATTTTTGTAATTAATGTGCGCATGGCCAAGGGACTTGTGCGGCGCGTGCAACCTACTCCGGCGGACCGTCGGATGGCATTTTAATTTATCAAAATGTTTTTAATGATTAAAAAAGAAATATATCAAAGATAACATTTTCATTATTTTCAACATTACGAATATGATCATCAACTTTTCATACTAATTTTTTATCAGTTTTTTTCAAGCATCCAGATCAAATGAAACATTCAAAAGGGTTATTATGATGTCTCCACATGCAGCATCTAAGTTTTGTAGAAATATGAATGCTAAACTATAAAGTCAAAAAGATGAGGATGATTTTTGTTGGTTTTCAAGATATGACTTTTATTAACAATTATTCTCAGACTTATTTGATTTTTTTATTAGTATAAATTTATTACTTTTAAACCATATAGACAAATTTAAATTTGAAAAAAAGTATATTTTTTTATTCTTGAAGATTGAGAGGCAAAGGGATTAATCGATTGAGAAAGATTTCATGTTCTTATTAGAAGATCATGTGATTAGATCTGCAGGTTTATTAAAAACAATAATCTTCTCTTTTAGAATGAAAAAAATAAAAGTTTTAACTTCTCATATAAAATTTGATAACTTTTAACGGTTAATGAAAAATAGGTTAAATTATAAACTAAAGTAATAATTTGTAATGAATATATCAATTAATTTAATTTTTAAAATAATTTGTCCTCGCAAAAAAAATTTAAATAAAATCCTACTCATAGTCATACCTAAAAGTGAGAGGAAAGGTAAGTTTTACCTATCAATTTAAATATCGATTATATTTTTTTAGAATTTAACAAAAAACAAATGAAAAGAGAAAGAAAGATAATAACATTTTAAAAAAATACTTTAGTAGACTTTTGCATGACAATAGAAGGTGCCAACGCCTGCCTTGTTTGTGTTGTATAAATAAATGTCCCTCAACGAATCCAATAACTTTGACCGATAATGTGCGAACTATTTAAAAAAGAATTAGGTATTTTTGTAATTAAATAATTAATCAAACAAATATTAAAACCTTCTTACTATCACTTACAATAATAATTAAATCAAACCCTATAGCTTGATTTATTTTTATACCAAATCATGAGTTTTTTTTTTTTTTTGGGTACATAACAATATCTGTGTTTTCAATTAGTTGCAATACAATCCTTTTAAACATTACTAATAAACGAAATTATTTTAAAAACTTAACAACACAAAATTTTTTAATCATAGTTTATTATACACATAAAAAGATAAATGTGATCTACTATAAGAAAAAAAAAATAAGAATTTTTTACTATTGAATTTTTTTCTTACTATTAAATATTGAAAAGCCATAAAAAAAATAATACGCGAGTAAAAAATTATTAAAAATTGTTGAATAATCTACAAATAATTTATAGAATTTATTGGGTATTAAAAATGATCAATTTCATGTCCAAATGGGTACAAATGAAAAATGGTTTCAGTTAGTTATAATGTAATTCTTATAAACATTATTAATTAATGAAATTGTCTTAAAAACTTAACAACAAACAGAATTTGATTATGCTTTATTATACAAATACAAAGATAAATGTGATCTATTATGAAAAAAATATAACATTTTTTACTATTGGAAAACATTTTTTTCTTACTATTAAATATTCAAAAGCCACAAAAATAAGTATATTCGGGTGAAATCTTTTTAAAAAATTGTTAGATGATCTTCAAATGACTTGTAAAAATATATGTGGTATCAAAATGGATCAATCGCGCACCTAAATAGATATAGATTATAAAAGTCTATTATATGATAATAATGCAAAACACATGATCTGACAGCTTATTATGTATAAAAAAAAAAGCTCAGAAGTGAAAATAGATCGAACCAAAAGATTGTGCATATATTTTAATTTTAAATTAATGAAAACTTGTAGCTAGGCGCCGTCCAAAGGCTTCCAAACTAAACTTTTTTTGTTCCTCTATAAATAAATGCCTTTTGTTGGACTTCTGTTTCAAGACATGGCTTTTATTTTCAATATTCAACTCAAGTAAATAATGAATATCATACCTATTAAAGATAGTAAAATGATTAATTATCCAAAAAAAACCTTAAACTGATGAAAAAATGAAAATTACCTTAAACTGATGAAAAAATGAAAATTGTTTATATATATATATATATATATATATATATATATATATATATATATATATATATATATATGGACTTTAACTTGCTCCTTTACTTGTATGTCTAGTAAAAGGTAAGTGGGTTTTGCTATTCGATGGCAATATAAGATGATGAGACAAGTAAAAAAAGAATAATAAAATTTACGTAAATACCCAAATGTTGGCAAAGCAATGGATAAAAAAAGAATAATAAATTCAAACACGGTAAAATGAGACGGAGCCCACAGATTCTGTGGGCCCAGCACTAGTGGATGATTTAAGACGTTAGGACTGCAGTTTTCAAACATTTGGACTTTTTAACTTGTGTCGGCCACGGGTTCTGTATTAAACACGTTTCTTGCTTTATAATAAAGAGAGGTATCCACAAACCCTATTCCGTGCGAAATCGAAAAAGTCTTTCAATAATTATCAAAAATTAAATAATAATTATTTTAAAATTTGAAAAATTAAAACCAAAATTTTTATTTAATTTTATTATAATTATTAATAAATTTTTATTTTATTTTATAAAAATTATCACGAAATTAGATATGTAATATCACCACCATACTTTATAATAATTGCTACAACGAGTTCTAAGTAAAATTCAAATTATAGACACAAGACGAAATAAATAAAATATTTTTATCTGGTTAGGATTCATTAAATATAAATAATATAAGAGTTCATTTAATCATTGATTGAAAAAAAAATATTTTTGTTTTTTTATCTCATTTAATAATAGATTATTAAATAAACATATACACTAATGACGTAGATAAAAAAAAAAAAAATAGGGTCAATCTTAATATGTAAGGAAACTATAAAAAAAAAAAAGTACAACGTTTTTGTTTGTCTATAAATAAATGCCTTAACGAGCTTACCCCCCAAAATATCTCTTACGCTAACGATACTTGAAAATTAAGCAGTTGTCTTGTGTAGTCCAAAAATGCGTTGGTTTCAGTGTAACGTGGCTGCTATATTAGTTGTTGCATTTTTGCTGCTGGAGGGATCGTTCTCGAATTGTCAGCTAAGTCCCACGTTTTACGACAAAAGTTGCCCGAACGTTTCGAGCATCATAAGTGGGATCATCGTAGATGCTTTAGGATCCGATCCACGTATTGCCGCTAGCCTCTTAAGGCTTCATTTCCATGACTGCTTTGTCCAGGTAAATAAAATTTATGCTCCTTTCAACTAAGCTTCACTTCCAACTTCTTCTCTTCTTTCATGAATTATTTTAACATATGAAATTGAAAGAGATCATAAGAATTCAAGATTTATTTTCAGGCGGAGCCGAAATATAATGATTGAAAATTTTCAAATTTTTTATGTGCGAGAAAAATTAGTTAGTTTTATTTTATCATTATATAATGAATTTATCGAACTAATGCTCGAAACTATTTCATACAGTGAATTCATCGATAAACTAGTCTGTACTAAAAAAAATTAATTCTCACTAGGCTAGTTGGTTTATTAGTATGAAACAAAAGTTTAATGTTCCATTTTTCTCTTTTTTTTTTAAAAAAGAAATCTCTTATAGACACAAAATAGACATTTTTTTTTTCTATTAAAACTCACATGGTCACGTATGTGATCATATAACATTCAAAAAAAGTTCAAGACTTTTGTGATATACCATTCAAAAAAAGTTGAAAAAGATAGGGCCATGGCCTACTTTGGGCCAATGTAGAAAAAAAGTCTTAGTTGGTTTGGGTCTAAAATTAATGTTTTAGATCCGTTGAAAATTTCATTAGTAATTTTGAGAAATTTCATTGGTAACATCATTTTTGTATCTCACACTTATATTTATGTTACCAATGAAATTCTTTAAAATTATTAGTAAAGTTTTAAACTCGAACCAACCAAGAATTTCTCCTGAATAGATCTACCCTTGATTGAAACCTACCTTATTCAAGACTTTTGTGATATACCATTCAAAAAAAGTTGAAAAAGATAAGGATGCCATGGCCAACTTTGGGCCAATGTAGAAAAAAAGTTTTAGTTGGTTTGGGTCTAAAATTAATGTTTTAGATCCGTTGAAAATTTCATTAGTAATTTTAAGAAATTTCATTGATAACATCATTTTTGTATCTCACACTTATGCTGATGTTGCCAGTGAAATTCTTTAAAATTATTAGTAGAGTTTTAAACTCGAACCAACCAAGAATTTCTCCTGAATAGATCTACCCTTGATTGAAACCTACCTTATTCAAGACTTTTGTGATATACCATTCAAAAAAATTTGGAAAAGATAGGGATGCCATGGCCAACTTTGGGCCAATGTGGAAAAAAAGTCTTAGTTGGTTTGGGTTTAAAATTAATGTTTTAGATCCGTTGAAAATTTCATTAGTAATTTTGAGAAATTTCATTGATAATATCATTTTTGTATCTCACACTTATACTGATGTTGCCAGTGAAATTCTTTAAAATTATTAGTAAAGTTTTAAACTCGAACCAACCAAAAATTTCTCCCGAATAGATCTACCCTTAATCGAAACCTACCTTATTCAAGACTTTTGTGATATACCATTCAAAAAAGTTGGAAAAGATAGGGGGCCATGGCCAATTTTGGCACCTAAATAGGAAAAAAAAGGACTTGGTTGGTTTGGATCTAAAATCAATATTTTAGACTAGTTAAAAATTCTATAAGCAATTTTGAGAAACTTCACTAGTAATATTATTTTTTAATCTCACGTTTATATCAACAAAATTCTCCAAAATTATCAATAAAATTTCTAATACCAACCAAAAATTTCTCCCAAATAAATTCACCTATGACTGAAATCCTACCTTATTTATGACTATTGTGATATACCACTCAAAAAAGTTGGAAGAGATAGGGGGACCATGGCCAACCTTTATTGAAGCCCTATCTTATTCATTACTTTTGTGATATACCATTAAAAAAGTTGGAAAAGATAGGGGGCATGGCTAATTTTGGCACCCAATTAAGAAGAAAAAAAAATGTCTTGGTTGGCTCGGGTCTAAAATCAATATTTTAGACTAGTTAAAAATTTTATATATAATTTTGAGAAACTCCACTAGTAACATTATTTTTGAATCTCACACTTATATTTACATTATCAATAAAGTTCTTCAAAATTATCAATAAAATTTTTAACAGATTTAAAACATTAGTTATAGATTCGAAACAACCAAAAATTTCTTCCAAATAGATTCACTATTGTGATATACCATTCAAAAAAGTTGGAAAAGATAGGGAGACCATGGCCAATCTTTATTGAAACCCTACCTCATTCATGACTTGGTTCCAAAGGAAATGACACTCTCATCAACTAATAGTTATTAAGATGTTGACTCTTTTTTTTCTTTTCTTTCCCCCCAAGTTTTTTTTTTTGGAAACCCAAACAATAACATCATTAATTGATGTTAATTTCCTCTCTAAAATTAATCTTAGCGATCAAATTAACATCTTGATTATCTTTTTCAGGGTTGTGATGGATCACTTTTGTTGGACAATGATACTACAAATGGAATAGAGACCGAGAAAGATGCTGCTCCTAATAACAATTCCACGAGGGGTTTTGATGTTGTTGACAGAATGAAGACTGCACTGGAGAATGCTTGTCCAGGCATTGTTTCCTGCGCTGATATTCTCACCATTGCAGCTGAAAAATCTGTGAATTTGGTATACTTTTATTTATTTATTTTTCCACAAATTAAAAACCCTTTCATCTTTACTTTCTTTGATTTCTAGTGAAAATATTTCACATCTATCAATCCACGTTCTGAAAGAAACTCTCATAACATAGATCAATGGTTCTTGAAAGCATTTTCTTGTCTTTTTCTCCATAATCTTACATGTGTGCTTGATTTTGAAAAACGTTTTCTGTTTTTGCTTTCTAATTTCAGAGAATAAAAATCGTTTTTATTTTTAACTTCTTTTTTCTTATTTTAAATCACTTTTATTTTCACAGTCAGGAGGTCCCTCATGGGCAAATCTATTAGGAAGAAGAGATGGCACGACGGCAAACCGAACTCGTGCTGGAGAGCTTCCTTCTCCTTTTGAAACTCTTGAACAACTCAAAAAAAAGTTCACAGATGTTGGCCTCAACAACAACACTGATTTGGTTGCACTCTCCGGTAATCATCCTTTTTCCCCTTGCTCTTTAAAGACTTATGTTTGAATCATGAAAATTTTGAAGTAAAAGAAAGCAAAGAAAAATTGAACAGAAAAGGTAAAAGGAAAGAAGTTCTTTGTTTCAATTCGATTTCTTCTTCTTTTATTTTTCATTTTCCTCAGAATTTAAAATAATGTAATTTAAAAGTACAATTGACATAAATTCATATTAATTTTGTTGTAATGAGATAACAAAAAAAATATCAAAACAGTAATAAAAACAATCACATAAAACAAGAGACAAAATTTATGTGGTTCGACTAGTTACATCAACATCCACAAACCAGAGTAAAGAAATTTACTATTAAAAATGAAGAGAAAAAAACCATTTAAGCTCAAACCCTAACAAACGTTTTTATATATGAACTACAAAACAAGTAAAAAAAATCGATTCTCTTTTATTTCAAAATCGTTCCCAAAAATTTTAGGTTGAAAAAGTTTTTGAATCCAACCAAAATGCTAGACATCTGAACATATATTGTTTTAAATTCATATATATATATATATATATATATATATATATATATATAAAAGGGTATTCTTTTTACACGTGGGTGAGACCATCATATTTTATTAATTGTGACAAGGTTTTCGCTTTCATATTTTTTTTTTTTTTCAGGTGGTCACACATTTGGAAGAGCTCAATGTCAATTCATCACTAATCGATTATACAATTTCAGTGGCACTAATGCTCCTGATCCAACTCTCAACACAACCTACCTAGAAACGCTTCGCGGATTATGCCCTCAGGGAGGAAATATAAGTAGCCTGGTTAACTTAGATCCGAGGACACCTGATGTCTTCGACAATAACTACTTCAGTAACCTTCAACTTCAGAAGGGTTTACTCCAAAGCGATCAAGAACTGTTCTCGACTACTGGGGCTGATACAATTGATATCGTTAACCAGTTTAGCGGTAATCAAACTGCTTTTTTTGAACGATTTGTGGTGTCTATGATAAGAATGGGGAATCTTGATGTATTAACGGGAACTGAAGGAGAGGTCAGATTGAACTGCAGGGTGATTAATGGAGCCTCAATTACTACTAGATCATACGATAACGATGCTTTGGTGAGCTCGTTTTGAATGAAGCAATATTACAAATGTTATAGCAACATTTGTATCCGAAATCAGTATGTTATCTTAAAATAAATGAAGTTATGCTAGTACTTGCAGCTTTCTGTAAAATTCCAAGTTACATAACTTGATTTTGCTAGTACTTTTCAAATATTACTTTTGAAAACTCTAATAAGTGTCTTTATATTTATTATCATCAAAATTCTCTTCAGTAATTGATGAAAATTTTTATCTCAATGCATCATTGGATGGTTGTCGCATCATTCCTTGTGTTGACATGACACTCATTCAATGATGTATTGAAACCTCAATTACTACTATATCAAACAATGATGCTTTGGTGAGCTCGATTTGAATAAATCCAACAATAGGTTTTAGTGGATTGCTTCAAAGAGGTTCTTTGAAGAAAGTGGACGTAGGGTCGGAGAGATTCCGATATTACCGAACCACTATAAACGGAGTTTGCATATTCTCTTCCTTAAACTCCTTTACTTTCAAGCATATTATTTGATTGTATGCTTTGTGTATTTAATTGTTTAAAAACTTGCAAGTAAATTAGAAAAAGTTTTTAAAACCCAATTCACCTCCCACTTGGGTTTGAACCTCGGTTTACAATTGGTGTCAGAGCTTCATACTCAATTTCAGGCTTAAAATCATTGAGTTGATCTGATGGCATCTAATAGCTATACCGAAGGGTATTCCTATACTAGGCCTCCCTTGTTCAATGGCTCCAACTATAGCTATTGGAAAAATAGAATGAAAATCTTTGTTGAATGTCAAGATTACAATCTATGGAGGATCATTTAAGAGAGGCCTAGAATTCTTACAAAGGAAATAATCATTAGAGAAATCAGTCATACAATATCTAAACTCATAATAGAGTTAAATGAAGATGATTGTAGAATGATATCTCTCAATAGTAGAGCAACTAGCATGTTATATTGTGCTCTAGATATTGTTGAATACAATAAAATTTCTACATGTATTTCAACTAAAGAAATTTGGGACAAATTGCAAGTTACATATGAAGGAACTAGCAAAGTTAAAAAATAAAAAATCTATATGCTAGTGTCCGAATATGAAACCTTCAAAATGTCTCCAAATGAAACTATTTCTCAAATGCACTCATGTTTTACTACCATTGTTAACGGTCTAAAGCTTCTTGGTAGGAACATTGAGCAATTTGAACTAACGAGGAAGATCTTAAAGTCTTTGCCATCCACTTGGAAAGCAAAGAAGACGACCATAACGGAGGCCAAAGATCTTGACAAACTAGATGTCGAAACAATCCTCGGATCATTATTGACATACGAGATAGAGGAAATGAATCCTGTTGTCAATAATGATGAGAAGAAAAATAAGCAAATTGCTCTCAAAGCCTCTACGAGCAACAAAGAAGAAGAAAAGGAAAAAGAGGTAGAGAGCAATGAAGAAGATGGTGAGATGGCTCTAATCACTAGGAGGTTTCACAAGTTCTTGAAAAATAACAAGAAACCTTACACAAAAGATCCCACTCCAAAAAGAGAACCACTTGTGTGTTATGGCTGCAAAAAGCCCAGTCACATCAAGGTCGATTGTACAGCAACAAGCAAACCATATAAGAGCTTCAAAAAGAAAGCTCTGATTGCAACCACATAGAGTGATGACGAAAAAGTAGATTATTTAGACAACAAGGTCAGATACGAAGAGATTACCAACCTATGCTTGATGGAAATCGAAGACGAAAATGAGATATGTCTCCACACCAATGAAAAATGTAACTATTTGTACCTTGATAGTGGATGCCCAAAGCACATGACCAATGATCAAAGTATGTTCAAAGAACTAACACTAAGGATGGTAGACATGTCACCATTGGAGAAAACACAAAGATAAAGATCACTGGGCATGAAAAAATTGGTTCTTTTAATGGTGATGCATATTTCATTCCAAGGATAAAACACCTACTCCCATTGTTGACCAGAAAGAGAGCCAACCTCAAACAAGTCAAGAAGTAGATGTTATCAACCTTGATCAACCATCTACTAGTCAACAAAAGGATAGTCTTCCCAAAGATTGGAGGTAAGTGAATTATCATCCAACTGATCAAGTGATTGGTGATCCTTCACAAGGGGTAAGAACTAGTTTCTCTATTAGAAATATTTGCAATTGTGTAGCTTATTTATTGCAAGTAGAACCAAAGACGTTTGTAGAAGCCTAGAAATATGTTGATTGGATAAATTCTATGCAAGAAGAAATAAATCAATTTAAAAGAAACAAAGTATAGAATCTAGTTCCTAGACCAAAGAATCACACAATAATAGGAACTAAATGGGTATTTAGAAATAACATGGATGAAAATATAATAGTGTCTAGGAACAAGGCTGGACTAGTTGCTAAGGGATATAATCAAGAAGAAATAATATATTTTGATGAGACCTATGCTTCCTTAGCTAGATTAGAAGGTATTTGAATGTTATTAGCCTTTGCATGCTTTAATAAGTTTAAGTTATTTCAAATGGATGTAAAAAGTGCATTTTTAAATGGTTTTATAAAAGAAGAGGTGTATGTTGAGCAAACTCTTGGATTTGAAAATCATATATTCCAAACCATGTCTATAAGCTTTCTAAATCTCTATATTAGTTGAACCAAGCTCCAAGAGTATGGTATGAAAGACTAAGTAAGTTTTTGCTTGAAAATCATTTTATAAGAAGAAAAATAGACACAACATTCTTCACAAAAACTCACAAAGATGACACACTATTAGTCCAAATATATATTGATGATATTATATTTGGTGCTACTAATGAATCTATGTGTCAAGAGTTTGCTAAGTGTATGCAAGGTGAATTTGAAATGAGCATGATGGGAGAGCTTATCTACTTTTTTAGACTTCAAATCAAACAATTGAAAGAAGGCATCCACGTTAATCAATCAAAGTACACCAAGGATCAATTAAAGAGGTTTGGGATAGAAAGCTCAAAGTCAATTAGCACTCCTATGAGCACCTCTACAAAACTTGTCCTAGATGAGGAAGGTAGGTGTGTAGATACTAAAACTTATAGAAGCATGATAGGAGCTTTACTTTATTTAACTACAAGTAGACCTGATATAATGTTCATTGTATGCATGTGTGCTAGATTTCAAGCTAATCCTAAGGAATCACATGTAATTGTAGTAAAAAAAATCCTTAGATATCTACAAGGGACTCAAAACCTAGGATTATAGTATTCTAGAAAATCAACTTTTGAGCTTGTAGGATATTCATATGTTGATTTTACGGGTCACAGACTAGATAGAAAAAGCATTAATGGAACATGCTAATTCTTGGGTGCAATGCTAACCTCTTAGTTTTCCAAGAAACAAAATTCAGTTGCGCTATCAACCGCTAATGCAGAATATATAGCAACTGGAAGTTGTTGTGCACAAGTGTTGTAGATGAAACAACAGTTAGAAGACTATGGCATGAACTTTAAAGATATACCAAATCAGTATGATAACACTAGTGCTATCAACTTAACCAAAAACCTTGTTCAACATTGTAGAGCCAAACATATAGAAATTAGACATCACTTTATAAGAGACCATGCTCAAATGGGTGATATTAGACTAGAATTCATTCCTTCAAAAGATCAGATGGCTGATATTCTTACAAAACCCTTAAGTGAAGATAGCTTTTGCAAAATTAAATTATTGATGGGCCTGATAGATTATGATAAAATGTATGTTTGATTGCATCAACATTCATCATATGCATATTTGACATCTAGTGAATGAGTATTAACTCTTATTTAACATATCTCGCACTCAAGATGGCATAGATAAACAATTTCATGCTAAAATCTCAAGTTGGAGCTCAAAATTTTAAGATTTTTGGAGGACCCAGTTGACTAGTGTGTTCACGCCAGTCGACTAGTATCCCACTACCCATTTTACTAGTCGACTAGTACAAAGCATCTAAACGACTGGTACTACAAGATATTGTTTGGAGCCAAAATTTGTAATTTTAGTAACCTATCCAGTCGACTGGTATGGATCACCTAGTCAACTGGTATGTATCTGCTAGTTTACCCAATCGACTGGTATGTCAAAAATTTCTAAATTATGAAGGACCCAGCCGACTGGTGCCCTAACCCAGTCGACTGGTATCGCAATTCTATAAATAGTCTCTTCAGATTTTTCAGTTTTCACGCCATTTTTGAAATCCCTAAAGCTTTCTCTATCTAGAAAATCCATGATTTCAGTCCCATATCTCTCTAAACTACTCCATAAAACCCTTATTTTCATCCCATATCACTTCCATTTCAACTTTCACGATTGAAAATCCCTTATTCCCCAAAATCTCTATCTAAAACAACCTTTTTTACAATGTTTGAGAGAATCCAGATTAAAACCACCGTAGAAGGATCTCACGCGCCTATAAGTCCCTGGTCCAACAAGTCCTCGGCCCCGGACACAAAAGGAAAAGGATTGGCTAGATCATCAAGTAAGATGGCAAAGGGCAAGCTCAATAAGTCCTTATTTTGGAACCCCGCCGCCAATAAAAGTTATATCTCCGTCATTCACAACAAGAAAATCATGACGTGTAGATTTGTCGATTTCGATTCTATCCATCATGAAAACTTTGATATTTCCATGCTTTTAAGGCCATTAACCTAATCCCACAAGTAACCATACACAAAAAATACTGCTTGTGCCTCATCCACCAATTCTATGCCAACTTGGTCAAACCGAGCCTATTAGATCTTGGGTTTAATACCAAGGTAATGGGCATATAATTTGAAGTTAATACCAACCTTTTGGTTAATATCCTGAGGATCCTAGTGGGAGGGTTCCAATGGAGTCTGGATGGATGGCCAGACAACTTTAATTACGAAGAGGCATACCAGATAGTTAGAAGTGACCTTAACTACATTTTTAGGCCCACTACATTTCACCAATGTAGTGACATGCCACTCGACTCAAAGTTGCTCAACCTCATCGTGAGTTGGACCATTCACCCACGACTCGAAAGTTGGGGCTATCTCTCGAAGATAGATGTGTTATTGATCTGGTGTCTCAATAGGACACCATTTCAATATCTACTCCCTACTATTCACCAACATGATAAACAGTGAAGCGAACGACTCCGAGTGTCTTCCCTACGGGATGCTTATCACCTTGATCCTACAGCATTTCCAAGTCCCCCTACCCCCCTCTGAGGCTCAGGACATCGACCCGAAAGATATCATCAACTTCTCTTCTTTGAAGAAGATAAAGGTGCATGATCCGAGAGGGTATGATCTACTCCAAGGCAGGGAGAAACATATAGATTGATGCTAAGGATGACAGCAGCGAGGAGGACGATGAGGTTCATAGTGATGCAGCTCCTACTGCGATGGACATTGATGAGTGAGCACCTAATCCACAGTGTGGTGGCTATAGTGCTAGTCAGGCTGGATACAATGACTTACTTTAGGCTATGACAAGCTTCTAGCTGTCCATGCAGTCCGGGTTCCAAAGCTTGAGCTCTTCTATCGATCACATACATCATGACCTTCGAACACTTTGAGACGATTTCGAGTTGCATCGGGAGCGTACAGAGGGCTTTCTAGCTGAGCTTTAGGATCTTCTTCGAGACATCTCTGACTCCCCCCCTTGCTGAGCTATTTTTATTTTATCTTACTATTATGTATATTTATAGCTCCATGGATACTAAGCAAGGACATTTTTTTTCTCTTCACATACATTCAGATGTTTGTACTCATTGATTCAGCATTTGTAAAGCTTATAATGTATGGATGATTATATATAGATGCTTATTTTTTAGTTATTTAGCTTTTTGCTTATATATATGCTTTACTTATAAGCTAAATGGTTGCTTTGATTAAGCACTTGATGTTTCCCTATATGCTATAACTACTTATACTAGTGTAGGAAATTTCTGATTCTTCTCGAGAAGTCTTTCCAATTCTGAATCATATGTAGTTTTCATACACAAGCTCGTTTTTGCTATATATTCATGGCTATGGTGTTTGTTTTGCTTATTTTTTGAGTTTACACCTCATTTTTTTCCGTTGTTGTTAAAACGGGGGAGAAAAAAAAAATCAATCCACTGTATGTAAACTTAGAATAGAACATATATTTAGGGGAAACATTGCTCCAAACACATTGGCGAATGTAATATTGTCTTGCTTTGATTGGTTGGGTTAACATAACTACATATAAACTGCGTTTGGATGCTTAACAAGTTGGCTTTATCGGAAAAACAAAAGAAACTCTGCCCAAATTTCTCTAAAAACCCAACACTTAGTTTTTAAAACTGTTTTTCTCTCATTAGTTTTGTTATCATAAAAAAATGGGAGATTGTTGACCCATATTTGATTTTAATAATGGCAAAACACTACTTTAATTGCACTAACAGTTTTATCTAAGTAAAAACATTCAGTATGGTAACAAGATGTAAGAACTCAACTTGATTCAGACAAACAAGACAGGATAGAAGATCTAGAATATGCATTAAGGAAATTGAAACAATTATAAATCTCTCATGTTCAATTATGTAGCTTGATCTGTGCTCAATTTACAAAAGACTTTGACAAAACTAACCATACAAAAGTTTTTAAGTTAAAAACAGTTTTGAAACATGAAAAACTGGGTTGAAGGACAACCCAGTCGATTGGCTCCATAGACCAATCGACTGGGATATGGGACAGAAGGTTCCTAGTCGACTGGTGTTGAGGATCTAGTCGACTAGGAACTTTACTAGTAACTGGGACAGAAAGTTCCCAGTCGACTGGTGCTTAGGACCCAACCGACTGGTACTCTCCCATAACCTAAAAAGTGAAGTTTCTTACTTGACCCAGTCAACTGGTACAAGGATCTAATCGACTGATAATTCAAAAATATGACCGTTTGAGATGTAGAACTTGACCATTTAAAGCCCCAAACCTACCAAATCAGTGTCAAACGGCCATATTGATTCAAGACTATATAAACTCACTTCAATGGGCATTTAAAAGCTAAGAAGAACACATTCAATTCACAAGATTGCTCATTAATTCTCAAAAGCTTTGAAAAATTTATTGTTGAGCCATTCTTCAAGCTTGTTCTTGAAAGAGAGATATTGTTCATTTGTAAAAGCACTTATTGCTATCTTTCTACTACTTTCTTTACAGCAAACTTCATTTTTTGAAAAGGGAAAAAGTTGTAATAACTTTTAGAGTGTTTAGGATTAAACACTTCATTGTAACTTCCGTGATGAAGAGAGTAACTTCTGTGAGGAAGAGAGTGACTTCCATGAGGAAAAAAGTGAATTCTGTGAGGAAGAGATTGGTTGTAAGGTTTGTGCAACACCCACTAAATTGCACGACTAAGGTTTTAGTGGATTGCTTCAAGGAGGTTACTTGAAGAGAGTGGATGTAGGGTCGGAGAAATTCCGATATTGCCGAACCACTATAAACGGAGTTTCATATTCTCTTCCTTAAAATCCTTTACTTTAAAGCATATTATTTGATTGTATGCTTTGTGTATTTAATTGTTTAAAAACTTGCAAGTAACATAGAATTTTTTTTAAAACCTCCTCTTAGGTTTGAACCTCAGTTTACAGTATTGTAAACACACATCAACTAAATGAGAAATATGTAGCTTTAAGGGCATTGTGCCTGTGGATATAGGTCTAGTTACTGAACCACATTAAACTATATGTTCATCTTCTTATTCATTCTCTTTCATTTTATTTTCGTATTATCTCAAATTTGAATTAGTATCAGAGCAGGATGATAATTCTTGCCTCTCATTTTTTTTTTCTCTCCATTATTGCTACAACACCTATGGTGGCCTTTCATATGATTGGTTTTTGTTACAAATCAGCTGCTATCTCTTCAACAAATCAGTGGCTTCTTCTGCTCTATACAATGACTCTCGATAAATTACTATTCCAAAACTCAATTTTCAGGATAGAAATTTCATCATAGATTTCACACTCTAAGTTCAAGGGGAGCGTTAGATATCAATTAAGAGTTAATAGAGTCACCTCTTTAATCAAATACGGAATATAATTTTCTCTTAATTAATTAATTTGAAATATTTGCTTCTATACTATTTTGTATCTTCACATTATATATATGGATGTCTCAATACATTGTAAACATATAGCAACTAAATGAGAAATTTATAGTTGTAGAAGCATTGTGTCCATAGATGTAGGCATATATAATACTGACCGAACCACGTTAAACTATGCGTTCATCTTTTTTTTCATTCTCTTTTATTTTATTTTTGTATTATCTTAAATTTGACATTTTTAGGAGAATGATATAATTAATGAAATAACGAACACAGAAAAATAAAAGAACAAACCACAAAAAATGATGCAATTCTGCCAAGCCTATGACCTCGCAAGGTACAAAACTTTCAGGAGCTATAATATATTTTCCCAAATCAACTTGAGTTGTTCATTGTGGGTTGCAAACAACCGATGCTATGAATTACGATTAGTGGAGGAAAAGTAAGAAGTTATATGGAAAAAAAAAAAAAAAAAAAAGGAAAGAAGAGTGATTGAATAAAAAAATTATTGAAAAAAATTGGGATAATTAATGTTTTCTATTGTTTAGCATTTCAAAAAAAATGGAATTTTTAATTTTATTGTTTAGTAACAAATTTTTTTTATTATTTAGTACAAATAAAATAATTTAAAATATAATTCATTTAGTACCAATTTATATGTCATTTTTTTATGTTTTTTTATTGCTTGGTCAAATAAGAATTTTTTGTTGGAATGTAATGGGGCTTGAGAACCCCATGCATCGAGGGCGCTGGGGAAGTTTTATAACGTGAAGCTCCTGGTAGTGTTTCTTAGTGAGACTAAATTATGGGTTAGTGAAGTTGATAGGTTGAAAACTAAGTTTGGGTTGGAGTGTGGAATTTCAGTTCATGCTAGAGGTCGTAGTGGAATTTCAGTTTGGAAACGTTCATGGTCTGTTCAATTGGGTACGTATTCGGATTACCATATTGATGTTACTATTGATTAGGGGCGGATGTCTTATCTTTGGAGGTTTACGGGGCTTTACAGAACTCCAATTACAGCTCAAAGGAATGATTCGTGGGATTTATTGAGACATCTAAAAACGCAGTGTTCTTTGCCTTGGGTGTGTGGGGAGAATTTTAATGAGATTACCATGGATAGTGAAAAAGGAAGGTGGTGCTGCCCAACGGGTTCTCAGTTAGAATTGAAGTAATGATCTTTTATCTGTTTCAATTTTTTTTTATTTTTCCAACCGATTAGAAAACAGTGATTCAAAGAACGCAGCGGGCACCCAACAGCTCATGCAGCCATCACCTTCGAAAATCGGATGCGCGCGAGTTTTGGCAGGACGGCAGACGTACTGAAAGGCAACGATGATTCCTACGGTGTCAGTTTCAGTTGAAAGTCACCGAAACACGACGAATTAGCGGTGGCCAATGTTGATTGTCTACTTTGCAATAATACCGAAGAATCAAGGGAACATAATTTCTTTGGTTGTTCTTACTCAAAAAAGATTTAGTTTCACTTCCTAAGCCTTTCTGAAGTTAACAAATCTAGTGTATTCAAAATTTTAGAGGCAAAAACTGAATGTCTACTTTGATGATCAAGCCTCTTGGTGTGCCTATGCCTTGATATCATTTTTGGAAAGAGAGCAATTCAAAAACTCCATCAACATTTCCTACCACATAATTTAAGTTGTTTTAAATTGCATTGTTACCGATGTTCACGATAGATTCATAAGTTTCAGTCACTGTAGAGCTGATTCAACAATTCCTGAGCATGCATGCTTTGGTGGCTGATATCATCAAGGAAGATCAGTGGAATTGGCCCCCTGCCTGGTCAGAACATCTTGTTGAAATTCAAGCGGCAGCTTATGATTTAGTCCCGTTTTCCACAGAAGATTGCATCCTCTGGCTTCCTTCTCCTTCTGGTAAATTCCATTTCAAATCTATAGTCTTATGGCACAAATTGGTTTGGTTTACTCCTCACATTCCTAAGCATAGTTTCATTACCTGGTTAGCGCACTATTCATGACAGGCTTTCTACTAAGGTAAGGAAACAGAAATAAGGAAACCAAGTTTGTACTGACTGTGTTCTTTGCAACAAAAAGGCCGATAGTAGAGATCATATTTTCTTTGGCTACTGATATTCAACACGTATTTGGCATCAAGTATTTGGTTAAAGCTAATGTTAATAGGCTTTCTCTTAGGACCTGGCAAGATGAAATGCTTTGGGCTGCTTCCTATCTCGAGGGGAAGTCTCTTCTTACTGTTTTGCTTAAGCTTGCCTGAAATGCCTTCATTTACCATATCTGGAAAGAAAAAAATCTTAGGCTTCATCAATCTATTTTCCACTCTACCTTCTGTAGTTCTCAATAACATTGTCCTGGATGTGAGAGACAGCCTTAAAGGAAACTCTCTTGATGCCTGAGTATCATATCATGTGTGTCTTGTGATACTGTTTACTCCAAAGAGGAGTTTGATACATAACTCACACGTGAATGAAAGATTTGTTAGGATATTCATATGTGAGTTATCATATGTTAGAAAAAAATAAAAAATAAGAGTTAGTTATATATACACGGTTTGACCCAAAACTTCGAGCTTAAGTATTTGAGTCATATTGATACTCATGTATATTAAATCTGTGTTCGTGAAATCTCTTGTGTGTGAAGTACTACCTACTTTGAAGTGTGAACTAAGATAATAAATTCATATATAACATTTGTCTAAAAATATTTTCCATCCAGAAGTGTGAACTAAGTAATTAACCTATCTTCTCTTTTGTCAAACATGAAAAATCATATATCTAGAATAGAAATGGTACATATATATTTTCCATCCAGAAAAGAGAATAAAATATTTCAATATAACAATCATTAATTCATGCATGTGGGATTATAAAAAAAAAAATTTAAAAAAAACATGCATGTGGAGATTTACATGTTTTTCTTCTTGTTCATCATTTCCTCATCAGCATGATCCAAACATGAGTACGTACACTTGTGTGTAAAATTAATCTTATAAGTGTGTTTGAAAGTTGAATTGGTCACTTATAGGATTTAATTTGGAAGCCAACAAGCTACAATAATTAATTTATATGGGTTCATGAGGTAATTCTGTTTGGTACATATAAATTAATAAATCTACACAAGTTGTATATATGAAGCAAATTAATTAATGTAAATAGAACAAATGAACCAAAGCAAATTGAACTAGGGAAAGATTTTTTTAGGATGGATAGACCATATTCTATAGATTACAAGAATCACATAAGTAGGAAACTTCTATCTACCTAACATGGGAGAAAAGATTTGGTTTTAAAATCCTAAGAGAGAAAATAAAAAATTCTTAAAAAGTTAGAGCCCAACTTCTTGTGACTGTGTACTTATCCAAACAGTAATTCTTTACTAGTATTTTTTTTTGACATATATCTAAGGTTTGATCTTAATTAATCATCATATTAAAGTATTAAAAATAAAGTAAAGGTTAAAGAGCTTTGTGGTAAGAGCTCATCTACCTCGCTTGAAATGTTTGGGTTCAAGTCTTTCCATAGGCATTTGTTGGTGTTAATTCTTGACTTTCATCGCACAAAGAGCGAAGTAGTCCTTATATGTTCAATTCTGACATAGGTGCAGTGAGAATTACTTTAGATTTACTATGTGTTATGAGTCCAAATCTCCCTGACAAGTATGTCCACTAACCTACCTGCTTGCTTATTTTCATTTAAAAAATAGAGAATGTTGATTTGTCATACTTAAACTATAAGTTAGCATTATACCCAAATTTTTTTAAATCAAACTTACCCCAACATCTCATAAAATTACAAATTTTTGGGTATTTAAAAAAAAATTCATCCTCAAGCCAGCTAAAAAAATCACTAGAACCACGCCGATGCGCGCATGGTCAAGGGACTTGTGTGGCGCGTGTGACCTACTCCGACAAACCGTCGGATGGCATTCTAATTTATCAAAATGTTTTTAATGATTAAAAAAGAAATATTTCAAAGAAAACGTTTTTCATTATTTTCAACATTACGCACATGATCATCATCTTTTCATACTAATTTTTCATCAGTTTGTTTTCAAGCATCCAGATCAAATAAAACATTCAAAAGGGTTATTATAATGTCTCCACATGCAGCACCTAAGTTTTGCAGAAATATGACTGATGTCTCCACCATAAAGTCAAAAAGATGAGGATGATTTTTGTTGGTTTTCAAGATATGACTATTATTAACAATTATTCTCAGACTTATTTGATTTTTTTTATTAATATAAATTTATTAGATTTAAACCATATAAACAAATTCAAATTTGAAAAAAAAATATTTTTTTATTCTCGAAGATTGAGAGGCAAAGGGATTGATCGATCGAGAAAGATTTCATGTTCTTATTATAAGATCGTATGATTGGATCTGCAGGTTTAGTAAAAAGAATAATCTTCTCATTTGAGAAGGAAAAAATAAAAGTTTTAACTTTTTATATAAAATTTGATAACTTTTAACGGTTAATGAAAAATAGGTTAAATTATTAACTAAAGTAATAATTTGTAATGGATATATCAATTAATTTAATTATTAAAATCATTTATCCCCATAAAAAAAAATTAAATAAAACCCAACTTATAGTCATTCCTAAGAGTGAGAGGAAAGGTAAGTTTAACCTATCAATTTAAATATAGATCATATGTTTTTAGAACTTAAAAAAAAAAAACACATATGAAAAGGAAAGGAAGATAATAACATAAAAAAATAAAAATAAAAAACTTTAGTAGACTTTTGCATGACAATAGAAGGTGCCAACGCATGCGTTGTTTGTTGTTTATACATAAATGCCTCAACGAATCCAATAACTTTGACCGATAATGTGCGAACTATTTAAAAAAGAATTAGGTATTTTTGTAATTAAATAATTAATCAATCAAATATTAAAACCTTTTTACTATCACCTACTACAATAATTAAATTAAGTTTAAAATATATACATATCCCTATAGTTTGATTTACTTTTATAGCAAATCATGAGTTTTTTTTTTTTTTTTGGTATATACCAATATTTGTGTTTTTAATTAGTTACAATACAACTCTTTTAAGTATTATTAATAAACAAAATTATTTTAAAAACTTAACAACACAAAAAAATTTTTTATCATGTTTTATTATACACATATAAAGATAAATGTGATCTACTATGAGAAAAAAAATATAAGAATATTTTGCTACTGAATTTTTTTTTCTTACTATTAAATATTGAAAAGTCACAAAAAAATAACACGCGAGTGAAAAATTCTTAAAAAATTGTTGAATGAGCTACAAATAATTTATAGAATTTATTGGGTATTAAAAAGGATCAATTTCGTGTCTAAATTGGTACAAATGAAAAATAGTTTCAGTTAGTAATAATGTAATTTTTATAAGCATTATTAATAAATGAAATTGTCTTAAGAACTTAACAACAGAAGTAATTTGATTATGTTTTATTATACAAATATAAAAATAAATGTAATCTATTATGAGAAAAAATATAAAAAAATTTACTACTGAAAAATATTTTTTTCTTCCTATTAAATATTGAAAAGCCACAAAAAAATAGCATATGTGGGTAAATTTTTTTTAAAAAAATTGTTATATGATCTTTAAATGATTTATAGGAATTTATGTGATATCAAAATGGATCAATCTCGCACCCAAATAGATACATATCATATATGTCTACTTTATGGTAATAGTGAAAACCATATGGTCTGATCGTCTATTATGTACCGAAAAAAACTTTGAGATGAAAATAGACCAAACCAAAAGATTACGCATTTATTTTAGTTTTAAATTAATGAAAACGAGAAAAATCATGTCTTCCTTTCACAAAATATTGGCATCAATATTATTTGCATTTTTTATCAATGGATCGATATCCTACGGTAAGTTAAGTCTCACGTTTTACGATCAAGCATGCCCCTTCGTGTCGATAATCGCACATGGGATCATCGAGGAAGCTTTAGAGTCCGATCCTCCTATCGCTGCCAGCCTCACTAGGCTTCATTTTCATGATTGTTTTGTTCAGGTAAAATATTATATTTATTTTTGTCTTATAATTATTAATTATTATTTGGGTTTTTTGTAAATTAATTTCTTTTCAACATTTTGATCATATTTTTAAAACAAATTAACTGCTACCCTCTTGCAGCCTTTCAAATGAAAATATAGTCCATATAAAAGTGGCATATTCTATAAAAAAAAATATATAATTACCATATATATTATCAATTAATTTCATTATTTATTTGACTAGAAAAAAGCATTAGCTGCATGAAAATGAAAGAATACTCGGAACCTTACTTAATTCATGAAATAAAAAACTCGGGTTCAATCTCTTTCTCCATCAATGTAAAAAAGTGATACAATTAAGATGTTGAGTTGTTATTTTTTTTTCTTTTTTAATTTCAGTTTCTTAATTTCTTGGCGTAGCTAGAGTTTATTTCTTTCTATTTTTGAAAACCAAAAAAAATAAAATCCTTGTCATTGTTTCAGGGTTGTGATGGATCAGTTTTGTTGGACAACAGTCCTACCATAGAGAGCGAGAAAGATGCTGCTCCTAATAATAACTCCGTGAGGGGTTTTGATGTTGTTGACAAAATGAAGACTGCACTGGAGATAGCTTGCCCTGGCATAGTTTCCTGTGCGGATATTCTCACGGTTGCGGCTGAAAAATCTGTATTTTCGGTATATTTTTTTACAATACTCTTTCCTCCATCTTTAATATATACTTTGAAAATAAAAAGAAAAGTAAGTCCACATAAAATCATTTTTCTTTTTCGTTTTCAAATTTTGCTGAAACTTAATGAAAACATTGAAAACGTTTTTTTTTCTTTTGAGAATTTGACCGATTTTCATTTTGATTTTCTACAAAACGTGCTCTATTTTCAACAGCCAAACTAATTTTCACTCTTGTTTTTTATTTTATGCGAATAGAAAAGTAGAAAACAAATCCATCTTTTAAAACCAAACACACCTTGATTAAGTTCTTCTTTCTTTTATTTTTTCCATTTTCACCAGAAGGGTCAATAAATGGAAGACAAGATGATCCAATATATGGTGATTTTTTTTATTAACAACATGAACTAATTTGAAGAAGTTCAATTCAAGTACCCTTTCGCTTGCTAAAAGAAAATAGAAATTCAGAATATATATATATTAATTATTTTATTTAACATACGAACACGTACACTAATCGTGCCAACGCTAGGCGAAAATAAGGTATTTTGAGGAAAAAATTAGAAAATCTGTAAACTTCTTTTTTTTCATGTTAAATTACTTTGATTTTCACAGTCAGGAGGTCCCTCATGGAGAAATCTACTAGGAAGAAGAGACAGCAGAACGGCAAACCGAACAGAAGCCAATAACCTTCCTTCTCCCTTTGAAACTCTTGATCAACTCAAATCCAAGTTCAAAGCTGTTGGCCTCAACAACAACACTGATTTGGTTGCACTCTCCAGTAATTAATCTTTCTTCTTCCCTTTGTTCACTAAGCCTGTGTTTGGATCTTGAACTCTTGTTTTTCAGGTGCTCACACATTTGGAAGAGCAAGGTGCGTCATCATCCTTAATCGATTATACAATTTCAACAATACCGGCCTTCCTGATCCATCTTTCAACACAACCTATCTTAATACACTTCGCAGATTATGCCCTCAGGGAGGAAATCAAAGTTCTCTAGTTAACCTTGATCCGGCAACACCTGATGTCTTCGACAATAAATACTTCAGTAACCTTCAAGTTCAGAAAGGTCTATTTCAAAGCGATCAAGAACTGTTCTCAACTCCTGGAGCTGATACAATTAAAACTGTTAAGAAGTTTAGCAGTAATACAACGGCTTTCTTCGAAAGATTTGTGGTTTCTATGATAAGAATGGGGAATATTAAGCCATTAACGGGGACTAAAGGAGAGATTAGATTGAACTGCAGGGTTGTCAATGGAGCCTCAATTACTAGATCGAATTATAATGATGATTTGGTGAGCTATATTTGAATGAAGTAATATTGCGGGAATAAGTACTTAAGTGCTGAAACAAGAGCCATTTCATTTGGCCCCAGAATGTTATAGCAACATTTGTATTTTATTTCAGTATGTTATAAGTTAATGCTTCACTCACTGCTTTCTGCTTTCTGTGAAAACACAAACTACATGTTTGATTTGCTATTTCTTTTATAAGCAATGATAAAATAAATAAATAACAAGCACAACCAATTGAAAGTTTAATAACATCAAATTTTAGTTTAAGGTAAGTGCTTGTAATTTTTAAATGACTTGTACAAGTTGTAAGAAATCTGACATTCAATCAACAATCACGCAATCGTAATAGTAAAAATAAACAGAAAAATAAACATAAGAATTTTAATGTGATTCTACACAACTCTTTATCTACGTCTATGAATTATTCATTATTTCACTTTTTTTGCAACTTTTGAATGTAGGAAAACTATTAAAACTCACTACACTATTATGTATAATTTTTTAAGATAAAACTTTGTGAAAACTCTTTCCAAAAATAATATACAATTTTTCTTAACAAAACTGAGTGAAAACTTTTCCCAAACGATACACAATTTTTCTAAACAAAACTATGTGAAAACTCTCTTCAATCTCACAACTCAAACCCCAATACACCTAATGTTCGCTCAACCCTTAGATCACTGTAAAACCCTCTTAACAAGTTATATTAGTGTTTAATTTGCTACACTCAACATCTGACCAACTATTCATACTTTAGGGATAGGGCGAGAGACTATTTCTATTGATGACTATATTTATATCCGTCAATAACTTGCCAATCAAGTTGATAATTTGTTCTTCATACCAAGTAACTTCAAGACTCATACTAACAAATTATGAGCTAAGAAAATCTTAATACTGATCAAGTTATCGTTGGGCTGGGTTCACCTCCACCCGATCAAAATCTTTATGTTTTAATCGATGCTTCATACTGCTTAATCAGATTTTGGGTTTAATCCCAACACAAGTTTTCATTACAGTTACTTTTATATTTTAATGAAATATAAACTAGAATATTTTATTGAAATAAAAAAGATAAGGAGTCATGATTTTAGGTTTCATTAAGAAGAGGAAAAACAAGATTGGTCCGAAAACAACCATTAAGGCTTATCTGTTGGACTCCTCCTCCCCAAGATTATGTGGGGTTTGGCTTTCATCCTCATCCTTTGATCAAATTATATAATTTCAGTCTTTCGTATATTATGTGGGATTCACAAATTTATATATTATGTGTGATCTATATATACATAAATGGTTGAAATTACGTTATTTAATCAAATGATGAAAAAGATAAAGGGTAGAAGCTGAATCTGATTATGTGAATCTCAATATTGGCAAGGTAATCCACGGCATCCCAAGGATGATTGGTGCAGTGGGAACATTAATTTTTAACATTTTGTCAATCGACTAGTAATTAGGCGATACTTATCGAAGATAGATTAATAAATTATCGTTTTAACAATAAAAAATCACTATTTGAGTGAGTGAGAAAGATGATTTTTATTGGTTGTTAATCCGAATTGTCAAAATGGGTGACATTAATAGATGCCTCTAAATCTTGTCGTATTGGAATATAGTCCTCAATTATACCAAACCACAAAATCTTACTGAATTATGTTGTTTATACAATTATAAAAAAATAAAAAAAAATGTACTCCTTTACCTTAAAGCTTATTTCTTGAATTCTTGGGATCCAAGCAAGGCAACTCATTTTTTGACCAACATAATTCAACTTAACTAAATAATGTATTCACAATAAAAATATTTTCTTTGATAATATTTTTAATTATTGTGACTTGTCATCAATAAAAATATAAAGAAAAAGTCAACATATTTTGATAATTTTAATTGAGCTCTAGTTTCCGGTAATTTTAAATAGTTAATAAAAATAAGTTAAATTATACATTTTAACGTGTGTCAATTAATTTAATTGATAAAATAACTTATCTTTATATAAAAAATTTAAAATAAAAATTTGTTCATATAAAAAACTAAAAGATAAAAATTAAAAAAATATATCTCTCATTTTATAACTCATAAAACAAAAAAAAAATATTTATTAAGTTTTACTTGTCCATTTGCACATGAATGGTTTAAGAGGATGAAATTAATTAATAAGAGATTTTTTCCATGACCTATATATATTTAATGAAAGCTTGTAGTAGGTGTCAACCCATGCCGTGCCACAACTTCCATAATAATCGGCAACGATGGTTCAACCACACATTTGTACTACTAATGTAGACCAAATGCAATTGGCAACAGCTAGAAATTTTTTTTTTTCCCATTTTGTTCATAATAAATCACTGCAACGAATGATATACGAGGAATAGTTCAAAATAGTGATTCATTTGAAGTGCTCATTACTCAGGAAAAAAAAATTGTAAAGTCTAAACAGCGAGCTTCTTTGTATTTTACTCATCGTTTCAGTTTGATTTTTAAATTTTAAATTGCAATAACATACCCTCTAGAATTAAAGAAAATCTCTAAAAACTTCATTATTTGTATAGTTAACCAAAAATCTAACACTTTACCTGCGTGTGCACACCACGTATTACGACTTGAACACTAAAATAGACATTATTATACTTTTTATAAAAATTTATCATTTTCAATCTATAACATTTTTTTTCTTATTTTCATCGTTATTATTATTATCAATCTGATTATCATTATCATATTTTCTTTCAATCTGGTAAGAAGTGCTAAAATACTAATTACAAAAATATTAAAGTCATGAATATACGATATCTACAAGTCATACGAAGGTAAAATATTTACTTTTTTCGTGATTACAAATGAACTTTTCAGTTCCATGATAACTTTTATAGAATCGAATTCGTAGTTTCACCATTTTGAATGAAAAAACTATTAAGTCAAACATCAACACTTTTCTACTACCATTTATTATAATAATAATAATAATAATAATAATATATACTAATGAAACTTGTAATTAACTATGTGGCGTGCCACAGCTTCCAAATTAAACCTTTTTGTTGCTCTATAAATAAATGGCTTAATGAGCTTACTACCAAAATAACAACACTGAAAACCACTTGTTAGCAGCTTAGAGAGATCAAATTAGTGTGTTATTAAAAGAAAAATCCATGTCTTCCTTTCGCTACTATATATTGGCATCAATACTAATTGTATTTTTTAGCAACGGATTGAAATCGTACGGTCAGTTAAGTCCCACGTTTTACGATGAAATGTGCCCCTATGTGTCGAAAATCATAGCTTGGATCATCGAAGATGCTTTGGAATCCGACCCTCGTATCGCTGCCAGTCTCATTAGGCTTCATTTTCACGATTGTTTTGTCCAGGTAAACTGTCATAATTAGGTTTAAATATTTATTTTTGTTATATAATTATTAATTATGTTTTATTTCGATCGTATACCTATCGATTGTTTTAATCTAATCATTAAATTATTTAATTAAATGAGTGAATAATATCATGGACTTAGTTTCATGGTAATTATCATGGAATCAAAAAAATTTACTAATAATCATGAAAAAATTAAGTAGTAATTGTTTCAAAAATTTAAATATCAAAGTACAACTCAATTTTCCCAAATCTGTAGTATCACTACTCTAATTAAATTATTCTATCGATTTCTGACTTGAAAACTTACTGAAATTAATCTATTTACTATGAGTTTGACTTAATCATCATCATCAACAAATTCTGTAGCAGCTTCGCTATGCTATTGCAGAGAGGCAATTGTCATCAACATAGCGTAAAATATATTGTATTTTAGGGTTTAATTAATATAGATTTTATCGTCAAAGTCATCTCTCAAACCAACTCAATTTTTAGTCATCGATAAAATAGAGTTCTGATAAATTTTAAAGTTAAAAATCAATGAAAATGTCTAATTATATAACTAAAATAGTTTGATGATAATATTAAAATAATTGATAAATAAGTGACTAAAATAGAACGTGATCAGTAATTACAAAACAAAAATAGATATTTAGCCATACTATTAATACTCTTGATAGTCAATATTTTGTTATGAGTTAATCTCTCATATATCTTGATTAATTTTTAATTTATTTAAATTTTTCTTCTTTTATGAGCAGTATTCTGCCTAGGTCTTAATCTCTTGAATATATATAACACCACTCTTGCATTGCAACAAGCATTGAATTTTTAGGTTTTTTTGTCAATTAATTTTTTTTAATAAATTTTGATAACATTTTAAAACTTTTGGACAAACAATTTTCAACATTTTGATAATATTTTAAAAATCTTCCCTCTCCGGCCTTTCAAATGGACATATAGTCCATATAAAAGTGACATATTATAAATAAAAAAATTATTACTTTATTTGATAGTTTCTTTTTTTTAAATTACGAGTATCTTTTTACTTATTCTTTTTATATTTTGTGGCAAATAATTGTTACTATAACTTTGATTTGAATACTATAGTTCGAGAAATTTTTGGTTGACTCGAATTTAAAATATTTGTTTTAGATCTGATAAAAACTTTATTGATAATATTTTTTTTAATTTCACATTTTCAGTGAAGTTCTCCAACATTATCAATTTTTTTTAATTTCACATTTTCAGTGAAATTCTTCAATATTATCAATGAAATTTTCACTTGATTTAAAACATCAATTTTAAATTCGAACCAACCAAAAATTTCATTAACCTTATTTTAACATGTTGATGGATCATTGTTTCAGGGTTGCGATGGATCACTTTTGTTGGACAACAGCACTACCATAGTGAGCGAGAAGTTTGCTATTCCTAATATTAACTCCGTGAGGGGTTTTGATGTTGTTGACAGAATGAAAACTGCACTGGAATGTGCTTGCCCGGGCATTGTTTCCTGTGCAGATATTCTCACCATTGCGGCTGAAAAATCTGTGTATTTGGTATGTTTTTTCTTTTGCTTTTGGAAAAGAAAAAAAATAAAAACCAGTTTCATTTTCAAATTTTGATTCCATTAAAAATCGTTTGTCATTTTTGTTTTTAGATTTTATTGAAGCTTATTGAAAACAGTGAAAATAAATTCTTTTCGCCATGTGAATCTAACAGATTTCAATTTTCATATTCTAAAAACGCTTTCTATTTTCAACCCTTAAACGAATTTTCACTATAATTTTCAATTTTATGTGAAAAAATGGCTTTTTTTCACACCCTAATTATGTTTTTCTTCGCTTTTATTTTTCTTCTTACCACTAGAAGGGTCAATAAATGAATGACAAGGTGAATATATTGTGATGTTTTTATTAACAGCATCAACTAATTTCGAGAAATTCAATTCAACAATTCAAGTACCCTTTTGCATGCTAGAACTCTTTAAAATTCAAGAGAATAATTATAGCACACAAATCCGGAGCAAACGCTAGGCGAAAATAAGGTATTTAGTGAAAAATATTGAAAAATCTATAAACCAGAAGTAAGTTAAACATGATCAGAGAGCTAATTGATCATCTTTCTCTTCATTTGTTGATGGTTCTGATCCAAATTTCTTTTTTTTTCTCATGTTAAATTACTTTGATTCTCACAGTCAGGAGGTCCCTCATGGACAAATCCATTAGGAAGAAGAGATGGCACGACAGCAAACATAACTCTTGCTAATATTAACATTCCTTCTCCCTTTGAATCCCTTGATCAACTCAAATCCAGTTTCTTAGCTGTTGGCCTCAACGGGGACACTGATTTGGTTGCACTCTCCGGTAATTAATCATCCTATTCCCTTTGCTCAACCACTAAGCCTGTGTTTGGATCTTGAACTCTTGTTTTTTCAGGTGCTCACACATTTGGAAGAGCTAGGTGTGTAGTCATCCTTAACCGATTATACAATTTCAACAACACCGGCCTTCCTGATCCATCTCTCAACACAACCTACCTAGAAACGCTTCGTGGATTATGCCCCCAGGGAGGAAATCAAAGTTCTCTAGTTAACCTTGATCCGACAACACCTGATGTCTTCGACAATAACTACTTCAGTAACCTTCAAGTTCAGAAAGGTTTACTTCAAAGCGATCAAGAACTGTTCTCAACAATTGGGGCTGATACAATTGATATCGTCAACCAGTTTAGCAGTAACACAACTGCTTTCTTCGAAAGATTTGTGGTTTCTATGATAAGAATGGGGAATATCAGCCTGTTAACGGGGACTGATGGGGAGATCAGACTGAACTGCAGGGTTGTCAATGGAGCCTCGATTACTAGATCGAATTATGATGATACTTTGGTGAGCTCGATTTGAATGAAGTAATACTGCAATAAGGCTACAAGAATAAAGTACATATATGATGGGAATTGAATATTACAAACATGTTATTTGATCGAATTATAATGTTATAGCAGCATATGTATTTAATTTCAGTATGTTATATTAAAATAAAGTTGATGCTTCACTTGCTGCTTCTGAAAAAACCCAACCATAACTCCTTTTGAGTTAACAACTTTGTTACATAGAATCTTGTCATACGTGTCGGACCCTCAACACTCGGACAATGGTATAACACTTGGACACTCTAAATTAAAGGAAAATTTACGAAAAATTATTAAAAATAGACGAGTCCAACACTCAAACCCGAGTCCAAATAACATAGGTTGACAAAGAAGATGACATAAATGGATAACTTACTTTATCTCTTGGCCTCTTGGGGCACCAGATAGAACCTTGCTTCTTTCAGAGCGTTGAGCACATTAGAATACATGTAGCCTTATCTGCAGAAAAGATCTTCAGGCATTGCTGCTTGTGAACAGAAGTTATAGGCTACCTGTTTCCTCATTGTATTAACAGTTGCATATGCGGCTTGAGACTCTTGCAAGCCTTTTGCTTTTAGAGGTGTAGGTTCATGATCATGTTTGCTCAATTTAAGTACTAAAACTGCCAGTTTTAGCAAGGACTTGATGCTGTATCAGCTGATAACAATGACCATTCAGATTCAGCAGGTGCAGCTGCTTTTGAATTAGTTTGTTTCCTCTTCTTTTCACTTTGCCGCTGTGACTTGTTTAAAGCTTGGTCAGCTTTGGAGACAATTTTTGAGACCGTAAATCCTGTGACTTCAAAATCCTGAGATCTATGAGGAAGCAAAGAATTACGAAGAACAACATCAACTCCATCATAGGTCCAAACACCTAACATTGCTTCTCCTTTAAGTCCAATACCAAACCAACCAAGACCTGCAGCAGAAATATCTACAGAACTCAAATCCCAACTGTTACCACTAATGCGATATTCCTTTCTCACCCATTTTCCAAGCTCTTCAACTCGTTTTTCTCCAATTGGTGGCTAGAGAAGGAACCAATGAATATAACGTCAGAAATGGGTCATGCATCTTCCATTACAATATTAACAAGAAATGCATCATTTCTCTTGAGAAGTTTATACCCAAACACACACAACACACGTACATATTTTTAAAAAAATAAAGAGAGAAATGTATACAGTTATAAGCCCCAAGTTCAACCTGAAGAAGTATGCACCAAAGAAAGATTGAAATCCCTAAAAATATAGGCTTTAGCAATCCTATGTCTACAAGATTGGATTGTTTTGAAACATTCCCTAGAATTCCACGAAGAGTTCCAAACAGCTGACAATACAACAAAATTGTCAAGCTCTTAGTCACTGATCAACCCAACAATATGCTGCATGCCATAGATATATAGGAGGGACTCATGATACCACTCACCAGAACGTACAGCTATATGGAGCTTACATAAGTATGCATTCGCCACTCAGATGGCTTTCATATACAGAATGTGATCAGATAAATGGGGCTAATGATTTATTGAAGTGACAAAAACAAGAGAAAAAACTAGTAGAATTATTATTCACTAACAGCAGCAAACCATACCTGTAATTGACGACCAAACTGGTCCTCTAGCATTGTGTGTACATTTTCTGTTTTCCCCATGTGTAATGGAAGATAAGGAGAGGCCCAAACAGTAACATAAATAGAATCTACTGAAGATTCTTCAATATCCAGTCTCATGAGCCCACTAATGTGAATCGAATTACCTTCCTGCCATAATCGAATGACACTACCATGAGCCACAACACGAGAAAGATAATTAGATCAATCAATTGATAGAATTTTGTTCCCTACAGCTGTCTGAAGCAAAAATGCCACTGCAGTGTGCAATACCAATAGCACACCACAGTGCATTTGTAAGCATCAACTTCTCCTAAAAAAGAATTAAAACGGAACCTCAATGCTTCTAGATACCATAATATCTCCAAAGCAAAAGTTCCTACAACTACACCTAATACTAATGAAACTGAAAGGTCAGGGAGTTCAATTTTTACCACTAAGCTAAAGAGCCACTTGTTTAATGTTGAATACAAAATTCTAAGGGTTATCAGTTAATAAATATATATATATATATATATATATATATATATATAAAAGAGAATCAGGTCAAACTCTCTCTCACTGTCTCACAAACTCTTTCGCCTCTGGTCAAACTCTCTCTCGCTTCTTCTCATCAACCAACTGATTCAACCCAATTGAAATACCCCATTTGATTTTGAGAATCAGATCTAGATTTTCCTATTCTCTCTCCCTCCCTCCCTCCAAATACCCCATTTGATTTTGCAGCTTCTCTGCCCTCTACCTGCGCACGAGGCAAAAAGCGATGAGAATGAGCCAAGTAGAAGTTTGGATCGACCCCAACCACGGCTCCTTGCCAGCGGAGCTCCAGTCCAATCCAAATGAAGTTATTTTTCTGCATGTTATTTTTCAGTGTTGTGGCTTTAATGTATATTTACTCTCTTTTTCTTTGAATCTGTTATGTTTGGTATTTGAAATGTGAATGTGCTGCGTTTTTGTGGCTTGATAGGGTTTGACAGTGCTTTTCGAAGAAGGATTTGCCTGTGAAAACTAGGGAGTGATTGCATGTGCTGTGTTAAATAGGCATTTTTGAGATTTAGGAAAATTTTCAAGGTCAATTTCAGCTCGATAGGAATTTTCATTGAATCGAGCTCGAGCAGGAAATTATTGAGCCCATTGGACCTCAGCTCAAAATCAAGTTTGAGTGGTTTTAATCATGTCGAGCCTGAGCACCCCAAAACGTGGGCTCAGCTCGACTCGATTCCACCCCTAACCTTACTCGACTCGATTCCAACCCTAACCTTACTCGACTCTCAATCACACTAAAATTGTCAAATTTCAACTCAAAGTACCAAGGGGTTCCAAATCGTGAATCCAACAGTACCATTTAACCCTATGTAGGTCATTTCTATGTTAGATAACAACTAGGAAGAGTCCTTCCGTCAGTCAGACTAAACTTTTGTTTTCTCTCAAAGCTTAGGCCTACTTCTCTAGAACCTTCTATAACTAAATCTCAAGATAACAAGAAAATAAACAAAAAACAGCAACAGTAGCATAAAATTAGCCAAGAACCTAAAGCCTACACATTAAGAGTGTTTTTGGAATAAATGAATTCTATAAATTTTATGGAATTCATTTTTAATTCTAAACTTGTTATGTTTGAAACCAAAAAAAAAAACTATTGAATTCATTTTGAAATAAATTCACTATGGAATTGAGTTAGATTATTGTAAATTCTATCAAAGAATTCCATAAAATGAAAAGTAAAATGTTACGTTGCCCAAAATAATCTCTTTTTCCCTCTTCTTCCTTCCCTCCCTCCTTTTTCCTCTAACTCTCCCTTGCCTCCCTCTCTCTCCTTTTGTGAATTCTTCATTTATTCCAAACATTTTAAATACAAGGATTCAATTGAATTCTACAAATTAACATAAGAAAGCAAAACCTAAAAATTCATTTAAATTCATCTCATGAATTCGATTTTCAATTCATTTGAAAATGAAATGAACTCCATTTTTATTTGGTTCCACAAAGAATGTAATTGTTTGAAGGAAGCAATAAAAATGATTTCTTAACAGTACTTCTCAAAAAAATTAAAGCACCAATTCGTTCCAAAAGTATAACAACGTTTCAACATGCCCCATTACGAGAATAAAAACATTTCATCAATCCATGCCAGAGAATGACAATTTCTTTACATACGAATAACACCAATTCTAGTATTACTAACCTTAATTCGATAGGTCCTCGGTTTCAACTCCTTGCTAACATGAACAAGCTTTTGCTCCTCTCTAGTCAACCTTGTAGTAATCTGATGGGGATGCAAGAGCCCCGGGGTATCAAACAGCTTGGCCTGCCCAGGAAAAACACCCTCCATTCTGACAATCCCCAACGTAGTTCCCGGCACAGGCGCCTCCGTCAAATGACTAACCTTCCCTCCAACAGTCTTCCCTATGGCATTGATCAAGGTGCTCTTCCCCGCGTTCTGCGCTCCTATAGCCCACACATTCCCTCTCTTTCCCGCCAACTCCACCACATCCTCCACCAAATCCTTCAATCCCCAATCCCTCACTGGGCTCACGAAATGCAGTTTCGATATCCTAACCAACCCCGCTTCCCTCGCTCTCTGTCTCACCCAATGCTCGAACCGAGTGGGCGATAGCGAACTAGGCAAAAGATCAATCTTTGTCACCACAAGCACCACTCTAGGCACATTCCCTGACTTGCCCTCTTTCCATGCCGTGAAATTCTCCTCGATTGTAGCCGACACGAGCTTCGCTACCTTCCTAGGAAATGACCCATCAAAATCTGCAGCATCAACTACCATTAGAACCACCGTTCGGGTCCCAGAAGCGGACCCCAACCTCCTTCCAACCGTGTGATCGAAATCGAAATCCGGCAACAGATTCTCCACCGTTGGATCCTTCACCTTCCCATAGTGCCTCAACGAGTGGCACCTCGCGCAGACCACGGGTTTCTCCGGGGCTTCTTTTTCGAGGTTAGTTTTGTTTTCTGATTCCAAAATGAAGCCCCTTTTGAGGTAATCGGTGAATTCTGGTTCTAGCGAGACAGGTAAGAGATGTGTACTTGATTTTTGAATCGGGTCCTTCTTCTTCTGCGAGGGTTTGATGAAGAATCCCGGGTGCTTGGGGTCCGAATCCTGCATGTGGACGCCACATCCCGGGCAGATCGCGCCGCTAGGAGTGGCATCGTCGTAATTTCCATCGCGGGTCAAGGGCAAAGTATTGGAGGAAGAGGAAGAAGAAGAGAAAGAAGATGCGAAGAAGAGAGAAGATTTGGGTGTGGGGTTTTGGTGATTATGGGTCAAGAATGAAGAGAGATGTGAAAGTAAAGGGTTTATTGTTGTTGCTGTTGAAGATTGTGAAAAAAGAAAAGAGAGAGAAAAGATGGGTTTAACCTTTGATGCAGAGAGTTTTCTTGCAGTTACCAGCATTTCTCTTTGGTTGTTTTAGTTATTGCTCTGTTTGTTGGTAGGGCATGAGAGGGTTTAGGGTTTAGGGTTTTAGGATGGCTGAAGTGGGGATAGAGACTACTTAAACGGTAACGTTTCCGCTCATAATGGAGTAGATTTCTTTTTTGGGTCTTAGTATGGTTATGTAACGATTTAACGAGTACGAAAATGATGGTAATTGAATAGAGAAGATAAAGTGAATGTCGGATTTCATTAATACATTAGATATTCTTAAAATTAAAAAAATAAATAAAATTAAAAAATAAAGGAAGAAAAAAAATCGCAATAACTATTATCACATATTAAAAAATATATAGCATCATTCCATGATCCCAAAAACCGATCATTTATGAAGTTAGACGTAAATTATATGTAATCATTTCTCTTTCTCTCCTCGTGTATCAAGCTACTA
Organism: Bretschneidera sinensis; assembly: GCA_023935145.1. NCBI lineage: Eukaryota > Viridiplantae > Streptophyta > Magnoliopsida > Brassicales > Akaniaceae > Bretschneidera > Bretschneidera sinensis. The sequence goes on along the minus strand of CM043697.1, from coordinate 1,835,522 downwards.
GATAATGATTTGGGCAGCACTAATTTGCGTGGAATGAAACATGACATCCATTGCAAAAGGTAGTTGCCATCCCAACTCAATTGAACAATGAAGCAGAAAAATGATCTTAAAACTACAAAAGCAATACATATATTTACAGATATACAGAGAAATTACACTAAACCAGCCATTTTATTTTTCTGCTACGACATATCATCGATGAAATCATTATCTATAGTATCTTCAACGTAGAATTCCTAACTTGAGCACCTCATTGTTCTTTCCATATACGACCAGCAACTTTCAGCTTCAGCTCCTGCCTATCACCACCGGAAAAGAAAAGTGCCAAATTGCGCTGAATGATTAGTCCATCTTGACTGTCTCGAACTTTCTTATGGCAATTACGGATACTTCTAGGAATTCCTTGCCATGTAAGCTTTCTGCCATTGCCACCAACCTCTAGAGTGTAACTAAATTCCCTTGCCTCATCTTCGTCACCCATGAATCGTAGAAAGGTCATGTAAACCGGGGCTGTTCCTATGTGAAATGCCTCGAAATGCAAGCAAAACTGCCGACCAAAACAATTGAAAACCTGCCTCCGAATAAGAGAATTTCAGATGGTATTAAATAGCCTGGTACAGATCAAATAAAATGGAAAACGAGGAAACACATTCTTAACGAGTTACTGCTTGGTTTTAGGGAACGTACGGTGGAAAACTGAAAAGGATTAAAAAAAGAGCTAAACAAATGCCTTCCCTTGTTCAGCAATTTAAAAGTATTTCCTTCCCTTCCACTCGTTCTTCTTAGAAACTAATCAGAATCCAGATATAGAGGTGTTTTCCTTTCATTTCATTTCCTTTCCTTCCTCTCATCAAGAAAACCAATGCTACAATTGGTTGCAAAGTGGGAAAATGAAAGCAACTTCAGAGCTAAAGATTAATTATGTGCAATCTTGTCAGCAACCAAGTAAAGCATGTGAGGTGGAGAACTAGAATGAAATTTCTAGCAATAACAGACTTCAAATTTACTAAAAGGTTCAAAGGTCATGACAATGCCATTTAAAATTTCATGAACTACTTATTTAAGGCTGAACCAAAAACAAAGAAAAGAACTCCATAGTCGTGTTGGGTACAGAATTACAGAATGAGTCAGATATTTCTTTTCTATAGTTTTGTATATGTTAGAATTACCAAATCGGTAAAAGATCGACTGCAATCACATGTTCTTTTAACTGTAAAATCTGATTCACATATAAGATTGATATTACAACTTTTTTGTAAGGAAAGATGTCAGGAAATAAGCAGCATAAATGAATATGGAAGAAAAAAGACCTTGAATAGACGACATTTGTCAATAAATATCCGACATTTTATGAGTAAACAAAATATCCAAGTGAGTTGAAAAGTTCAATAATGACATTGATTTGAGAAATAAAAGATGCGAAAAAACTGAATGAATTTTTGTGGTTTTATAGTTGGTCAGACTTTTGATTCCCATTATTGAAGATTTGTGAATCATTAATAAACCAACTGAATTATTCATGTGAGATTTGTTTTACTGGCGAAATTGATGCTAGTTTAGGATCTTAAGGAAAAGGACAGCTGCAGAAATCTGCAGGTGCGCATGTGTGAGAAGAGAAATTCTTACCCACACCCGGTGTATATATATGCACCGGATGTAGATCAGGGCCCTCTACTGGCATGAAAGAGAGGGAGAAATTCATGCCCATGGACGGGCCTGATCTACATCCGGTGCATACACCGGCTGTGGGTAAGAATCTCTCTCTCGAGAGAGAGAGAGAGACAGAACTTACTGTTAACATCCACGTCGCATTATCAACTTCTTGGGGATTGGATTTGACATATCTGTGGTTGAAAGTACACCCATCATGCATGTCAACTTTGTGATCATTTTTTAGATGCGTGACAAGAAATTGGATATCGCCGGTGACACCACATTCAGCTCCCACGTAAGGGCACTCATATGGTCTATATTTGCAATTCTTCTCATGCTTGAGCCTACTATAATATGGGGAAATTTCATGACAACCTGAAATCTGGTATCTGCATGGAAGCTCCAGCGACTCAGCTACTTTCTCCAGAGCCAAGCACCTTATATTTCCAAGCTCATAGCGGCAAGTTGGGCAACAGTTGTGTACTCTAGCCTTGCAATTTGAACATACAGTGTGGCCATTGGGACACTGACAAAGAAAATTATAAAAATTCGTCATAACAAGAAGATCACATACTAAACATTTATGGAAAAGTTCTATGCGTATAATCAATGGTAGAATTCGGCAATTCTGAATAGCGAAGATGGAAAAATTAAACTTTTTCCTTAAAAAAATGATGATGGGTAGTACTACCTCCACTTCCTGGGCAGGGATCCCTTGAACCCCAAGGATTGGGGGAACAAAAAGCATTAAGCTAGCCACTGCCCTTAGTGGGCAAGGGTCTTCCAATAAAACTGGAAAGCTACAATGTTGAGTATATTTGTACAGTTTTATGGTGAATATCTATAATACAAGTAATGCATAAGATGAACAAGCATTTACAGCTTGATCTTTCAGAAATTTAAGCTGCATAAAAATTTATTGGCGCCTTAAAAACCAGTATAGAGCAGTAATCTGAAACCATGTCTTAAATCTATTTTGATTGTCCAAACATAATTCAACTAGTGAGCATGGAAAGAAAGGGAAAAGTTCCACATCAATGTCAATATACTATACATGTCAAAGAACTTTAGCTCAAACAGACATATAGTGTGAATCAGCCCCTGATTTCATTTGATAGAGCAGTTTCTCTGACTAAGATGGAGTCCAGTATTTTTCATTTTATGCAAACAGAAATTTGCAATTGTTAAGGAACCATATAAAACACTCTGGATATCTGCGTCCAATTGCTTTCAGAATGAGATATGTGCCCGCACTCCCCCCACCCAAAAAAACACTTTTTTCACTACTAAGAGCTAAAAGGAAAAAGAAAAAAAAAAGGCCTTGTAGCGTGTAAATTCATTGACAATAATGTCTTGATAAATAATAAACTCTAAGGGTGTGTTTAGTATGAGAGAAAAATGAGAGGAGAGAAAAGTGTGTAAATTGAACTTTTATCTTATTTAGTATAAGAAAGAAAACTAAGATGATTGATGTTTTCCTCTTACATGTACGAATCATAATCCTCCTAAATTGAGAGAATTGGAGAGTGAAAAATAGGAGATAAAAAGATGAGATTATCAATTTACCTATTAATCCCCGTCTAATCTCGTACATTATGAAGGATATATTGATAAAAGTAATACTAGTACATTTTTTTCTCTCACTTTTCCACTCTACTAAACAAGGATTGGAGAAAACTATTTTCTTTCCTCTTAGTTTTCCATCATCTCTACTAAACACATGAAAGAAAACACTCAATCTTCTTAGTTTTCTTTCCTCTCACTTCTCTCCTACTAAACACACCCTAGTTATTCCATTATACCCCTTTCTACGTGAAACAAGTACATGCCTAGCTCAGTGGCAACGAGGGCCAAATTCAGGATTTTCTTTTGTTAAAAAAGAAAGGATGTATACATAATCTTGATTCTTGAATGAAATGGAAACTGTCAGCATTCTCTTGATTTTGAGTTTCAACATGAAAATAAGCATACCTGGTAAATTGGAGGGCACATTAAATTCATGCACACTGGACACTCAAGTAGCTCTTGAACCTCATTATTTGATTTTATTCTAGCGGCAGCTTTTCTGAAAGGGGAAACCCTTAGCTCTGTACTAGAAGTTGCAGTGTCATAATCTGCAAATGCAATGCGAGAATCAATCACTTCTTTGCAGATTCCACCTCCAGAAGTCATGCTTAGCTTCTCTGTATCTTTAAATCCAGGTCATGTAATAGTTGTCTCCCAAGTTGTATCACTTTCTAATATCTTCAAATGGCTTTACCCTGTCATACATAATTGGCATAGAAGTTTATTTTTTTTATTTTTCTGTCATTGTTCAGTTCTGCAAGAAATTTGCATTTACAATTATACCAATTTAAGAAAGTATATGACACAAATAAACTAGACATGTCAATGGGGGATTAAATTCAAGAAAAACCAGCATTCTAAGAAGGCAACCAACCGAAAGCACCAACAAGTTTACTGCAAATTTTAAATAAAATATGAAAGGTTCCCTATGTTTGGATCGAGGGAGAGGAGAAGGAAGGAGGGTAGAATAATACCCTTCCAAATTGTCATGTCTTCTCTCCTTTACTCTATTTTAGTCTCCCTCCAAAACTCCTAAACCATAAAGAAGTTTAGAGTTTTGAAGGATTTGGAGGGATAAAGGTACCCTACATATCCTCTCATTTCCATTAAGAGAAAAACTGCCAAACAAGAGGTGCATGTACCCCTTCATTTCCTCTTATCCCATTCCCCTCAATCCAAACAAGCAGTAAAGGATGAAACAATATAAAGAAGACCACATAGTTATGGTGTAGTCAAGTTCAGGATCTTCTTTAATGGGGGCCTTAAGCAAAAATCTCAATTCAGATTGTGTTGACAACAAAATGGCCCTTTAAATTTGAACATAATGGAATTATTCAAGCAAGCAAAGGAATCAGGCAAGAGATTTTTCAGAAAAATGATAACAGTGTGATAATTCATGTCTTATTAATGATATCGAGGCTAAGGAAGAGATTGTTCTCCTTAATATGTTAATTAGGCAAATATAATTGCAGTTTTGAATACTACAACTGCACAGCCGCCGCCACCAAGACATCAACTCCCCCGCATGCTATCGGCCACTCCATTATTTGAGCAATAATCAAGTTTTCAAAGCTTATATGACATGTTTTGGTGCTTGTGAACTCAGATTAAAAGACAACAAAAGGGGTTGGGGGGGGGGGGGTGGTTGGAGAGAGGGGGGAGAGAGAATGCTAGTATTTATATGATTAAAGTTAAATGTAATCAATTATCAGCATAATTTATAAATGTCAAATGACAGATTGAAATCCAGAACAGATATGAAGTAAAAATGAATTATAGGATTCATTTCATCTGGAGAAAATGATTCATTTCATCTGGAGAAAACCAATATGAAGTAAAAGATCATGAAAAAACTATTCTAGGATTCAATTACATATCATAAAATAGCTAAAAGGGAGGAAAAATTAACATAAATAAAAGAACAAAATCAACGAATTATAGAGCTTTGAGCTTGTTGGGATCCCAATGAAGAACAAAATTTGTAAATTCACCTCACAAAAACAAAGCAACTCTTACATGTTCAAGCAAATCCCAATAGCAGAAAAATGAAACTATGAGAAAGAAATTAAGCCTAATTTACCTTCAAAAGCCAAAAAGAGAAAACAAGTAAACCTGTTCATATGAACCATAAATCAAGGATGTATTGCTCCCAAAATCACATTTACTAATAAAAAAAAGGAAAAACAGAAAAGAGAACCAACGGATCAAAATACAAAGAAGAGCATAAACACCCAATTGAAGATTTAATCCCTTATACATAACTAACCAACAAAGATCAATAAAAAAAAACAAAACGATCAAAAACTGACCGAGAGCTGCAATACCCATATGAGAATTTGACCCAATGAACTCGATCAATCCGCAAGAGAGGAATGTAAAGAGAGAACAAACAACGGTCTAATAACCTACCCGATAACGGTATAAAACACAGCTAAAATGCATATTTTAAGCTCCCAATAATTGTACTCATTTTGGACCCAAAAGAAAAAAGAGACGAAAGATGGCAACGTGGAGATATGTCCGTGAAAGTTGACTCTGCAAATTGCGTGTCCAAACTTGATTTGGAATTTGGAAGTTGATTATCACGCAGTATTCGGAACCAAAATGAAACAAGAGCCGATTTGGATCACACCCTACAAGTAACGGCATCTATCTGAGAAATTCTTTGGTAAACAGGATCTATCGTATGGATGTACGGATCAGACCAATAAAAAAATGCCACATTCATAAAAAATTCTGGAGTATTGTATATATGGGGGGAAATTGCACCAGCCATCGTTAAACTATGGCTTTAAGCACTTAAGTCCTAAATTTTAATTTGACATCAAAAATCTTTAAAGAGTCAATTAGTTATAATATTATCGTTTTTATTAATATAATATCTATTTTTCACTTTTGGGATGATTGAATATAATAAACTCTATAAATCATTTGAAGGTACTCATCCAATAATTTTTTAGAATTTTCCTCTAGCATGATTGTTTTGGGTTTTTTTATTTTTAATAGTTATAAAATAAGAAAAAATTAATTTTAGTACTAAAAAAATCTCATATTTTTGTAATGTTAGATCACATTTATCTTTTGTGTACAAAAAATCACGATCAAATTATTTATATTGTTAAGTTTTTAAGAAAAAAATCATTGATGAATATGTTTGAAAGGATTACACTGTAATTAATTAAATGTTTGGAGACCTTTAATGTTAAATTTATACTTAAAAAATAATAACTTAAGGATCTTCGATGCAATTATCCCTTTTATATAACAATAGTTTATTAAGTTATCCCACTTAATGCAACCTATCCCATTTGTTAATATTATGTTGTGCCCCATTTATTTTGTAACAAAATACTACAAATACTAAATTTACGTAAAAGAAAATATAAAGATAATATGGTAATTGAATAAAATTAATTTTTAATTTGTCAAAGATTATTGAGATATTTGTAAAAATGATTTGCTAACAACATGAATTGTTGACACCAAAAGATTCCAAAGTTGTCGATCTACTTTCTGGCAAAAAATAATTCTCATTTTCTGTCGAGAAAAGCTTCATGTGCCGTTAGGACATTCTATTTCCCCAGCACTTTCGTTTCATCGTCCATTGGCGACTATTATTGTAGACTGAGGTTCCAACCTAAGAGAGGGATGAATTAGGTTTTTAAAAACTTTCACTAATTACTCGCAAGTTTATAAAAACAGTTAAATACACAGATGTATAAACAAGTAATGTGTTTTAAATAAAAGAGTTTAAAGAATAGAAAGTGCAAACTCAGTTTATAGTGGTTCGGCAATATCATATTCGTTCCGACCTTACGTCCACTCTCTTCAAGGAACCTCTTTGAAGTAATCTACTAAAACTCTTAGTCGTACAACTTCACGGGTATTGCACAAACTTTACCAGCAATCCCTTCCACTTGGAAGCTTATCCCTTCCCCTCGGAAGCTAATCTCTTCCTTGTGGAAGTTAATCTATTTACAATAAATATGAGTTGTTGTAAAGTAAATGGTAGAGAGATAGCAATGAATGTTTCCACAACTGAACAATATCTTTCTTTCAAAGAATGGCTCAACAATAAATATTTCAAATATTTTATATATTAATGAGCAAAAACTAAATTGAATGTGTAATCTCACATTCTTAAAAGCTCATTGGATATATAGCCTTGAATTAATATGGTCGTTTGACACTGACTTGGTACGTTTTGGTACATTAAATGCTCAAGTCTAGCGCCTTAACAGTCATATTTTTCGAATTACCAATCGATTAGGTCTTGTCGACTGGGTCAAATGAAAAGTCTCACTTTTTAAGGCTGTGAAGAGTATTAGTCGACTGGTTATTAGTACCAATCGACTGGGGACATTCTGTCCATGATGCCAGTCGACTGGTATTGATCACCCATTCGACTGGGGACACACTGTCCCACATCCCAGTCATCTAGTATAGGGATCCAGTCGACTGGGTTGCCCTTCAACCCAGTTTTTCATGTTTTGAAAAGTTTTTGACTTAGAAACGTTTGAATGAATAGTTTTGTCAAAATGCTTTTACGAAAGGAGCCATAAGACTAGCTAGTTACCTGAACAAATGAGATTTACAACTTGTTTCAATATCTTATGCCTATACTAGATCTTCTGTCTTAACTTGGTGTCTGATTCAGGTTGAGTTCTTGCATCTTGATTCTTGGTTGTATGCTTTTATCGTTTAAAACTCTTAGATAACACTGTTAGTACAATTAGAGTTGTGTTTTTTCATTATTAAAATTTAGATAAGGGTCAACAATCTCCCCTTTTTGATGATAACAAAACTAAAGAGAGAAAATAGTTTTAAAAACAAAGTGTTAGGTTTTTAGAAAAAATTGGGTAGAGTTTCCTCTGTTTTTTTGAATAAAACCAACCTGTAAAAAGTTCAAAACAGTTTATATTCAATCCAACCAAGTAACTCAACTTATAATCTTATACAACAAGTTCTTTAGAGTAATGCTCCCCCTAAATCTATGCACTATTTTAAGTTTACAGTCATTTTTCTCATATTTCTCCCCTATTTTGAAAACAGCATAAAAGGGGGTAATAAACCAAAAACTAAGCCACATAGACACAACTGATAGTAAGATCATATAGAAATAAACATGTATGCGAAAATCAGGCATAATTAGAGTTGTAAAGATCTCCCGGGAACAGCCGAAAGTTTCTTTACGTGCATTAGCAGTTACAGCATACATCCGAGCAAGGAAGTATTTATATAAAGTAAACATATTGCGTAAAAGTAAAGCAAGTATATGAATCATAATGTAAAATGAAATATAGACATATAAAGCAGATATCCATACATCACGGGCTTCTAAGAGCCGAAAATGAAAACTACAATGTATGATAAAGTGATATTCGTGCCAAGAACACCTAAAAGCTATATATACAAGTAATAGAAGAGCGTAAGCTCTAGAATCCGGACTTCATAGTTAACTGGATGCTCGTAATGGCCTAGAGAAGATCATTGTATCCAACTGGACCAGTATTAGAGCCGCCCATAGGTGGTGCTTGGTCATCCGTATCCATAGCAGAGGCTGCAGCATCTAGACCCTCGTCATCATCACTGCTATCATCCTCGTCGATCATGATATTTTTCCTGGCCTTCGAATAGATCATCTTATCTCAGACCATGCACCCCATCTTCTTCAGAGAAGAGACGTTGATAATGTCCTTGGGGTCGATGTCCTGAGCCTCGGAGGCAGGAAGAGGAACCCGAAAGTGCTGAAGGATGAGTGTGATGAGCATCCCGTAGGGAAGGTATCCAGAGTCACTAGCTTCGCCATTTATCATGTTGGCGAGCACTAGAGGGTAGATATTGAAGTGGTGCCCAGTTTTAAGGCACCAAATCAATACAACATCTATCTTTGATAGATAGCCCCGACTCCCAAGTCTATGATGGATGGTCTAACTCACAATGAGGTTGAACAACTTCAAGTCGAAGGGCATGTCACTACATATGTGAAATGTAGTGGGTCGAAAGACATAATTAGGGTCACCCCTAACTATCTGACATGTCTCCTCGTAATCGAAGTTGTCCGGGCATCCGTCTAAACTCCATTGAATCCCTCCCACAGGGATCCCCAGAATACTCACCAAAAGGCCATTGTTGACCTCGAACTCCACACATATCACACTGGTTCTGAACAAGAGAGCCAGTGCATTGGGTTTAACCAAATTCGCGTAGAACTGATGAATTAGTCATGGGTAAAATTTATGGTGTATCTTAACCAGTGGGGTTAAACGAATTGCTTCAAAAGAGGGTAATATATCAAAGTTACCATGACAAATATATTTGAAGTCAACGAATCTACCCATCATGACATTTTTATTATGAATAATAGAGGTATACCTCTCCTTTGCTGCTGGGCTAGAGAACAGGGAGTCGTCGAGCTCTGTCCTCGCCTTCTTGCTCGAAAAGCCCGCTAATCCCTTCCCTTTTGTATCTGAAGCCGTAAATTTGGTGGACCTTGGCCTAGTAGGCACATGAGGTCCCCCAACTGTGGTTTTAGTGCAGATTCTCTCAGAAATTTTGGAGGAAAAGTGTTTTTGAGGAGAAAGAGAGATTAGGCAAAAATTTGATATTTCAACAGTGGAAAGTTGAAATAAGTGGCATGGAGGAGGAGATCAAGACTTTTATGGAGTGTTTTGAGGAGATTTTGGTCAGAATGATGAGATTTTTTAGAAAGAAAGCTTAGGGTTTCAAAAATGGCATGAAAAATCTGAAGAGACTATTTATAGAATCGTGATACCAGTCGACTGAGTTAGGGCACTAGTCGACTTGGTCCTTTGCAAATTTGAAATTTTTTAACATACCAGTCGACTGGGTTATTCATACCAGTCAACTGGATAATTACCTGAAATTCAAAAAATTGCTCCAAACAAGGTCTTGGTCTACTAGTCGACTAGTATAGACTTACCAGTCAACTAGGTAAGTAGGCAGTGACTTACCAGTCGACCGGGATAGACTTACTAGTCAACTGGAACCTTAAAAAAAACTTTCAGTTTTGAGCCTTAGCACGAAATTTGTTTATCTATGCCATCTTGAGTGAGGGAAATATTAAATAAGGTTTAATACTAATTCAGTTGTCAAGTATGCAAATGATGAATGATGATGCAATCAGGCATACAGTTTATCATAATCTAATAATCCCATTAACAATCTAATTTTACAGAAACTAGCTTCACTTAAAGGTTTTGTAAGAATATCAGCTATTTGATCTTTTGAAGGTATGAATTCTAGTCTTATATCACCTTTTTGAGCATGGTCTCTTAAGAAATGATGTCTAATTTCTATGTGTTTGGTTCTAGAGTGCTGAATAAGGTTTTTGGTTAAGTTGATAGCACTTATATTATCGCAATGTATTGGGATACTTTTAAAGTTCATAACATATTCTTCTAGTTGTTGTTTCATTCACAACACTTGGGCACAACATATACCTCTTCTTCTATAAAGCCATTTAAAAAGTCACATTTTCCATCTATTTGAAATAATTTGAATTTGTTAAAGCATGCAAAAGCTAATAACATTCGAATAGCTTCTAATCTTGCTACAGAAGCATAGGTCTCATCAAAGTCTATTCTTTCTTCTTGATTATATCCCGTAGCAACTAGTTTAGCCTTGTTTCTAGTCACTATTCCGTTTTCATCCATCTTATTTCTAAGTACCCATTTAGTTCCTATTATTGTATGATTTTTTGGTCTAAGAACTAGATTCCATACATTGTTTCTTTCAAATTGATTTATTTCTTCTTGCATGGCAATTATCCAATCATTATCCTTTTTGGCTTCTACAAATGTTTTAGGTTCTATTTGAGACAAATAAGCTATACAGTTGCAAATATTTCTATTAGAGAACGAGTTCTTACCCCTTGTGAAGGATCACCAATCACTTGATCAATTGGGTGATAATTTACGTACCTCCAATCTTTGGGAAGATCATCCTCTTATTGACTTGTAGATGGTTGGTCCAATTTGAGAGCTGCAGTCTCTTGATTTGCTTGAGGTGGACTCTTCTTTGGGTATACAATGGGAGTAGGTGTTTCTGTTCTTGGAATAAAATTTGTATCATCATTGAAAGAAACTTCTTTATTTTCCATGCCTAATGATCTTTATTTTTGTGTTGTCTCCAATGGTGACATGCTCGCCATCTCTTAGAGTTAGCTCTTTGAATACACTTTTATCACCAGTCATGTGCTTTGAGCATCCACTATCAAGGTACCAACAGTTACCTTTTTATTTGGTGTAGAGACAAATCTACATCACACAAGGATACACAATTGCATTTTTAGGTACCCAAAATTTCTTCGGTCCTTTGGGGTTAGTCCTAGAAAATACGGTTCTTTTTGGGACCCATACTTTCTTAACAACATATAGTGTTCTATAGACATGTTGATAATGCATAATCCTAGGATAATAGTTATTGAAATTTCTAGGATGGCTTAGTTGTGCATGTCTATAATTCTTAGGATAGGAGGTCCTAGGATATATGTTTCTAATATGAGGAATATGTATGTCATTTCTAGGAAATGTATGATGATGATTTCTTGGATATATGCTTGCATTATTATGAGTATGTATATTATTTCTAGGATAACCATGATGGTAATTTCTCGAGATATGCATGTGCAGTGTGCAAGTTGTTATTATACATGTTGTTTCTAGGATGCACATGATGGTCATTCCTAGGACGTGTATAAGCATTTCTTGAATTAGCATACATGTAAGCATGAGTATTTCTAGGATGTTTAATTCTTGTATATGCATTAGAATTATTACTTCTAGACCTACTAGCATTCATTAAAGGAATGCTTTTGACTTTGCTAGTGGTCTTTGAAGTAGAGGCTTCTTTCACATATGATACTTTCATGAATAAGCTCTCTTTTGATTTTTGCTTCCCTAATGGAGAATAGCCTAACCCGGATTTTCCTCCAGTTAATCTTTGGCAAGATAATACTCCATCTAGCTTTTCTTTTCTAAGCATGAGTTTAGATATTGTGCCATTCAATTCTGTTATCTTCTTCTTTAAGTTTTCATTTTCATCTTTAAGAAAATCTTGAGAAGAATCATAAAGCAATGAAGATAGTTTATTTTTTTATTCTTTTAGACTTACCATCTCTTTAGAAAGATATGACACCTCTTTTTTAAGAATGATATTCTTAGAATCAAATTTCTTCAATTCTTCATGCATTTCATTTATGACTTCTGTCAATTCTTCACTACTACTAACAACGTTAATTTTTGAAGAGGAAAAAGTCAATACCTCATTTTCGTCGTCTATTGCCATAAGACATAGATTAGCGATTTCCTAGTAACCAATCTTTTTATTCGATGAGACTTCTTCTTCGTCATCATTCCAAGTGGTTGCAATCATAGATTTCTTTTTAAAGCTCTTGTATGGTTTGCTAGTAGCTGTACAATCGGCCTTGATGTGGCCGGGCTTTTTGCATCCATAACACACAAGTGGTTCCCTTTTTGAAATGGGATCCTTTATGTATGGTTCTTGCTTTTCTTCAAGAATCTACGAAACCGTTTAGTGATTAAAGCCATCTCACCATCTTCTTCGCTGCTCTCCACCTCTTCTTCCATTTCTTCTTCTTTGTTGCTCGTAGAGGCTTTGAGAGCAATCACCTTTTTCTTTTTCTCATCATCATTGACAACGAGATTCATTTCTTTCATCTTGTATGTCAATAATGATCCGAGAAGTGTTTTGACATCAAGTTTATCGAGATCTTTAGCCTCCTGAATGGTTGTCTTCTTTGGTTTCCAAGTAGGTGGCAAGGATCTTAAGATTTTTCTTGTTAGTTCAAACTCCTCAATGTTCCTACCAAGAAGCTTCAAACCGTTAACAATAGTTGTGAAACGTGAGTGCATTTGATAAATTGTTTCGTTATGAGACATTTTAAAAGATTCATATTCGGATACTAGCATATAGATTTTTGATTTTTTAACCTCGCTAGTTCCTTTATATGTAACTTGCAATTTATCCCAAATCTCCTTAGTCGAAACACATGCGGAGATTTTATTATATTCTGAAATATCTAAAACATAATGTAAAATGTTTGTGGCTCTACTATTGAGAGATATCATTCTACAATCCTCATCATTGAACTCGGTTTTGAGTTTAGGCATTATATGATTGATTCTCCAATAGTTATTTCCTTTGTAGGAATTCTAGGTCCTTCCTCAATGACTCTCCATAGATTATAATTTTGTCATTCGACAAAGATTTTCATCTTGTTTTTTCAATAGTTATATTTGGAGCCATTGAATAAGGGAGGTCTAGTGTAAACATGTCCCTCAAAATAGCTATTCGATGCCATCAGATCAACTTAAGGATTTTAAGTCTAAAATTGAGAAAAAAACTCTGATACCAATTGTAGACTGAGGTTCCAACCCAAGAAAGGGGTGAATTGGGTTTTTAAAAACTTTCACTAATTACTCCAAGTTTATAAAAATAGTTAAATGCACAAGCGTATAAACAAGTAATGTGCTTTAAATAAAAGAGTTTAAGGAATAGAAAGTGCAAACTCAGTTTATAGTGGTTCGGCAATATGAAATTCGTTCTGACCTTACGACCACTCTCTTCAAGGAACCTCCTTGAAGTAATCCACTAAAACTCTTAGTCGTACAACTTCATGGGTGTTGCATAATCTTTACAAACAATCCCTTCCACTTGGAAGCTTATCCCTTCCTCTTGGAACCTAATCTCTTCCTTGCGGAAGTTAATCCCTTTACAATAAATATGAGTTACTGTATAGTAAATGGTAGAGAGATAGCAATGAATGCTTTTACAACTGAACAATGTCTCTCTTTTAAAGTAAAGCTTGAAGAATGGCTCAACAATAAATATTTCAAAGCTTTTGTATATTAATGAGCAAAAACTTAATTGAATGTGTAATCTCACGTTCTTAAATGCTCATTGGAGTGGGTTTATATAGTCTTGAATTAATATGGCCGTTTGACACTGACTTGGTACATTTTGGTATATTAAATGCTCAAGTCTGGCGCCTTAACGATCATGTTTTTCGAATTACCAGTTGACTAGGTCTTAGTACCAGTCGACTGGGGACATTCTGTCCATGATGCCAGTTTACTGGTATTGATCACCCAGTCGACTGGGGACATACTGTCCAAGATACCAGTCGACTGGTATTGATCACCCAGTCGACTGGGGACATACTGTCCCACATCCCAGTCATCTGGTATAGGGATCCAGTCGACTGGGTTGCCCTTCAACCCAGTTTTTCATGTTTTGAAAAGTTTTTGACTTAGAAATGTTTGAATGAATAGTTTTGTCAAAATACTTTTATGAAATGAGCCATAAGACAAGCTAGTTACCTGAACAGATGAGATTTACAACTTATTTCAATATTTTATGCCTATACTAGATCTTCTGTCTTGACTTGGTGTCTGACTCGGGTTGAGTTCTTGCATCTTGATTCTTGGCTCTATGCTTTTATTGTTTAAAACACTTAGATAACACTGTTAGTACAATTAGAGTTATGTTTTGTCATTATTAAAATTTAGATAAGGGTCAACAATTACCTAAAACCATCACTCCAAAAATATAGGACATCTGACGATCAATAAATCTGCCAAAGTCCATGGCCAATCTTTATATAGTTCATTGCACGCACAGCCAACAACTTGTGGGCTTGGTTCTAAGCTAGAGGAGAGAATTGAATTGAGAAACTAATGGTGCATTTAATTGTAGAAAACATTTTTCATTTTTCTTCACATTTTATTGGATAATTTGTACAATCTTAACATAATTTGGAAAACAATACTTCTCTTTCCAACCTAATCTTGAAAAAAAAATGAGAATAAAAAAACAATATTCAATTTTTTCAAATCTAGTTTGGAAAGAGAAGTAATGTTTTCTAAACTACGTTAAAAATGAACACATTATTTAAAAAAAATATGAAACAAAGTGGAAATAGAAAATGAAAACATTTTCACAACTAAAAGAATCCTAAATAGCTTTACACTTTAATATATATGATGTTAAGGATTGTTTTGGTTCAAAATAAACGGGACATAAAACTTACTAGTTTATTGATTAAATATGCATATTCGGTGTTGTTTGATCCTTACTTTAAGTGCAATTTAAAACAAAAAAAAATAAGACCCAAAAACAACTTTTTAACTTTAAATTACACTTAAAGCATATATCAATCAACGCCTATATTTCATTACACATCGATTTTGGTCATGTTTGGATTGTGCTTTAAGTAACACTTAAATAAAAAGACAATCCTTATTTTTTGCTTTAAATGCTACTTAAAGCAATATCCAAACATCGCCTATGTTGCTTTCGCTATAAATTGTTAGAAAAATGAGAGTAAAAGGTTGTATGAAAACCCAAAAGGTATTAGTTTAAATTAAATGGTTTTAATTTAAATAGAAAAATGTGTGTGATTAAATCAAAAGCATCAGTTTAAATCAAATATTGTGATTTAAACAGAATATGTGTGAGATTTAATAATTATTTTTTAAACATACACGATCTGGTCCGTTAAAAACTAACAGACATAATCATAAGGCTCTCATTAAATATGAAAAAATCATATCTTTCCAACTGGAAAAAAATGAATTTTTCATAATCATTTGAAGAGGTGTTTCTGCACCTACAAATACCCTATCTCCATCCACTTTCATAATACAATTCATTTTTTCATTCTTTCTTCTCTCTCTTTTTTTCTCTTAAAACTCTGATATAATATTTCAGTATTTCAAAGTAAAATTAAATCGGAAGTTCTTCAGATTTTACTGTCTATAGACTTCAAATTTGAGACTTAGTTGTATCATTGAGGACTATTTGTCTGTAACCCATAGCAAGCTTGTTTATTCAAGTGAGGATGAATAAAGGCTTAAAGACAGTGATTTCTACACGCCTCTAAGTCTTAATTGTCATATTTTGTTTCAGTTTAGAAAAATATTACAACAATTTTAAGACTTTAATTTTGTCTAACAAAATGGAGACGGAATCATTCAAGGTGATGAATCAAGACTTCGTCAAGCTAGACATTTTTGATAGAAATAATTTTAACCGGTGGCAAAGACAAAATTATGTTCTTACTTACTGCGTTAAAAATTTCCTATATAATGGATCCTAATCTGCAGCTAATTCCTGATGATCTAGTAGTTAAGGAATTAGAGCAACCTTAAACAGTTGTGACCGAACAACTATAGAAAGAAAATAATAAAAGAGATGAGATCGTTTGAACAATCTGTCCACAGACATCAAATCTATGAAATCAAGATTTGATTAATTTCCTACGAAATCAAAAGGTACCCTTGAATTTTTTTACTTATTTACACAATCAACAATGTGAAGATGGTTTGTGGTTTTAAAGTTATTAAACTTTAATATATGTGCGCGCATATTAGAGTTTCTAAAAAATACAAATCACATAACTAGTATAATGTTTTTATGAAAAAATGGTGAAAACTGAAAAGCAACATTGAATGCAAGTATGAAACTTGAAAAGTAATATATGTGGTATCAATATGATACATGTGGTTATTTTATTTTGCAAAATATGATTTTATTTTATTTGCAAGAAAAACTTCTTTAGTCAAATGAAGAGATAGTAATAAAAAAGATAACAATTTAAATCTCATTTCGTTTTTGTTTCTTTTACTAATCAATTTTCAATTTTCGTTGAATCTAAGTGGGTTGCATTTGTGATGCTTTTTATTATATTGTTGGAATTTGCATTTAAAATAATGTTAATAACATATTACATGGTATTGATCCATTTGAGGTTATGTGTTATACATGCATGATTTTGCTGAATATGTAACTCTATGCATCATGAAAAGAAATAAAAATTATAATAAGATATTCTCGAATTAGTGAATGAGGATGTCATGTAACACAAACAATGTGATCACCATAATTGCAATTGCATTAGTGCTATTGTATGTTATCATAATGAAATGGTGATGTATGTGGTAATAATGAACAAAGGTTCTAATGATGGATCAGAGAGCCCGATCACTTATTTCAAACAAAGTAAGTCTTTGTACTGATAAAGGTGTGATTATAGAGTCTTTGTACTGTTATTAAAACTAGGCTTCATTTGCATGATTTAATTCCTCAAGCCTGTTCATTTATGGCTACATTAATGAGTAATAAGGACTTGTGTATTCAGAAATAACACACATAGTAGAAATGTGGGGGTTATTTCGTTGTTTAACAATGAAATAATTAATTTCTTATTGTTGTTAATGTAAAGAATTTTTTATATATATATTAAATGTTGGGCTATTAATTATATTATAGAATACCATAAATATATGTGAAATTTTATTGAAATATTGAAACTTATATGGTTGATATAAGTGAAACCAAGAAATACACTTTATGAAAATTAAAGTGAGAAAGCGTAGTGGGCGTTATGCTTTGAGTACTTTATAGTATATTACGAGAATACACAAATTTACTAGAATCTTTGGTTACCTAGAAGAAATCATAGATTTGATTTGAACCGGTTGTATTAAGGGGATATATTGATGCCATGGTAATCTGGTTGTATCAAGATGATACGTCGATGCTAGTCGGATGACGAAAGTAAGAGATATAAAATACTTGGGAGGAGGTGATGTTTATTGGAAGAGCAAGAAACAAACTTGTATGTCTCACATAATGATATCCAAATTAATTACCTCAACAACAATTGAGAAAAAATGTTGAATGGATTAATTAAAAATTTATTTTTGGAAATAAATTTTGTAGCCACATCCTATGCATTTAAAATCCATACTTTTTGATAATGAAGTTTTGTGAGAGGTACCTTAAGTAGTAAGTCTAGACATATCAGTCTTAGACATGAGTATGTGAGACAATTGATACAAGATGGTATCATTACAATTGTCTATGTAAAGTCAAGTAAGAACTTGCCTGATCCACTTACTAAGGCACTCGCAATAGATTTAGTAAGTAATACATCTAGAGAGATGGGGCTTAAACCATTTAAAATTCAGCAATGATGGCAACCCAACCTAATGGGTAATAACAAGTTACTATGATTGACTGTTGATATTGTCATAAAGTTGGCCCATAATTGACAAAGACAATATCGTCTGTTACGTTTTAGATAATGAATTAACCTCTTAATGAATTTATAAAATGCGTTCTAGTAACGGAAACATAAGAGGAACTTCACCTATATGAACGAAGGAGTGGTACCGCTTCTTATAGAGAGTTATGGTCTGCTCTATTGAGGTTCATGAAACCAGGATATAGCATATGGCCATAATAGTGCTAAGTGAAAATAAATTCTCACCGAAATAAGAGAATTGTATGTGTGTGGTGGCTCCGGTCGTATAACATAGGAATGTTGGTTTAATCTAAGGACATCAGTCATTTCAATATGACTTTGAGTTGTTTACACTAATAGAAGGTTTTAAATCGAAAGATACATTATTTATGCATACAAGACTCGGAGATATTGCGGTAGTAATTTTCAAAATTAGTTTTTCAAATAAGTGGGGGATTGTTAGAAAAATGAGAGTAAATGGTTGTTTGAAAACCCAAAAGGCATTAGTTTAAATCAAATGGTTTTGATTTAAATAGAAAATGTGTGTGATTAAATTAAAAGGCATCAGTTTAAATCAAATGTTGTGATTTAAACAGAAAATGTATGAGATTTAATAACTATTTTTTAAACAGACATGATCTAGTCTATTAAAAAATAACATATTATTGAAAAGAATGATTCACGTTTTCATTATATATCATCTTTATAGTTACAATGGTATTTATAGAGCTTGATTATAGGGAAACCCTAGAATCAAACTAATACACAATCTAAATTAGGAAGGTAATTACGTAAAATAGGAAAATTTGATTTATGCCTTATTTAACACTCCCCCTCAAGTTGGTGCATAGATGTCTCACATGCCCAACTTGTCAAGAAATTTTAAGAATACCCGATTTAAGACTGCTTTGGTAAAGATGTCAGCCAACTGATCTTCTGATCGAATCTTAGGCAATTCCACAATCTTTTCATCCAACTTTTCCTTAATGAATAACCTGTTGACCTCGACATGCTTTGTACCGTCATGTTGAACTGGATTATGTGCTATGTCACATGCTACTTTGTTATCACAAAATGTCGGATAGGTTGCTCGGATAGATAACCCAGATCTCGTAAGAGGTGTCTTAGCCATAATGTCTCACACAGTGCACTTGAGCGAGCTATAACATTTTGTTTCTTGCTTTTCCATGTCACAAGTTTACCTCTTAGAAAGGTAAAATATCCAAAAGTTGACTGCTTGTCACTCACATTACCAGCCCAATCAGCATTGGTATAGGCTTCTATGCTTTGATGGTCTATGTTTTTTGAGAATAATACTCATTTTCCTAGAGCAAACTTTAGGTACCCCAAGATACGGATAACTGCATTCATATGTTGTTCTCCAAGATTATACATAAACTGGCGGACAATACTCAAGGCATAAGTTAGATCTGGTCTAGTATGAGACAAGTACAACAGTCTCCCTACCAGTCTTTGGTATCTTCCTTTGTTAACTGGTACCTGGTTGGGCTTAACACATAGCTTTTGACCTTCTTCTACTGGTGTATCCATTGGTTGACATGTTGCCATGCTAGTTTCTCGTAATAAATCTAGAGCATATTTTATTTAAGATAGGACTATCTCTTTGTTAGATCGAGATACTTCAATCCCACAGAAATATTTCAGAGGTCCTAAATCGTTCATTTTAAATTCTTTAGACAAGTAATTTTGCAAGGCTTTTCTTTCATTTGGATCATTCCCTGTAACCACCATATCATCCACTTATACAATGAGTGCAGTTATCTTACCTTGCTCCCTTTTGAGAAAAAAGGTACGATCTGAATTGCTTTGATGGTAGCCAAAGGCTATCATAGATTTTATGAACCTTCCAAACCATGCTCTAGGAGACTGCTTCAGCCCATACAATGATTTCTTTAGTTTGCAAACCTTCTTGCTGTGTCCTTTTGGTATTATGCATCTCGGTGGGAGATCCATGTAGACTTCTTCAGATAATTCACCATGTAAAAATGCATTTTTCACATCAAATTATTGCAGTGGCCAATCCAAGTTTGCAGCCAAAGACAACATAACACAAACTGTGTTGATTTTGGCTACAGGCACAAATGTTTCTGTGTAATCAATCCCATAGGTTTGAGTGTATCCCTTTGCTACCAGTCTTGCTTTAAAAAGCTCAATTGTGCCATCAGCCTTGTACTTCACGGTGTAGATCCACCGACATCCAACTAGTTTCTTTCCTGGTGGAAGATCAACTAGTTCCCATGTTTCATTTTTTTTAGAGATTTCATCTCCTCGTTCATAGCTGCTTCCCACCTGGGATCAAATAAGGCTTCCTGCACACTGTTAGAAATAAATACAACAGATAATTGATTCACAAATGATATGTTTGATTCTGACAAACGATGGTTGGACACATAATGACTCATGGGATATTTTACTTTACTAGAGAGTTCAGGTTCATAAGTGGATTTAGGAATACCTCTCATGTGGTGTTGTGATAACTGTCTCCTGTGTGGCTCAGGAACATCTCCAGTAAATGATTGGTGTGATATGTCGATAGGGGATGGAGCATGATCGGCGGTTTCCAGCTGGGTTGGAGAATGATTCATCTCTTCATATATTTGGTTCTCATCGATTTCTGGCTGGGTTGAAGAATGATTCATCTCTTCATGTATTTGGTTCTCATCTTGGACTTGATCTAATATCATACCACTTAAATCAAGTTCACCCATTTCCTCGTTTACTCTAGTCTATGAGTCATCACCACTGGAATCCAATCTCATATCCAAATTGTCAGGCTCTTGATTATTGTAATCTAGGCTTTGAATTCCCTTTTGGTAATCCCCCTAAAATTCAGGCTTAGAGAAGTACATTATATCTTCATGGAAAACAACATCCATTGTAATAAATAGCCAACATGTGGGAGGATGATAACATCGATATCCTTTTTAATGAGTAGCATACCCAACAAAAACACATCTCAATGATTAAGGAGTTAACTTGGTGCGCTGATGTTTGTGTAAATGTACGAACACCACACATCCAAAGACATGAGGAGTTAAGCTAGAGATAGATGGAGCATCAATCTTATTATTAAGAGTTTGAAGTGGTTTTTGAAGTTGAGTGTTCTAGAGGGTACCCAATTGATTAAGTAAGCTGCAGTCGTTAAAGTCTCTCCCCAATAAGATAAATGCATATGGGCTTCGATTAACAAAGCTCAAACAAACGATAACAAGTGTCGATTTTTCCGCTCTGCCACCCCGTTCTGTTGAGGCGTGGTGGAATAAGTAGTGTAATGGATCATTCCTTGTGCTTCCAAGTAATATTGAAATTCAGTACTCTGATATTCCCCACCATTGTGACTGTGAAGAATTTGAATCTTTCTATTGTACTGAGTTTCAATCCGTTTATGAAACTTTTGAAATAACAAGTTCCCTTCACTTTTGGATTTTATCAAGCAAAGCCATGTCATCCTGGTACAATCATCAATAAACATTACAAACCAACGTGATCCACCCAAGGTAGTGACTTTCGATGGACCCCAGACATCTGAATCAATAATCATAAATGAAAGTTGACTTTTATTCAATCGTAATGGAAATGAAACACGATGGCTTTTTGCCAGTTCACAAGTCTCACACTAAAAACTAAAAACATCAATATCTGTAAATAAACTAGGAAATAATCTTTTGAGATATCTAAAATAAGCATGCCCAAACCGTCGATGTCACAACCATATTTATTTCCATTTTCTATCTTCAGAACATCCTACTGCCAAAGCTTGTCGTAGGCTTTCAGTACTCTTTGATTCCAAGTCAAGGTAATACAGCTTCCCCCATCTAATACCACAACCAATTGTCGTCCTGGTCTTGATATCCTTAAACACACAAAAATTAGGCCAAAAAATTACAACACAAGATAAAGCAGTGGTTATTTGAGAGATTGACAAAAGATTATAAGATAAAGATAGAACAACTAAGACTGAATCTAAATTTAACGTATTTGTGAGAGTTAAAGATCCTTCCCCAATAACTGGGGTCGAATTTCCATTTGCGGTAGAGACAAACTTTTGGTTAGAGTGATTGAGTTGTGAGACCTGTTTAGAATCATATATCATGTGATCAGTTACACCAGAATCAATTATCCATATATTATTCAAAATAGGTGTTGAAATATATAAAACCTTACCACCATTGTCTGTAGCTATTACCAATACTGAGGCGTTGTCAGTGATTTCATCTTTCATTTTTGTTTGAGAAACTGTTGCAGTGGAAGGTTTTTGGTGATTTTCCTTTGCGCGGCTAGGATCCCACCATTTTGGATAGCCCACCAGTTCAAAACAGTCACTTTTAGTATGGCCAATCTTATGACAATGAGTACACTTGTATGATGATTTGTCAACCTCCTTGGTCCATCTAGCAGTGTTAGGTTGTGCTCAAGGTTACTGATGCTGATTCGATCGATTCCGTGCCACCATGGTACTAGGTTCAGATGTTCCAGAATCACTCTTCAGGGTGATATTTACCGCCTCCCGTCGAACTAATAAGTAACATTCTTTCAGGTTTGGCACTGAGTCTTTTCTCAAAATCTCATGTCGAATTGAGTTAAAGGCCTCATCCAATCCAGCAAGAAAGATGTGAACCCGTAGTCGTTCAATAGACTGGCAGTAGATTTTGACATCGTCTGGATCTTTCATAACTACCTTATCACGATGGTCCAACTCTCGAAAGATTTCAGTTAATTCTCCGTAATACACAGAGAGCATTCGTCCATTTTGTTTTACAGAAAAAACTTTTTGATTCAGAGTAAAGGCCTGCAACTCATCATTTTCATCATAAAACGCTATGGACAAGGCAGTCCAGATTTCATGGGCAGTGGGTAAGCGTAAATAATGCCTCATAATATCTGGAGACATAGACATCAACAACCATCGTTTGGCCTTCTGATTTTCAGCATACCATTTTTCATAGCCTTTATCAGATTCGGCAGGTGGCTTAGTTTTGCCACGAATATACGAGATCTTGTCTCTTTCAGCAATTTGCATTTCCATAAGTTGGGACCATATATCATAATTGGATTCGATGAGGGTGATTCCGGCGTTAAATACGCCTTCTGACTGAACCACAATTGGAACAGATATTTTTTCACTCATTTGTTTTTTGTTTTTTTTTCATTTTTTCTAGAATCAAGAGCGACAGAGAGAGGATACCGTCGGAAGCAAGTTGCGAGATGCGGAATCGACAGTGGTTGGGCAGAATCGACGGATCTGGTTTGGTGGTGTATCTGGTTCGATGGTGGCTCTGGTTCGGCAGTGGATCAGGTTCGGCGGCGGATAAGCTGGTTCGGTGTTGAGCTTTGATTTTTTTTTTGTTTTTTTCTTTTTTCTTCTTGTTTCTGTGTTGCAGCTGAGGGATTTCTGGGTTTAGGGTTTCTCTCTCCCCCCTTTTTTTTTGAGAGATTTGTTTTGGATAGTTTCATTTCAACTCTGATATCATATTGAAAAGAAAGATTCATATTTTCGTTATATATCATCTCTATAGTTACAATGGTATTTATAGAGCTTGATTCTAAGGAAACCCTAGAATCAAGCTAATACACAATCTAAATTAGGAAGGCAATTACATAAAATAGGTAAATTTGATTTATGCCTTATTTAACACATACATGATCGTAAGGCTTTCATTAAATTTGAAAAAAAAATCATGTCTTTCCAATTGGAAAAACATGACTTTTCAGAACCATTTGAAGATGTGCTTCTGCACCTATAAATACCCTGCCTCCATCCATTTTCATAATACAATTCATTTTTTCATTCCTTCTTCTCTCTTTTTTTATCTCTCAAAACTCTACCGTAATATTTCAGTATTTCAAAGCAGAATTAAATCGGAAGTTCTTCAGATTTTGTTGTCTGCAGACTTCAAGTTTGAGACTTAGTTGTATCCTGGAGGACTATTCATCTATTACCCATAGCAAACTTGTTTATTCAAGTGGGGATGAATAAAGTTTTAAAGACAGTAATTTCTACACGTTTTTAAATATTGATTCTCATATTCTGTTTTAATTTAAAAAAATATTCCAACATAAATCAATTCTTTTACCTAGTAAATCAAGCAGAAAGTGGTCCTTATGAATTACGTAATGTAGTTGTCTGCCTATGTTATCATTACACAATTTAAATGTTTTCTCAAATGATTGTCAATGCTAGCTTTCATTCTCTTTTGCACAATAAAATGCCTTGCGCAATGCACAAGTAACTATTATCATGACATTTATGAAATATTTAGTACTAGGAACTACAAGAATATTTACATTTATTATATAAATAAACTAATTTGAAATACAACTAATGTTTTTCAAATTCATAAATCCAAACAGAACTTAGATGAATACAAGGTTGTTTGTCCCTTCACTAATTTTACCTCAAAATGTTAGGCTAAAAAACTCAAAATTCAAGGGAATCTCTATTATCAAAGCCAATATGCTACAATTCCTAGCAAAGTAGAAGAATGTTCAAAAGGATTTCGGAAACACATGCACATCAACATACAAGTGTACATACATGCGAGCACACGTACATGCATGTTTTATATGATTATGTGCGCGTATATATATTATATGATTATGTGTGCACTTTGTTTATACTCCTAATATTCAGAAAAATTGTTTTGAAAAGCTTTTAAATCGAATCAATCTATCACTTTCCATCACATTTTCCTTTTGAAAAAATTGAGGAGAAATCAACATTTGAAAGCAAAACAGAAGATGATACCATTCTATTTTTAAGGTCGACTGGACATTTTACCAAGTATAATTAATTTCAGATTTTTCATCCAACACCGATATACTATGAAATTCAAATGGTTTGGAAAGCCATATATAAAGAAAACGTGTAAAGCGCACCGTCTGACACTCGTTCGAAGACGATTACCATTACTCTCTATCATTATTTGGCTTTTCCTATTTGAAACTAAAAACAGTGTCTCAGCATAGATAAAAAAAAAAAAAAAGAGAAGATAATTTTCCATTTGATGAACAGATGGCCTATTGAAAGTCACGCAACAATTTTCTATTATTGTTATAAAGTTTTCTATGCCTTGATTCATATGAATGTGAAGTGATTCCCAAGGTAAGTCCAATGGGTATTGCACGCATTAAAAAATTTCATTAAATTTTAACTTTGTTCTTAACGAAAGGGAAAGTACAAGATACTAATTGTAGAAATTAAAAGTTATTGGACCCAAATTGAGAACATTGAAAAAGTACATGGCCCAATTATGTAATCACCCCTTTCAATTTAAAATAATTTTTTGTAATGTGAGAGTATTTTGATCTTTGGAGCATATATAAATTTTATTCTAGCATTAATTATACGAACCAAGCATAGAAATTAGGTTGAAATAGTCGTTGAACACGAAAATAGAATCACTATTCGATTACAATCTTACTAGCTTTATAACATGTGCGATGCGCATGTTGCATCACTTTTTAAAAAATATTTTTAATAAATTTATGTTGAAATCAATAGAAGAGAGCATGCTTCATTTTGAAGAAAAAAAATTATGTATATTAAGTTGGTGAAATTCAAACAATTTAAGACATCGTATGTATTTAAGCATGATATTTGGATATTTACAAATGTATTCAAAACCGAGTAAACGACAAAGTTTAAGGTTTCAAAATAATTTAATAAACTTAAAGCTCATTCAAAATTTGACAAGACTGTCAAAAAATTTCAACTTGAATAAATTTTCTTGAGCATTTACTTGAATCATCATGTTCAAGCATTTGGAATTTAAATTTTTTTCAGAACATGTATCAATCACAAAAACAACGAAAACTAATAAAAAATGTCAACAATAACGATATCATAATATTACACCATTGATTTTTACCTTCCTCAATTAAAATTCTCCGCACCCAAATCTTCATCCCAAATATGCTGATAAATAATCTTAAAATATCATCATTTCTTTATTCAATTAAGTGAAATACTAATAGATGATTTGGATACATGAAAATACGACTTTGTGATCAATTAATATTTATAAAATAAGTTCTTTCAAAATATTAAAATAAAATAACTAAGAGACAACTTATTACTTAAAAAATTCTAAAATGCTAACTTTTTAATATTTAAATTGAAATGAATAATTTTGTTAGAGAAAGTCAAAGAGGATGTTTTACTTTTTTTTACAACAAAAGAGGATGTTATACTATATCTTGAGTGTTATAATTCAATTAGGGTTATTAAAATCAAATATTCTTACATTTTGTCTTGTGTTTTAGTATTTTCTTTGCATTTTAAAAACGATCAATTTACCTGTTGCGCTTTATGCATGTATCTAATAAACTTTTTTAGTAATAATTCTAAAGAAATTGATACTGATACACACAAAAATATTGATCAAAGTTGATACCGACGCACACAAAAATCTTGACAAATTATTTTGTCGTGTTTAATAGTTAAGATTTTTGTGTGCATCGATATCAATTTGCATGAATTATTACTAGAAGAATTTATTAGACACATGTTTAAAATATAAAAGTTGAATTGATTATTTTTAAAATGTAAGAGAAATATTGAAACACATTGCTAGATGTAAGGGTGTTTGATGATAACAACTCATTCAATTATCTTGATACAATCATTGATACATAAATCATAAAAAAAGAAAGGTAAATTTGTTTAATAATATAAATATCGTTTATGAGGCAATGACCCTATCCTAATAGAATCGTGATTATCTCCATTTGAAAATTGAAATGGAGTCAAATTTATAATAAAATTAAATGTCACATCATCAAATAAAGAATATTCAAATTCAAAATGATCAATGTGATTTTTAATCTCACAATAAACCTAACATTAATTTCAATTCTTAAATTGAGAGAATTGTGGTCTATTCTTTAATAAATCATCTGCAAATATTTAATTAAACTATTATTTTATGTGATCATTAACGCGACACAACCACAATTAAGATGTTACTTTTCTTTATAAATATATATATATATATATATATATGAGGTAATGACTCCACTTTAATAAATTATTTATAAATATTTACTAATTAATGTGAATGACTACTCAACCACGATATAATACATAATCACCATAAAAAGCAATATAATATGACATTGTCAAGGCCCACCCCACCCTTATCTTCTCAATTTAGGAAGAAGCGTGTAGTCAAATAGCAACTCCTAGGCGTAGGCCACAAGTCAAAGAAGCACCCTCATAAGGCACCCTCATAAGCAACCCTTCTATTCCCTCTCTCTCTCTCTCTCTCTCTCTCTCTCTTTATATATATATATATATAGAAGAATAAGGTTCCCATCTTGATCTTCATTATTTTGCTACTCTATATTCAATCTTGAAGGGAAAATGTTGCTAGAGATGTCCTTAATGGATATATTGATTAAAGTGACCATGTTCCTGCTTGTTCAAGCTTTGGTATATCTCATCCTTTTGAATTCATCAGACATTTTCTCCAAACAGAAGATGATGATGAGAACATTCAGCTTCAAAACAGCTCCTTCTGTTAGCATAAGCTCTATTCTTGCTGCCATGTCTGACTTCCCACCAGCTGGAGATGAGGAATCACCAACTTCAAGGGATCTAAAATCACCAACCCAAGAATATTATCCCACGGTGGATCATGATGATGAATAATCTTCATTTAAATTTTAGTACTAATTATTATAATTTTTTCCTGTTATAATGCAGTTAATGTATTTTTTTTTTCAAAGATCGTATTCCTATATACTATTGTCATTTTTATTAGGGAAAATTGCACTAGTCATTCTTAACCGATGGGTAGGGATAAGATTTTTAGTCCGTACTTGTTTTTGATCCGTTATCCCTCCGTTAAAATATAGGTATGACATAAAAAATAAAATCTGTTAGGAAACAATCATTTTTAACCTGTACTCGTGGACCCGTTACCCGTAAGATCCGGATTCGTATCTAGCCCGAGTCGCCATTTTCTCAATTAAATAGAAAAAAAATTCATCAATATCCGTTTTTGATCCGTTATCAGCCCACTAAAACACGGATATGAGCATGAAAAATAAGATCCGTTAAAAAACGAACATTTTAACCTGTACCTGACCCGACATACCCATACCCGACTCGACCTACTTGTTTCCCACCTCTACATGTGAGTGCATAACACTAGGTTTTTAAACTATGAATTTGATGTCGATTTCTTATTGATTGCAATTTAACCATTTCAAGTATTATTAATCAATAAAATTGTCTTAAAAAAAGTTAACAATACAAATATTTAATTATATTTTTTTATACGCATACAAAGATAAATGTCATATACTATGCAAAATAAATAAATTTTTTGAGTATTGAAAATACTTTTGTTTATTTTTTACAATTAAAAACATAAAAATAACAAAGTAGTGAAAAAATCATAAAAATTGTTGAAAGCCATCCAATGATTCCTAAAGTTTATTAAAACATTGTTTTGCTGCATTCAAACCATCTCAAACTAAAAAAAAAACATTATATTGAAAGTGTGAGAACCTTTTACACCAAATTCATAATTTAAGAACCTAAATACACTGAATCCAAAGTTCATCAACCTCTTGAAAACTTAAATTTTGAACTGCAAATTCCTCTTCATAAAGCTTGAATCAAGAAATTTACTTACATTGCTTTGTTCGTTCAGTGAAATGAAGTTAAATAGAGACGTTGATCCATCTTACCAACCTGGGGATGTAGCTCAGATGGTAGAGCGCTCGCTTAGCATGCGAGAGGTACGGGGATCGATACCCCGCATCTCCAACTTTTCAGTCTCATTTTTACTATTTTAACATTTAAGTGAATCCACCTTTGCATCACGTGGTCAACTATAGCCAACAGTTTTACCCACTCCAGCAATTCTAAAATCACGGCACATGCCATCCACTTCACTGCCACAGCAGTAGTACCCACATATTTCAACCAGATGTCTTCAATGAGCTTTCGCCACGTGTTGTAGCTAAATAACCACTAGCTCACAGTCATGCGGTGCGGGTGAAATATGTGAAGTAGATCGTGCCGCACAATTTGACAATATTGTCCCTTATTACCCCACGATTAGCACGTTTTGGTTTAATTATTATAAAACGATATTTAAAATAATTTTTGATAAATTGTCAGTGAAGTTAAAAATTATTTAATACTGAATAAAACAGTTTTTAAATACAAATTTAATTTTTTAAAATCTATTTTCATTCTTTCTAATTATTTTATAAATCATTTTTATCAACTAAAACAAATGGTGTCTTAATTAATTAGTATTTGAAATAAGTGAACGGTAAATAAGTTAAGACAAACTAAGGGTCATTGTATCAAGTTTGTTACTATCTTAATTTACAAGTAAAATAATTATAGAAGAAAAAGAGTTGCATCATATTTAAGCTAAAAATATATGCTCAAACAACTGTAGTGTTGATGAAATAACATAAATTTTGTAAATTAATTACGAAGTCATTGGCTTCAACCTTTATATTCGTGAATGATTATACCATAAATATTTTATTTACAAACTCCTTAAATTGAGTGTGAAAGACAGTGCTTTTGACTCGTTCGAAGAATTGGTTTCAATACAAAAAACTTAAGATGACCCGTGATATCACTTTATTATTGAAAGAAAAATTTTGTGTATTTTACTTGATACAAGAAATGAAGAATCTATAAGACATTATTACGTTTTCCTAATTACTTGGAAGTTGAGTAGTAACGAATTATAACTTTTCAGAAATTTTCTTTTAGTTCCAAAAATTACTACTCGATTAGGAATTATTACTTGACTTTCTAAAAGTTATTAAAAATGCATGTGTATTATTCTATAGAAGCAGAAACACACAATAATTTTTCATACGTAAATTATCAATGGCTTGGTAGCCTACTACTATTGGCGTTTGTTAGAAATTTTTGGTGATACGGAAGTGAATGCAAAGAAATTTTTGTCTGACACAATAACATTATTGAGAATCTGTAAACTACTTCACAATACTATGAAAACAGTATCAAATTCTTTTTTTTTTTTCATCCTCTCCATAAAATTAATTAGTAAATTAATTTCAAACAAAAACGCACTTTCTAACTTGTTTCATGCATCAATAGACTAAAACCTAATAATGGTGAATATCTATATAAATGAGTTTGAGCCATTGAAAACCCAACTCAATAGCTCGCGAGACTGTTAAAATATCTATATAAATGTAAATTATATATTTATAGATCCACAATTATTAAAGTATTAAATTAAAACTGCATATCTTGGAAATTTTTCAAAGAAGTCCTCAGTCTATCTTCGTGTCACATATAATCAATTGAGTAAGCTTTGATTGATTCTATTGTTTCCAGATCATTCAACTAAGTTGCTCTAATGCTCATTTTATAAAGAAGCTCTGTTGGCTCTGTTGTTTTTCTAATAGATGTGGGATTTCAAGAAAGATTGCTTATAAGCTAGAGATTTTGAGAAAATTTTGCTTTGAAATGATTCTCCCATCATAAATATAAAAATTGGGAAATGGAGCAATTCCTTATAAATATACATGAACTTGGTCGTTTATTCAATATATCTCATATAAATAATAATGAGCTTATATTTTAGACTGATTAGGTTGATTTATTTATTTATTAAATTAGTATAAAAGTTTATTTATTTATTAAATTAGTATAAAAGAATTTTGCAAGTAAAAAGAGTATGTCGCAAGTTTAACATCAAAAGAGCAATGATCTTCATTTTTCCGAACCTTGAATACATGTTTAGCCATATTATTTTGATCTTCATTTTGCCAAATCTTGAATACATGCTTAGCCATATTAGGCAAATGATCGGAAAAATGTTCTTAAATGACTTAAAACTTGAGGAAACTAATTTGTTTGTAGAAAATAAAACGAGTCTAGTATAGATTTTAAAGCAACTCGAATTCGATTCAAGAGACTAAATTTATTTTTCATGAATCGAGTTCAAACAAACATCAATTTAAACTCCGTTCGAATCCACTCTTATCGATTGACGTTTAATGTACTGAAAACCTAAAACATATAAATCTTGACATTTGGACAGAAATGCTCTTTTCAAACGTTGCCTTGACTCTCTTGTTTGGGTTTTTTTTTTATTTATGTGAGATCTCTTTTTGATGGTGTCAAATGTGAGTAAGGTTGAAGTTAGCTACCCAAAGCAAGGTGAGCAGCTAGCTAGCTAAGTTCAAACTTACACTCATATCACCTCTTCAATGAGTGGTTGAAAATAAAGGTTCTAAGACCTTCCTAGAAACATCTAGATATTTTAGAAGAGCTTGACAACTATTTGATCTACAAGTTTTCAAACTAATTTTATATGGGAATACTTATTTTAAATTAACGTTTCCAAATGAAAAAATTGAAAAAACTAAAGAAGAGTAATTTGTGCACACAAAAGTTTCATGAGATTGTTTTACAAGGTAAAAAGTGCACTAGTAATTACTAGATCACTTTCCAAAAATTACTAATTAACTTTCTAGCTTGTGAAATTTCCTTGTAAGTATATCAATGCTTTTAAATAAACTATGAAAAGAGAGCTCAATACAAAAATACAAGAATAAAGAGAGTAAATGTAATTTTGTGAATCAACCACGCAGAGAACAATCATTGGTTTAATCAAAACACTTATAAGGGTTTATGACAAAACTCGTTAATTAAAAGTGTCTTGAGACTTTTTTGCTAAAGGTGTGGTTTGGATGGTTACGACGTAAGCTAAGTCTATGAAGACTCAAAACTCTGCATTTTAAGAGTCTTTTACATTTGACATATTAATTTGCTCATAACAATTGAGAAGTAACGGAATTAGACATTTATTTGTTTCAACGCATTTGGAGCAAAGAACAAAAATTTGATTAGAAATTTTTTCTAGTTTAAAACCTAAGAATATGATGAGTTATCAACATTAACAGAAATTACAGTCAAATCAACTTTATTTGCCTATAAATAAGGGTTTTCAACACAATTTAAAGGTTCATAACTTTTTGAGACGATCAAAACTTAACTCTTCAATCTTTGTCTATAATGTTTTTATTTTTATCATAAAATATATAAATTTACCATAAACATATACGAGAAGGAAAGAAAAAATGGCAAAAGGCAAAAATATCTTTACATGAATGAAGTGATATGATAGAGCATTGTCGATAAAAATTAACATTCATATATGTATTGCTACTTTCTCGACCCACCAAGGCCACCCTTACCTTCTTCTTCTCCAATGAGGTCACATTGTTTTCCTCGTGACCTTGTGTCTTTATCATGCACCAATTTTCTTGCAAGAAACCAAGCTCCTACTTTTTTTAGTTCCATATATGGATATGCTAGAAGCTCATTTTTTTTAAAATTAAAATAAAATAAAATATTGCTCAAAGCTGCTTTCTCAAAGAAAGAAGATGCATGTAGTCAAATAACTACTCCTAAGTGTAGGTGTTATAAGGAAAATTTATTGGTAATTATAGAAGATTTGATTTATTTTTAAAAAAAATTTAAATATTGAAATTACTATTCAATTTTTTCATGATTACTAATAGATTTTTTTGATTTCGTGATAACTCCCATGAAACTGAGTATGTGATATCATCACTCTATAAATAACACTTCTACATAAGCAGTTAACGTAATCATTCTTATTAAGGAAAATTGTACGGATCATCCTTTAACCTATGGACATATATTATTTTGATTCTTAAATTATGAATTAAACAGGAATGGAAATTGATTAAAGTATATTGACAATCATATGTATTTTTTGAATATTTTTTGTTCATCGATTTATTAATTAAAATTTTGAATTAATGGTTATTTCAATTTATGATATTTTTCAAATGATTTTTTTTTTATCTTATCTCTGAAATAAAATTTTGGCTAAGCTCTTGAATAGGAGAATTTCTTGGCTAGCTCGGGTCTAAATCCAATGGTTTTAGACCAACTAAAAACTCCACTGATAATTTTAAAGAATTTTACGAGTGATATTAATTTTTGAGTCTCACATTTATATTGATATTATTAATAAAACTCCTTAAAATTACCTGTAAAGTTTTAACTGGTCTAAACCACAGTCAAAAAAGTAAGAAAGATAAATAAAGCTGCAAATTCCTCTTCATAAAGTAAATCAAGAAATATACTTTTTGTGGTATTGTTCGTTGAGTGGTTTAAGGATACATATGTATTGGATCCATTACTTAACAAAATGGGGATGTAGCTCAGATGGTAGAGCGCTCGCTTAGCATGCGAGAGGTACGGGGATCGATACCCCGCATCTCCAATTTTTCAGTCTCATTTTTACTATTTTTAACATTTAAGTGAATCCACCTTTGCATCACGTGGTCAACTATAGCCAAAAGGTTTACCCACTCCAGCAATTCTAAAATCACGGCACATGCCATCCACTTCACTGCCACAGCAGTGGGACCCACATATGTCAACCGGATGTCTTCAATGACCTTTCGCCACGTGTTGTAGCTAAATAACAACTGGCTCACAGTCATGCGAAGCGGGTGAAATTTGTGAAGCAGATCGTGCAGCACAATTTGATAATATTGTCCCTTGTTACCATTTCCATTAAGGCTTTTATTTTCTCTCTAAAACTTTTTACCTTCAAATTGTTAAATAAATTATTCCTCTCATTTTTAATTTCCATACTTAGAAAAATAAATAAAGTTTATCAGTAGTCAACTCTATTATTTTCGTTTAATGATAGTTTCAGTTTATAATTTATAATTGAAATAATTTTTGATAAATTAACAATGGAATTAAAAATTATTTAATATTGAATAAAACAGTTTTTCAAACACAAATTTATTTATTTTAAATCTATTTTCATTCTTTCTAATTATTTTATAATCCGTTTTTATAAACTAAACCAAATGATGTCTTAATTAATTAGTGTTTGAAATGAGTGAAGGGTTAATAAGTTAAAACAAACTAAGCGGCATTGTAACAAGTTTGTTACTGTCTTAATTTACAAATAAAATAATTATAGAAGAAAAAGAGTTGCATCATATTTAAGCTAAAAATATATCCTCAAACCATCGTGGTGTCAGTGAAAGGACATAGATTTTGTGAATTAATTACGAGGTCATTCACTCAAACCTTTATATCCACGAGTGATTATGTCATAAAAGTTTTATTTACAAACTCTCTAAACTGAGCGTGGAAGACGGTGCTTTTGACCCGTCCGAAAAATTGGTTTCACATAAGATGACCCGTGATACCACATTACCATTGAAAGGAGAAACACATGCTCATAATAATATTTTAGTGTAAGCTATTGCCTCGTGAGTAAAAAAAAAGAGCAAAATTTTGTGTATTTTACTTGATACGAGGAATGAAGAGTCTATAAGACATTATTGCTATGTAAAGAGAAATTATTGCGTTGTTGTAATTATTTGGAAGTCGAGTAGTAACGAAATGTAACTTTTCAGAAATTTTCTTTTAGTTCCAAAAATTACTACTCATTTAGGAATTATTACTTTACTTTCTAAAAGTTACTGAAATACATGTGTATTATTTCACGGAGGTAGAAACACACAATAATTTTTCGTACATAAGTGACCGCAGTGCCATAAGATATATAAAATTCATACAATCGAATGTAAATTAGTTCCAAACAAAACGCACTCTCTATCCTGCTTCGCACATCAATAAACTAAAAGCTAGTAATGGTGAAATCGAACCGAGCAGTTCGCGGCTCACTCAATAGCTCGTCAGACAGCTCGAGTATGTAGTTAAAATATCTATATAAATGTATATCATATATTTATAGATCCACAATTATTAAATTAAAACTGCATATCTTGGAAAGTTTTCAAAGAAGTCCTCAGTCTATCTTCATGTCATATATAATCAATCGGGAAAGAGGACAATTCCTTATAAATGCATGTGGACTTGTCGCTTATCCAATATATCTCATGTAATAATAATGGGCTATTATTTTGGACTGATTAAGTTGATTTATTTATTAATTAAATTAATGTAAAAGAAATTTGCAAGTAAAATTTGAGTGGTTCATCATGTGACTGTGATTGGAGTGTGTCGCAAGTTTAACATCAAAAGAGCAATGATCTTCATTTTTCCAAACCTTAAATACATGTTTGGCCATATTATTTTGATTTTCACTTTGCCGAACCTTGAATACATGAATACATGGTTAGCCATATTAGGCAAAGCATCTGAAAAATATTCTTAGAGGACTCAAACCCGGCTCGTTTTGCAAACGAGCCGATATTGAGCATAGATTTTAGAATAGCTTGAACCCGACTTAAGACATAACTCGGTTAAATTTATTTTTTACGAGTCGAGTTTAAGCAAATATTAGTTTGGGCTCAACTCGAATTCACTTTTACACTGATATATTAATTTGTTCATAACAATTGAGGAGTAACAGAATTAGACATTTGTCCGTTTCAACGCATTTGGAGCAAAGAACAAAAATTCGATTAAAAATTTCTTTCAGTTTAAATCCTAAAAATATGATGAGCTATCAACATTAACATAAATTACCACAAAATCAATTTTATTTACCTATAATTAAAGTTTTCAACTCATTTTAAAGATTCATGATTTTTTGAGACAATCATAACTTAGCTCTTCAATGTTAGCCTATAATAAAATATAAAAAAATTAACATTCATATACGTCGTATTCTTCTTCTTCTTCTTCAACAATGAGGTCACATTGTTTTCCTCGCTACCTTGTGTCTTTATCATGCCTATAGTCAAATAACAACTCCTAAGCGTACGCCACAAGTCAAAGAGGGAATTGGTTTCCTAGGTGTTATTAGGAAAATCTACAAATAATTGTAAGAAAATTGAATGATAATTATTTTAAAAAAATTTTAATATCAAAATTATTACTTAATATTTTTTTGATTATTATTGAATTTTTTCGATTTCGTAGTAACTCCTATAAAACCGGATCTATGGTATC
This sequence comes from Bretschneidera sinensis, assembly GCA_023935145.1. Lineage (NCBI taxonomy): Eukaryota > Viridiplantae > Streptophyta > Magnoliopsida > Brassicales > Akaniaceae > Bretschneidera > Bretschneidera sinensis. Next base: position 1,799,277 of record CM043697.1, on the reverse strand, counting down.
ACCACTCTATAAACAATCATTCTACATAAGCAGTTAATGTAATCATTCTTATTAGAGAAAATTGTAAGGACCATCCTTTACCCTATGGGCACATATTATTTTGATTATTAAATTATAAAATTGACGTCGATTTCTCGTTGTTTACGATTGATGCAACCATTTTAAGCATTGTTCATAAATAAAATTGTTTTAAAAATTTAACGATACAAAAAAGTTGTTTTTATTTTTTTTGCATGTGTATAAATAAATGTTATATACCATGTAAAAATGATCTAAAATATTTTTCCGAATCGAAAAATACTTTCATTTATTTTTTACTATTAAAAGCATAAAAAATAGCACATGAGTGAAAATTTGTTGAATGGCCTTCATTAATTTGATGCATTCGAACCGTCATAAATTGAAAAAAAAAACATTTTATTGATTGATAAGATAAATTTCAATTAATTGAAAGTCCACTTTAACACAAATTTTGTAATTTAAGAACCTAAATACACTGAACCCAAAGTTCATCAACCTCTTGATAATTTTGGCGCCTGCCAAGAAAATTTCAAAAGAAAACTGGAATGAAAATTGATTAAAGTATACTGACAATCATATGTATTTTTTGTTCATCAATTTATTAATTAAATTTTTTTGAATTTATGGTTATTTCTATGATGTTTTTCAAATGATTTTTTTAATTTTATTTCTGAAATAAAATTTTAGTTGAGCTCCTGAATAGGAAGATTTATTGGTTGGCTCGGGTTTAAATTCAATCGTTCAGACCAACTGAAAACTTCACTGATAATTTTAAAAAATTTTACTGATAATATTAATTTTTGAATCTCATGCATATATTGATATTATCAATAAACTTTTTAAAATTATAAATGAAGTTTCAACTTGTCTAAACCAATTTAAACCGGAACCAGAGAAGAAATTTTACCTCAATAGATACACAAGGAATAAAGTTAAATAAAGCTGCAAATTCCCCTTCATAAAGTGAATCAAGAAATTTGCTTTTCGTTATATTGTTCATTGAGTGGCATAAGAATAAATATAGATTTGACCCACTTCTTCACAACTAGGGGATGTAGCTCAGATGGTAGAGCGCTCGCTTAGCATGCGAGAGGTACGGGGATCGATACCCCGCATCTCCAATTTTTCAGCTTCATATTTACTATTTTTAATATTTAAGTGAATCCACCTTTGCATCGCGTGGTCAACTATAGCCAAAAGGTTTACCCACTCCAGCAATTCTAAATTCACAGTGCATACCATCAAAACTAATTCCACGTCACTTCAACATTACTGGGACCCATATTTTTCAAACAGATGTGGTCAATAAAGTTTCGCCACCTATCGTAGCTAAATAACCACCAGTAAGATTATCATCACTTTGTTCTTCACGTACACAAGTGCAATGTCCTTTAAAATTGAAATTGGGAAACAATTTCAGAAGAATTGAGTGCAGTGGGAGTCTGCTCTAGCTCTTGTTATTTGTTCGTAAGTATGTGCACACGACATGTTTGACAAAATGTTTCATTGATTTAATGAATTAATTATATATGTTTCCTCTCCATAGTTGGGAGGTCTGCATTCTCGAATGTTGAATGCTTCTGTGCAACAAATTCACTTACTGGAGTGTAGGAGAGCGTACTAGTCTTGTCACCAGAGCATGTTGGCGTTGATGTTACCTTTGGGCTGGGCCCACTAGTGCATGGAATCTAGCAACATGGAACAAGCTATCCGTTTGGAGAGTGACAGTAAATGTCGTGAAATGCCTCCTCCAAGTACTGTTCTGACCAATTCAAAGGGGCAGATTCAGAGTTCTACTCCAACTTCTGCTGTAAGTTCTAGAAGAACACCCCAAGACTTCGGAATAATTATGAAACTAGTATTGATAAAGATGCATCAAAGAGAATAAAGTGTCTTTATTGCCCTAAGAGTCATGTAATAGGTAGTAGTACGTAGTCATGGGACTGCTAACTTGAGAAGGCATAGTGAGAAATGTGTTGCCGAAGTCCATGCTGATGTGGGTTAGATGCATATAGATCACGAATGAAAGTACGTAAGAGAAAATTGGATCAGTCATGAAACATAACTACCCATTTAAAATGGTGGAGCATTATGGCACTGGGGAAGTTCATAAGTATCTAAATGAAGATGTCAAACCATATTTTAAGAACGCTGTTAAGTGTTGTTGGTGTATACTTCACGAGTCTAGATTTGTATAATTTTCGACGACCACATGTCCTGTTTTCTTGTGAGCTGGTGGGGTTAAGCAGCACCGTTTCCAAAAATTTCAGGCCGGACTCATGAATAACCGTGGTTTTGCAGCAAGGTGGAACCCTAATTAGGATGTTTCAAATTGCTTATAAATATTCTTTATGTATTGAACGTATATTTTAAAGAAAGATTTGTAAGGTTGATTGTAGTGAAACTTCTGACAGAACTTGACCTTATTCTGGGTGAACCTGAGTATATTGTGTTTTATTTTTTTTGGTTTATAATTTATGTGATTGACAGGTCTCGAATCGTTCACTAAAACTTATTGCATTAGAATAATAAACGAGAAAAAGAAAAATTGAAGCATGCTTTAGAGAATGTTCCTGGTAAGGTATGCCTCACTTCTGATGTGTGGTCATCTTGCACTGAAAACTATATTTGTTTAACAAAACACCGGATGTGAATTGGGTGTTGCACAGTAAAATTCTTAACTTTAGCCATTTTCCTCATCCACATACCGGTGTCTTTTAATTAGTTGATAAATTTAGTTTGTGAAGGATTGACGAACTGAGGAAACAAGTATTTTTTTCTTACTCGGATAATGCCACTAACAATGACAATATGCAAGAAAATTTAAGGACTCAACTTTTTGTGCAAGATTCTTTGTTGTCTGGTGGTAAGTTTTTTCACGTGTCATGTTGTGCTCATATCTTGAATCTCATCTTTTAAATTAGTTTGAAAAATGGAAGTGATGTTATACACAAGATTCGAGAGAATGTGAAATATGTTGAGAGATCTGAGAGTAGAATTATTAAGTTTGCAAAATGCTCTGAATAAGTAGATGTGGCAATTTCAATCGGTTTAGTATGGATAGGAAAGAAGGGTGAGGATACGCAAGTTTAATGCCTGAAAGTGCTCTAAAGTATGGCAAATGGGAAAACCCAAGTTATAAATGTTGCCCGTCACCCGCACAGGAAAGAAGGGCGAGGATATGCAAGTTCCTAAAACCCTTACGAGATTATGTTCAATTTAACTTTAAAGCCACAATAGTTTAGATTATAAAAAGAACTTATTTTACAAATAGAGGGATAAAAATCATAGGGTAGGTCTTTTTTCACGGTAGTCTATTTTATCGATAAGCTCTTTGTTAAAAAAAAATCTGGTACAAAAATGTAATAATATAAAATTGTGGTAAAAGATATCTTGAACTATTAGAGATAGTGACAAATATATATAAATAAATATAAATACAAAAGAGTCTTAAATCAGATCTCAATTTTTACGAAACAACGTCAAGATAACACATTGTAATATATATATATAACTTGGAAAGTTTCTTAATTTTAATTTATTTTTCTTCTATTATGTGATACATCAAGTGACGATAAGGTTTGCTAGCTCTACAAAGTTGAATTAAATCCCACAAACAACGTTAACAAGTTTTTGTTAGACTAGAGCATAAAATAATAATAGTAAAACGGAGTTAATTCAGTGTATGAAGTCATAAAATGTGATCGAGTTAATTTAACAATTCTAGTGATCGAGCTATGGAGTCTTCAAAAAAATTTGCATATTGTAGTATCTTGGACCTCTTTGTTGAGTCGGATTCTGCAAATGCATCTTTTGGGAAATATCATTGATGATTGTAGGATTTTCATAAAGTTTTTCAGGCACTACATATTGGAGCATGTTTTCAAGGAATGTAATTTCTACATGGATGCTAAGCTAAATATTATACAACTAATTGAAAGTTTGAAATTTTAATATTAAATTTGTAATTTAAAAACCTAAATATAATAATGGACCACTTTCATTGACCATAATGGATACTAGCTACATCATTTTAAGCATTTTTTTTAATTAAAACAATTGATAAGCATTTTAGAAAATCACTAAGAACTTATATATGTAAATTTTTTGGAAGTAAAATTTCATATTTAACTTTCACGGAAAATTCTTTATAGAAAAAGTTTTTGAAATCAAATTTTTTTTGTTATATTAAGAGATACCCTAAAAACAGATTTGTTTTCCAATAAAAATAAGATAACCTTTTATGAATTTTGTAGATTTTCTGGTTATGTATTACAAATTCTAGCAACAAGTTTGTAATGATATTCAATTACATTGTGCTTTTGACCCAAACATGATGTTAATTAAATTGTCATTTACCCAAAAATTATTGTGGTCAATCATCTATACTTGGCTCAATGGTTTTTTTAAATGTGGGGATGTAGCATCACTGCCACAGCATTGCGTCCCACATATTCAACCAGATATGTTCAATAAAATTCTACCACCTGTCGTAGCTAAATGACCACTAGTGAGATTATCAGTTCGCTCTTCACACACCTAGATAGATTTTGAATGTTCCTAAAATACTACTTACTCTCTCTTTCCTTGCAAATAAAAAACAGCTAGATATTGGCTTAGATTCACTTGACTGAATCGAAATCTAAAAAGCCATCCAGAATTCGATAAAACACAGAAGAGAAAATTTATCTTTTTCTTTTGGGGTGAAAAAAAATGAGTTCATCAATGATAGTGAGGAAAGTGCAGGTGGTGTCACCAGTGCCAGCTGATATAGACATTGCAAACTCAGTTGAGCCTTTTCACATCTCTGAGATTGCCAAAGAACTCAATCTCGATCCAAATTACTATGATCTCTATGGAAAATACAAAGCCAAGGTGATTGCTCCACCTTTCCTTTTCCCTTTTTGAATTATAATATTTTATTATCAAAGGCTGATTCTTTGCTTGGTTGACGAGGAGAAGGTTGGAAAATTGAAGGAATTTGGCTATAGTTTGCGGATTTTTTAGTTATTGATCCAACCTGGTAGTTGTTATTCTTGCTAAAATACAGATTATTTATTTTTTTAATTGCTTTTTGTGATAAGGTAGAAAAATAGAGACCACTCAACAGTTGAAGTGGTCTTTTTGGCTTCATCTTTATTGTTTTTAATGGGGCGCAGAGGATGGCATGAATTATAACGATTCATTATTTTATTTTTTTGTTACTTCGTTCTATCTAGCTGTTGGGTTCTGTTATGGTGTTATGAGAAAATGTATGATCAAGAGAGAGGAAGAAAAAAAACTTGAGTTGTAGTTTTTAATTTTAGTTTTCTTTTTGGGATCCGTGAAAAGGGAAAAACTTTTTACTAAGTTGTGTTAAGTTTTTCATCTCTTGAATGCCAATGCTTACTATTCTTTATATCATGAAGTCAAAAAATTTCATTTCCTGATGCTTGAATTTGAAGGATTTGACATTATTTGGGTTCTATGTAGGTTTTGTTATCTGTGCTAGACGAGCTTCAAGGATCTGGAGATGGGTATTATGTGGTGGTGGGAGGGATTACTCCAACTCCACTTGGGGAAGGCAAGTCAACTACTACAGTTGGGTTGTGTCAAGCATTGGGTGCTTTTCTTGATAAAAAGGTAGTGCTTGTGTTATTTGCAGTTATTGCTTTTTAATTCTTTTTGTTCCCCTTTTGGATAGATTTTCTTGTGAATGATATTAAATTATTTTAGGGGAATTAATGATATTTTCTGTATTATCTTTTTAGCATTTTGTATCTATTTCTTTTTTAGTCAACTGCATGTGCATGTTAATGACTAAAAAATGCTAGATTAAGATCCCAAGTTTGTGGAAGTACTCTGAGATATTAGTGAAGATAATGAAAATATAATGTTGGAGCTGTGAAATATTGGTGTCAATGTAAGCCATTGTAAGCGTAGGCTAAGATTAGCACTGTCAGTATGTTTTTGAAGGGCTTTTTCCCTATGTCTTCTTATTATTCTGCGACCGGTGTTGTATTAGCATTTATTTCTGAGGAATTGAGGCACTTATTGAATGGTTAAGTAGCTTCTTGATGAGTCGAGCCTGAGCTGTTTAACGACATAGAAACATGGAGGGTATAGTGAGGGGAGTTATGGACTATCAAGTATCAACATCGAGAAGCATTTGCTGAAGAAATATGGATATGGTCAGTCTTAAGATTTTTTCTTACCTTCTGTGCCTATGATGTGTTCTGTGTGTTTAAATTTTCTTTAGGTCCTCATGATAAATGGTCCTAAATTTTTTGGTTTTCCTTTTTCTTTTCTTTTCCCCCATACCCTGAGAGCAATAATTTCTTGCTCTCTGGATAAGTTTTTTGACTGAAAATCCTCCATGGCAATTCTTTTTTTTTTTAAAGTCCTCCAGGGCAACAAGTAACAGTCTCTTCTTACCAAGCTCATGTATGCCAAGTCCAAGATTTATATGGAACCAACTCTATTTATGCCATGACTGAGAAAAAGGAATATTCCTAAGCTTGGTTCTTGATATTAGACATGAAGTAATTTGTCTATATTTTAGTTTATTTTTCCTCTCCATAATGTGCTATCCATTTTGATTTTAGTGGTATTTGGTATTAGGTTTGGGTAAGTTTTGTTGTGAAAGAAATGGCCTTGTAATAGCGGGGAATTTGATTTACAGTCCTTTTTAATTGTGTATCAAGTTCCCAAAGCTCTTCTATATATACAGCACGACTCTATCAAATGTCCATCATATCATGCTGGTTCACTTTTAAAACTAAAGATCCTTGAATAAGTTAAAGTTTGTGTTGAAAATTTTCTTTTGCCACTCAAACCAAATGCATGCTAACTGATGATTTTCAGAGCAAGTATGGACACTGTAAGAAAATTTCTGAATAAATCATTCTTGAGGTGAGGTGAGTTCAATGGATCTTTGAAAGGCTTTCTAGAGGGGAGTGGCAGCTACTTGTACACTTGACATACCACTAGAGTTGTCGATTTTCTTGAACAAACTTTGAGGGATGTCAGTGCTCATATTGTATTTCTAAAGGCTGGCCTTCAGTCAGATTGTAAAAAAAAAAACATTCTAGGAATTTTATTTTCTTTTCTTTCTTCTTGTACATTCATTTCTATGTTTTGGTAGTGGTTCTTTTTATTTCGAAAGTTAAGCATATGACTGTCATGATTCTGGGTAGTCAACTTTTATGTTTAATATGAGCCTGGTCACCAGATTAGCTTTTGAACCTATCTTGTTGTCAGCTACTCTCTTTTTCATTTCTCTATTGCATATTACCATTAATTTTGATGATTCCTTTAGTGCAGAATTCAAATGTCATAGGTCACTATATTGGGGTTATGTTAGGTACAATCCTGAGTTGCTCTGGTTATGATGCTAGGTTGTTACTTGCCTTCGTCAACCATCACAAGGACCAACTTTTGGAATCAAGGGAGGTGCGGCAGGTGGTGGTTACAGTCAGGTTATCCCGATGGATGAGTTCAATCTTCACCTCACAGGAGACATTCATGCAATAACAGCTGCTAACAATCTTCTTGCTGCTGCCATTGATACTCGAATTTTCCATGAGGCAAGCCAGACAGATAAGGCTCTCTTTAATAGGTTATGCCCACCAAACAAAGAAGGAAAACGGACTTTTAGTGATGTCATGTTTAAGCGTCTGAAGAAGCTTGGTATCTCCAAGACCACTCCTGAGGACCTTACCCCACAAGAGATTAAAAACTTTGCTAGACTTGATATTGACCCCAATTCTATCACATGGAGGAGAGTGATGGATGTAAATGACCGATTCTTGAGGAGGATTACTATTGGCCAGGGCCCTGAAGAAAAAGGGATGGTGAGGGAAACGGGATTTGATATAGCAGTTGCTAGTGAGATAATGGCAGTTCTGGCTCTCACAACATCTCTAGCTGATATGAGAGAAAGGCTTGGAAAAATGGTCATTGGAAATAGCAAGGCTGGTGACCCGATAACTGCTGATGATCTTGGTGTTGGAGGTGCTTTGACTGTGTTAATGAAGGATGCCATCAACCCTACTCTGATGCAGACCCTTGAAGGGACCCCTGTTCTTGTTCATGCCGGTCCTTTTGCAAATATTGCTCATGGAAATTCTTCTATCGTAGCTGATAAAATTGCATTGAAGCTGGTTGGACCAGGTGGGTTCGTGGTCACAGAAGCAGGTTTTGGTGCTGATATTGGAACTGAAAAGTTCATGAATATTAAGTGCCAGTATAGTGGTTTAACACCTCAGTGTGCTATTATTGTGGCAACAATAAGGGCTTTGAAAATGCATGGTGGTGGGCCAGACGTTGTTGCTGGGAAGCCTCTTGACCGTGCCTACGTAAATGAGAATGTTGCTTTGGTTGAAGCTGGCTGTGTGAATCTGGCCAGGCATATTTCAAACACAAAGGCTTATGGTGTGAACGTGGTCGTTGCTGTAAACATGTTTTCAACTGATACTGAAGCAGAACTTAATGCAGTTAGGAATGCTGCATTGACTGCTGGAGCTTTTGATGCTGTGGTTTGTAGTCACCACGCCCATGGTGGAAAAGGAGCGGTTAGTCACTTATCTTAATCAACATATCAGTCTTTGTATGCTAAATAAAGTATGTCCATCAGTTATCACATTATAAAAGTAAATCTGCCTGTGTTTTTTTCGCCTTTTTTTTGGGTTAATTTACTAACAGATAAAGATATCACTATCTTCAGGTAGACCTTGGAATTGCAGTGCAAAAAGCCTGTGAGAATGTGACACAGCCATTGAAGTTTTTGTATCCTTTGGACATTAGTATTAAAGAGAAGATCAAGGCAATAGCAAGATCATATGGTGCCAGTGGTGTTGAATACTCGGAGCAGGTAAACTCTTCATATATTTGTTTCAAATTTTGCTCTTTGTTTTATGTAATCAATCCTGATATGGAACTGAGACCTTACTGAAGTTGAATTCGATTATAAAGTTTTTGTTTTATGTTACTCTTGTTTTAATTCCTACAAAAAGAGTCATTCAGTGGTGGCAAGTTCTGGAAAAATGACAAAATTTACAGCATATGCATTTTTTAACCCTTGGGTAGAAATCACGATGAGGAGTTAAAATGTACCCATGTTTTCGGTTGAGGTATTGTGAAGCTGTTCAATACCTAACATACAAAATTTTTGTCAACAAAGTGGATACGATTTCATTATTCAAGTGCTATGATAACTTCCCTCTGCCATGGAACATTTGCGACGTACAATTCTCAAATTTTATGAAGTTTCGAATCGGTACAAATTTTTGGGGCCTTACTTATTAAAATGATTTCTTTCTTTCTGTTTGACCAGGCTGAGAAACAGATTGAGATGTACAGCAGGCAAGGGTTCTCTAGTCTTCCGATTTGCATGGCGAAAACTCAGTATTCGTTTTCACATAATCCTTCTCAGAAGGGAGCCCCTAGTGGATTTATTTTACCAATAAGAGATGTGAGAGCTAGCATTGGAGCTGGATTCATCTACCCTTTGGTCGGTACGATGAGTACAATGCCAGGGCTTCCCACAAGGCCTTGCTTTTATGACATTGATATCAACACTGCCACTGGGAAGGTTATTGGTCTTTCTTGAAGCTTATCAAGGTATGAATGATTTTCAGGAAGCTCCCTACAGAAACCTTTTTCATACTCAAAACACTTGTAGAATTACAGCCTTCTCTCGTTGTACTTTTTTTTGTGCTTTTTAATGACTGTATTTTACCTTGAAAATAATGGGAAGTCTTGTCCATTTCACTGTTTATTTGTTTTTTTTTTCTTCAAGATATCACTTTGCAATGGAATCACTGCTGATATTACTTGGTATTTTCTCATAAATTGAATGCATTTATTTTATGATTTGGTGACAATGCTCACTAGAATTGCTTTGCAGACTACTTTACTATGACCATGTAGTGTCATGGTTCGATGGCAGGTTGTTATCATTTTAGAAATAAAACAATTATATACTACTAAAATTGATTTGTTAATATGATATAATTGTTTTTATGAAGAGCAATTTAGGGCATGTTTGGATGAGGTATTCGAAAACTGTTTTCAGTTTTCAAAAACTAAAATCAGTTTTCAAAAACTCATTTTCATGTTTGGCAAACAGTTTTCAAAAGTAATTTTCTAAAACAGTTTCTTGAAAACCCCAAATTGGTGTTTTTTGACATAATTTTCGAAAAATAGCTCTAAAATCAGTGTTCACTTCTCTGTTTCATTCTTCTTCCATGGTATATAAAAAATATTAAAATTTTGAAATAAAATAATATTAATTATTTTTAAGTATTTAGTAAATATGAGAAATAAAATTAATATAGATTTTAAATTTAAACTCAAAACTAAAAATAATTACAAGATGTATCAAAACAGTTTTCAAAAAAAGATTATTCAAGCCACATTTCACTGTTTTCTGTTTTGGAAACAATTTTCGAGTTACAGTTATCTAAACATGTTTTTTTTTATCAAAAAACATCATAAAACTATTTTTCAGTTTTCATTTTCGAAAACTGAAAATAGAAAATTGTTACCGAACATACACTTAGTGTTTTCAAAGGCTTTTTCACTGCTTGCCTCAAGGTGAGACAATGCAAAAAAGTCTCAAAGGCAAATTAGAATGGGTGGTCTATTTTCATATGAGATAAGTTTATTTTCACAATAAATTTTTTGTAAAAATAAACTTTCGGTATTAAAAGTTTTCTTTTATGTTAAAAAATATCGTGAAAGACTTATGGCCTGGAAAAATGTCCATCCATTAAAACAGGCGAGAGTTTTAAACGGCATACACCTTCTTTCGGTTAGGGTGTATGCCTTTGATGCTTAATTGTGTGAGGTCTATGTTTTATTGGTAACTTTATTTTTATGTTTAATTGGTGGAAAATGACGTAGTTTTGGTCTTAGTATTTTTTGTTATTTTTTTGAAATATTTTTACTCGTATTTAGAATTATCGATTATTAATTGAGTTGAGTTTTTTTTAGAATTTTAATTGTTATTTATTATTTTAATGAATAAAATAATTATTATTTTTCAAAATAAATATAAATACAAAAAAAGTATAGGCCTCAATGGTTCAATGATAGACTCCAACATCTAAAGACATATATTCGTTTCGCTTCAACGTCATGAGAATCAGTCATTTATAAAATAACAAGTTTAAAAAACACATCCCAAAAATAGAATTATATTTGGTCTATTGTTACTCCACTACTTTTGCTTGTCCACTGATTTTTGGAAAATATTTTATGTTTTGCTAAAACTGTTTTCTTTTCAATTTTTTTTTTTGTTGTTATTGTCATTTTAACCTTTTTAAATTATAGAAAAATCAAATTTTCAGTTTCTGTTTTCAATTTTGATAAAAAAAAAAGAGAAAAAAATCAGTGAAAACAACTCCTTTCTGTTTTTTGAATTTGACCCATTTTTTATTTTCAATTTTCTAAAAGAATTTCGTTTGCAATAGTCATACACATTTTCACTCTCGTTTTTATAGTTTATCTGAAAATAAAAACAAAAAAGGGACCCAAATGATAATATTTTTTAACAAAAAACACGATCTTTTGTATCGACAAAGAAACTGTCATAACAAACCAAGCTATAAGCCTACAACAAGTACAAATCTGCCATTTGCTGTTCTCCTAGCCGTAGCCATAACCATTTGCAGATCTCCTCGTACATGAACTCCTCTTGTGCCTGGAACACCTAAGAATATCTCCAGGGACATAACCATTACGTATCTCTCTACAAAACTGGATTCTTCCTCTGTAATCTCCTGTCTCCTCGTTCGAAAATGGCAGATTCAGAATCACCGGAAGCAAAAACAACTGCAACAGAGATGACAGCAACAGCTGCAACATTAAAGCACCAATTACTAAATCATCATTCGCAAATAAAAGCAAAAGAGACAAAAGCAACATCAACTGTGTCTTCTGTTGTAAATTCAAGGAAAACAATGGCTATTGCTTATGGTTTATCGATTGCCTTTGTTGCCTGCACTGTTTTATCGGTCTTTACAACATCAGGGCACACAACTCCTTGGCTCAATAACTTCCTTAGAATCTCCTCCTCCACCACCACCACCACTTGGTCATCCAAGTATAGGAGTTCAAGTGGAGGCTCAAAGACTGATCATCAAGCGGGTATTTCCCAATCTTCACAATCTGTTCATACTCCTAATGTTTCTTTGTCACAAGAATTCAAACACGGATCACAACAAAGTCCCACAATGCAATTTTCCCGGAAAAAGGACCTGTTTCAGAAAAAAGAATTTTCCAGGAAAGTGGGAGGGACAAACGAAAGTAATGAAAATGAGAGTTCTAATATTAATGTAACCACTCAAGCAGTGTTTTCTCAATCTTCTCCTAAAGATTCAAAAAAAGAGAAGCTTGGTAAGAGACAATCTGCATTGAAGATAGGAAAAGCAAAGAAATCAAAAGAGAGTGGTAAGCCTTTATCGCCAAAGCGAAGGAAGAAGAAATGGTTGCAGAAGATGAGTCATTGTAATATACTTGAAGGAAAATGGGTGAGAGATGATTCATACCCACTTTACAGGCCAGGCTCTTGCCCTTACATTGATGAGCCTTTCAATTGTTTTTTTAATGGGAGGCCTGATAAAGGGTATGAGAGGTTTAGATGGCAACCAAATGATTGCAATATCCCCAGGTAATTCGCTAAAACTGGTTCTTCTATATGTATTCGTGATAGATGCTATGTATTTCTTTCATGTATATATCTAGCATTAGCAGTTTACAATATATCTGAGTTTGATGGGTATTTTTTTAAGGATTGTTGGGTGGACATTATTTTCTTTTTTCTATCATTTATGCTGACATTAAATTGAAGTTCATATAGCTGAAAATTGGTTTCATGAATGTACTTTATAAATGAAATTGTGCTATGGTTTTTTGTTTGATATTATTGGCTAATTTTGTTCTTTTTTCTTCTTCTTTTTTGTTCCTAATTTGACCTTATGGGTTTTGCTCTGGCTTAATGGTTTTTTTGATGAACTTATTTTGCAGGTTGAATGGCCAACATATGTTGGAATTATTGAGAGGAAAGCGGCTAGTTTTTGTCGGTGATTCTCTCAATAGGAATATGTGGGAATCTCTGCTTTGTATTCTTAGAAACTCGATGGAAGACAAGACCAAAGTTTTTGAAGCCTCTGGTAAAGAAGAATTTCGAACAGAGGATTCTTACTCTTTTGTCTTCCAAGTAATTTTATCCTTCTATTTTGTTTTGGGTTTTATATTTTTATGGATTCGTATAGTTTGCCCTTGTTTTTCTTTTTCCTTTATTTATGATTCGTTTGGTTGTTAAAGAGAATGTGGAAGAAGAGAGAAGGAAGAAAACAATACATTAAATCTTAATTTTCCCTCTTATCGTAATTTCTGTTTTATCTTATCAATCAAACATGATCATTGAAGAAAACCCTTTTTCTTATACTTAATTGTTGATTTTTGAATGGGCTTACTAGGATTATAACTGCTCGGTGGAGTTTTTTCAGTCCCCATTTCTAGTTCAAGAATGGGAAATGCCAGATACAAACGGCGAAAAGAAGGAAACACTGCGCCTTGATCTGTTTCAGAGGTCATCTGATAAGTATAAAAATGCAGATGTTCTCATCTTCAACACAGGGCATTGGTGGACTCATGAGAAAACTTCTACTGGGTAATGTCTATGTTACTTATAAATCATCTGCATTAATAGTGCATTTTGATTAAGGTACACGTACCATTTCCTTTCTTTTTCCTCTATTTCCCTTAATCCAAACATATGGTAAGAAACTCAAGTAGAAATATGAGATAAATGCAGGAAGGGTTACTACCAAGAAGGCAGCCATATCTATGGTGAATTGGGTGTCGAAGAGGCATTTCGGAAAGCTATGCTGACATGGAAAAGATGGGTGGATGCAAATGTAGATCCTAAGAAGACACTTGTTTTCTTCAGGAGTTATTCCTCTTCCCACTTCAGGTATATAAAAACAGAATATGTCCTTGAAACCTCAAAATAAAACCCCATAGTTTGGGAAACTAACAGCCTCTAATTTATAACCATTTACAGTGGTGGAAGATGGAATTCTGGTGGGCAATGTGATAGCGAAACTGAGCCAATAACTGATGAGAGTTATGTAGGGGAATATCCACCTATAATAGGAATTTATGAGTCAGTAATGAAGAAGATGAAGGCACCAATATTCTCGTTGAATATCACGAGAATAACTGATTTCAGGAAGGATGCACACCCATCAATATATAGGAAGCAAAACTTAACAGGAGAGGAGAGAAAATCACCATTGAGATTCCAGGATTGTAGCCACTGGTGCCTTCCTGGTGTTCCCGACACATGGAACGAGCTTGTATATTCTCAGCTCCTTCTCAGACATTACCAGCAACAGCGAGAGCAACGTCAGAAATGACAGGTGAAGAGACTGTAATTAAAAAAAAAGGCAAACAACACAACAGCTCTGCTATGTCATGTTTAAGACATTTTAGATTGATGGGTGGCTGTAAAATATGTAATGAAAGTTAGGAATCACCTCTGAAACTTTAGCGGGATAGTTGAGACCCACTCTCCTCGAGCTACAGTAGGGTGAGATAGGTCTTGCTCGGTGATCTGGCAAGAACGAGCGTTTTAGAGTATGCTGAGGCACCTCTTCCTACGAACGTTTTTATCATACAAAAAAAAAGTTAAGAATCACACGGAGAATATCCAAAATATAGTATGTTGTAAAGGATAGACAAGAAATGGGGCTTTGTGGTGAGGTTGCTAGGGTAGTGAATGTATATGGGAGAGGGGATGCTGATGGGATTTTAGTTTTGTTTTTTCATTCAGTTTAGAGCGAGGGATGAATCTTGCATAGGATTCTCTTCGTTTCCCCCACCAGGTATACATCAATCTACCTTAATGGCTTATAGGTTGTATATCTCTTGTGAGATTTTGTTTTTAGAATAAAGTGACTTCTTTTCTTTTGCTCTTAAATGTTAGCTGAAATTACTTTTATCCATTCTCTTCACTGAAAAACTCACAACCCTCTTGTCATTTCTGAATGGCTTCTCATGTCCTGATATATGTAAAATTAAGTATAATCTCATAGAATTTTATATGATTCTGTTCTGTTCCAGCTTTGTTTTCTAAAACCATGCTTAAACTTGCATTGCTTCACTGAACTTCATACGTCCACACTGATAATGGGAAAAATTCTTTTTTGGACCGGGGCAATAGGCGTCGTCAGATGGCATGAGAGAGAGAAATAATTTTCATCATTTTTACTAAACGCATGACGAAAAACATTAATCTTTTTTATCTTCACCATCTCTTTTATCTTTTCTCTCATTTTTCATTTTTCTCATTTTTTTTTCTTTATCAATCAAAACCTAAAGGTAGTTTAATTAACACTTTTGGAAAATGGGCAATAGATCAGTTAGCATTTTTAAATGTCCTCCTCAACTTTCAACCTTAGATGATGGGTCAGTATTTAGGCTATGTTTAGATTGTGCTGTACTTAAAACAAAAAACGAAGCCTTGTTAGACCTTGCTTTTTTGCTTACCATTTAAAAAAACCATTCAAACATTGCCTTAGTTGTGGCGATACATATGACGGTTTGGTTTGGGAGACAGGTGGGATTCCACTTATTTATTAAGGCATTTGTCTATGTCCTCCCGTTTGGTTGCATTCCAAGGCCGGATTGGGCTAATCCCAATTTTTCTGTCCCAAGTTCGTGAACCTTTGGTACAATTTTCCCTTACCAGAATACATATCTAATGTTACATTGCTTTCACATGAGCTCTGTCTAAAGTGTTCACATGTGAAATGCGTAGAACTATATCTCTATGTTCTCTGTAAGAGAGAAAAAACCATCAGTTTTGCTATGCAAATCAGTTTAGGACCTGCATACGTTAACTAGCAGTAACCTATAAGCAACATAAACCTTATCATCACTTATGTGAGACAAAATACCCTGCTTTCCTAATCCATGACAACTGTATGAATGGTGTCATTGCCCATACTCAATCGGCATAACTAGTAGGTTTTCAATTGTTCGAGATAAATTTCTACAGTGAAAAGTAATGGTTGAAGGTCTATTTAAGCTATAGTTCTAACGAGAGAATGGTCTGCAAACCTACTTAGTTAGGACAATGCATGTTAACAGCACTCTTGATCCTTGAAGATCTCTCTCTCTCTTCCCCTCATCTTATATGAAGATAATACGAATCACTTTAAATGACATAACTAATAGGTTTTTAATTGTTCGAGATAAATTTCTACAATGAAAGGTAATGGTTGAAAGTCTATTTAAGCTATAGTTCTGACGAGAGGATGGTCTGCAAACCTGCTTAGTTAGGACAATGTATGTTGACAACACTCTTGATCATTGAAGATGTCTCCCTCTCTTCCCCTCATCTTATATAAAGAAAATACAAATGAGAACGAAACAGATTCACTTACTTCGACATTTTTTTAAAACTTTTCCTTTTATGTCATCTCGGTATGTTTACCGATTTCATCATCAAAGGGTCTTCCCCGAAATACATGAAGACTTCTTTTACAGAGATTTGCGTACCAAACTGAAATGAATATAAAAACGAGGTCAGACATCCCTTTTTATCCATCTCGTTAATAACCAAAAGAACTAAATAACAAATTGTTATATTGTTTGCAACAATAATCACCAACGAGACAATAAGGGATGAGATTTGATGATACATCCCTGTGATATGACTGAAGTACTTTGTTATATTTTACGCATCAATCGATCAGCTTGCATAATGGTTGTATTTTCTGGAAAAATTATTGTCTGATCTTTATTCATGAAAGATATATTACACAAAGCATTTTCTATCATTGGATGAAAAAAAAATTATTTTTTCATCTTTCTTCACATACCATCTAATGGTAAAATGAACTTTCATAATATATATTTTTTATGAATATATGTCAGGTAAAAATCTCTGGTATTTATGGTTACTTAAAAACCATTTGAGTGATGCATGTTAATTATATATGCTACACAATTTGTTATATATATATATATATATATATATATATATATATATATATATATATATATGCGGAGTAAACTTTTTCTTTCCGTTAAAGATTGAGAAATACTATTGTGAGTTTAATATACATAGATAAACATCAACTTAATTCAAAAGTTTAAATTTATAAATTTTTAATCTAAACTAATTATATTTATCATTATTGGCTTTTTAATGTGAAATTGTTTCTCTATGTCTCCTCTTTAAATATTTACAACAATATTCTCTCACATGAGAGCTATTCCATTACTTCCATTTGAATGGAAAGGAATTATGTTTTTGTCAAGTGTAATGCCCTCACCCTATGATTGGGTGCCAGCATAGAAGTGACGTCCCACTCTAGGCATGTCTGTTTGTGGAGATCTTTTAACTCGTGGTGTCAAATACATCATAGACACTTGTGTTAAAAAGTATTTTCGTGGGAGGCTGTGAGAGAGAGAGAGAGAGAGAGAGAGGTGTTCGAAGACTTAGTTGCTTCGGCTTTAAATTTAATAATTTAAATTAATTAAAAAAATTATTAATAATATTAATTTTTTAAATTTTATATTTATAGTAATATTATTAATAAAAAAAATTAAAATTATTAATAATTTTTTAATTGATATAAACTTAATAATTTATAACAAACCAACCAAAATTTTTTTGCTAAGCTTGAGATAGGTGCTTCATACCTAGGCTCACTGATTGTGATGGCCTTATGGTTTAGGATTTTAAATTTAGCATGCGCACGGTCTATATCCTTATTTCCCACTTGATTGATACGTAGAATTAGTGGTTAGGTTTTTATCAATTCAATTGATTGTAAAGGTATTTTTGTCCATTCAAAGAATTTGTTTTGAATTTAACATTTTGTGGTATCATATTATCCTTATTATTATTTTTTTTTAAAGTTAAAGAATTATTTTTAATTTATTTTATCAAACATCTAATAATTTTTAACTTTATTATTGTTTTATAAAAAAAGATTTATGTTCAAAAACCGGAACTACTAGTAATTGGAAGAGTTCTGATACTATATGTTCAGTTTCGTAGGAGTTATCATGAAATTGAAAAAATTCACTAATAATTACAAAAAAAAAATTGAATAGTAATTTTGGTATTTAAATTTTTTATTTTTTTAAAACAATTATTATTTAATTTTTTTAAGATTACTATTTTTTCTTGATTTTGTGACAACTCTCATTGTTGCGTCCAAGAGATTACCATTTATATTGAAAAAGAGCACGATTTTGTGAGCTAAAAAATACTTGGTTTGATCGGGTCTAAATCATTAGTTTTAGATCCGTTTAAAATTTTATTGATAATTTTAAAGAATTTTAATATAGATATAAGATAATTTTAATATAAATATGAGATTTAAAAAATAATATTATTTATAATTTTTTTTTTAAAAAAACAAATCTAAAATATTAACTTTAGAAAGGAAATATTATAATTTTGTTAACAAAGAAATCCCACTTGCGCGCGTCATGGAATCCAAATCTCTTTCCACGTTTAATTTCCATAAGCGAATAAAGCTGATGTTAACTCAATGATTCCTGTTTTTTGTTTGCGTAGATTCACATAATTAAGGAAAAACTGAGATATGCCAAATCGAAGGTAGAGAAAGACGAGCGCACGATGCGTAGCAATCGTTCAACCATAGAGGAACGTATCTGAATCGGGTCTGCACTCTCCACCCTTTCTCTTTCCTTGTATGAATACCCAGCGATACCCTTCCCTTATCTCCTTTTCCTTGCTCCTCTCTACCTCTCCGCCCCCCTTCACAAAAAAATATCTCTTTCTCCTCTTCGATTCCTCTTCCTCCTTGGAGTGTGCCTTTGAGGCAGCTCAGGTCTGCTATCTTTCTCTGTTTGTGTGTGTGTTTTTAATGCTTTTTTGCACAGATCTGGCGCGTAATTAGGCAGTTTCGCTTGTATTTTCTTTTGCATATCCCCAGGGTTTTTGTTTGGTTGCCGAGAAATTTCCGGTGTAAGAAAATAAGCTCTGATTTCTTTTGGAAGTTATCTTTTTCTTTTAAAATGATTTTTCTTCTGTGACTCATCGACCAAACAGAGGTGTATATACTTTTATCATTTTTCTAGCTTCGTAAAAATAGACTCCATAGTATGTGTTTTGTAGATCTCAATTGATTAAATCTTATTAAGAGCTGTAACCATGTAGTATGGTGTACTGAGCTGATGATTGTGTAATTGCGTGTGAACAGGCGTTCTGTGTTCTTATAGGTGGAGGCGAAAATGAACAGGTGCGCGTACCAGCAGAGGAACGCCATGGCAGGTTGTGAGGAGAGAGGATTTGATTCGGTAGTTTGCCCTAAACCTCGTCGTTTAGGCACTTTAAATACTTACATCAACGATCAGATCAGACCTTTGAGATGGAATACCAAGTATGTCCTCTCTCTTTTTTTCTCTATTTCTCCACAAAAATTTTGCTTCTTCCAAGTAATATACAGTATGTGATACAAAACTTGTGAAATTATTTCTTCTAATTTTTTGAAGTATTTTATATCTTCAGTCGTCAATCAGAGATCGGAGATTCAAAGGCTGGAGCAGAACTTTTGGATATGATTCTCACTAAGGTTTCTCTCTCTCTGTCTACGTTGCTGCTTTGATTTTTACTTTTTAGTTTACTGTATTTTCCTGTCTATAATCTGCTTACTTGATGTAATTTAAACTTCTTGTGCAAACAGAAAAAAGATGTACTTTAAACTTCAAATTTAATAGTAGAAATGTTAATTCTTTTCTAAAAAAATTTACCGTGTCTTTCCTAGAAAATTTTAATCGGATTTTATATCCACGCATATTTCAATTTGCGTCTATATTGCACTGTTGCTTCATTTCTATTGATTATTAGGCTTTCTTGTTAGGTCTCACCGATTGTACTTGAAACAGTTCTAGAGCTAAAAACTTTAGTAAAACAGCAGCCAACTGATTTTTAGGCTAAATTCAACTTCTTAGAAACTGTTTGCAGCTTTTGATTTTTCTTGGAAACCATTTTTTTTTTGAATATTTTGGCCTAGTTTTAAAAAAAAATTGTTTCCAGCTAAAATCAAACAACCCAAAAAAACCGTTTTGGGAAGAATCATAAGGTGAAAATCGATTCTAAGAAACTGACCAAACTGACTTTATCTCATATGTTTTACTAAACACTAAATAATTTTTAGCTCCACAGCTATGAGTAGATTTCTTTATGTGCCCAAGTTTGGCTTTTAATTGGATTTTTATTTATCTTGGCCGAAGAACAATAGTGAAGCGTGTTTAGCTGGTTGAGAAATCCGACAGAAATGATGCCTAATAAACTTTAGTTTCTCTCTAAAATGATTTTTCTGTTCTTTTATTTCTTGTGTTTAAACTTTGAGTTTGTGGTAAAATTAAATTTCTTTTGCATGAACCAGTAATAATCTGTGTTACTCACTACAGGGCAGTTATGGTGGTGAAAAGCTCAATAATCATGTGGCATCATCGCCACCATTTTTTTCCGGATCTCCACCAAGCAGAGTCTCAAATCCTGTAATTCAAGATGCCCAATTTGGCAGTGAAAAGCTCAATCCATCATTTCCAGCGCCATCATCACCACGCATAGCAGGTGGGTGTGTGAGAATGAAATTTGGTGACAAGCCAGCTGCAGTGAGAATTGAAGGGTTCGATTGCCTCAGCAGAGATCAGCGCAATTGCAGCATCTCTGCTGTGGCTTAACATTACAAAAAAAAAAAAGAGAACGCACAAAATTTTAAACCAACCCAGAAGAAAGCAACAAATTTTTTATATGAGAGGAAGGAAAGCTGAAGAGAGGAGCTAAACCAATGGTGTTTTCTAGTACTACTGTTATTTGTATATACAGGTCAAGATGGGTGTCTTATTTTTTGGAGTTTTTTTCTGTGTTATTGCTCTCATTAATATGTACATGTAATGAAGGTGATGAGAGATGTTAATTTTGAAGAATAATGAAAAATTGAGAGAGGGGCAAAACTCTCTTTCTTTGTACTAGGTTTTTGTTGTTGATGGAAAGAGGTTGTGAAGATTTTATTTAGACTCTTGGGACAAAAAGAGTTTGTAATATATCTTTGATTGTTCACTCAAATCCTCCTCTTGTAATTGTAATTTGGATTTTGGAGGAAGTTGAGCATTAGTCTTTGCCTGATTTCGTTCTTTGATTCTTTCTTGTGGGCGAGACAAAATGTAACATTAGATTTTGAGGTGGCGATGCCATCATCTCAGTATTATTGTCATGCTATATGCCAAAGGGAAAATAACAAGACGTGTTTCATTAAAAAAAAACTTCTTCTTTACTTTTTGTCTGTTTGTTTTGTTCTAATTTGGCGTTGATTTCAAAGGAAGCTGCTCTAGATAAACTTTTGGTTGCTACGTGTGCATCAATTAAAAATTTAATTGATAATTTTAAATTTTTTTATTAATAATATTTGATATATATAATTATTATTATTAATAAATTTTTAAAAAATTATCAATTAAATTTTTATTAATTCAAATCTCAAAAAATTTTATTTTAAAAAAACTTAATGGGTTGAAAATGTGACAAATCGATCTTAGATTAATTGATTGTCAAATTGAATTGAAATGGGATAAAAGTTAAGTCAATTTGAAAATTTTTGATAGTAATTATAAAAAATTAAATATCAAAATTATTATTTATTTTTTCATAATTATTAATAAACTTCCTATTGCTCCAATTATCAATTCAAGGCTGGTTTTAAGCAGTCTTCCTTTTAGTTTTTAGTTAGTTGTGGAAAGGTCACATAATGCTGACTAGGACTATCGCCATGTGCTTTTCGGAAAATATGACAACGGTCAACAGTATCTGCATAAGCCCTCACGCTTGCCTTACGTTTGTCGTAGTGAGCGTCCTGAACACTGGCTCTTGTCTTTGTTTTTTTTCTCTAAAAAATTGAGGTAATCGTTTAATTTTGAAAAATATTTTTATTTTTTTAAATATTTTATGTATTTTTAATATAATTTACAAAATAATATTTTTTTCGATATAATACTAAAAATATGGTAAACAAATGTTGAATAAAATATTAAAGAAACAAAAATAAAAAACATTTTTCACAAAGCTGCATTTAGTTGTTTTCATTTTTAAATTTACCTAACATTTTCTATAATAATTTGTACATTCTTAATATTAGTTTAAATTTTTTTAAATTTTTTTTAATATTATATTAAAAAAGTATTATTTTCCAAACTATACTAAAAAATGAAATTATTAAAAAAAATATTAAGCAAAATGGAAAAAAAAAAGAAATTTAAATCAACTCGAGTTTGACTCGAGTTCGGCTCGACGTTTGGTTCGCTCAAACTTTCTCATAACACTTCATGAGTCAATCTCGAGCTGGATTTTTAACTCGTAAAATTTTTAAGTCGAGCGTAAGCATAGTGTGACTCAACTCGTTAAAGATCGAGTATTTTAAACTTATTACTTTTCAAACGGTTCAATCAATACAATTCAAATTAGCTCGACTTAAATCAATATATTTATATACCGATATACATATAAAGAAATTACCATACAAGTTTCACCATATAAGAAATGAAAGTTGACTTCACTTTAAGGGAAAAACTTACATACGAAAGTATTTCAAGCTAAAAAACCTACCATATGAATATAATCTTATATAGTTACTATTTTATATGTTCAACACCTTTTATTGTCATTGAGCTCGAATTTAAGCACACTTGTTCGAAAAATTTGAGATTCAAATTCGAAAAATTTAGTGACCCAAGCTTTTTTGAAATAGATTTTTGTTCGAAAGATCTTACCATGATGAATATTCTAATAAATGTGAAGGACTATTTAACAGTTTACATAAAAATGTATGCTTATCTCATAATATTTCCCTTTTACCTTTCAAGATATATCTTATTTACCGTATAATGCATTAGGTTTATGTTTATCAGTCAATGTACAGTTTTACGGTGCAATGTTAACCTCTTTTACCGCAAAAAGTATTACTTTACCATCTCAAAATTACCTTGAATATATCACTTTACCTTGAGCTAGTATCATCTTGAGTCGAGTTTGAGCATAGCATGGCTCAACTCGTTAAAAATCGAGTATTTTAAACTCGTTACTTTTCAAGCCTGTCATTTGATACAATTCAACTCAGCTCGACTTAACTTAATATATTTATATACTGATATACATATATAGAATTTACCATACAAATTTTACTATATAAGAAGTAAAAATTATCATTGCTTTGAGAGAAAAACTTACATAGAAAAGTATTTCAAGCAAAAAAAAAAAACTACCATATGAATAGTCTTATATAGTTATTAGTTTATATGTTCAACTTTTTTTTTATTGTCATTGAGTTTGACTTTAAGCATATTCGTTCGAAAAATCTATGACCCAAGTTCAAAAAATTTAGTGATCCAAGCTCGTTTGAAATAGATTTTTGTATGAAAAATCTTAGCTTGATGAATATTGGTTGTTTGAAATCAAAATTTAGAATTGGAATTAAGGTGGGATCGTACATTTTTTTCAGTATAAAAATGATTGAAAAAGTCTGTGATTTCATCTCAATTCCAATTTCAAACAACCACACGCACCTTTATAGAATTTTGAATATTCAATGTATATGTTTCTCTCATAATGTTTCCCCTTTACCTCTCAGGATATATCTTATTTTATTTACCATATAATGTATCAAGATCAGGTTTATCAGTCAATGTACAGTTTTACGGTGTAATGTTAACATATTTTACCACAAAATGTATCACTTTATCATCTCAAAATTACTTTGCATGTATGCTTTACTTTGAATATACGCCATTAACAGTCAAAATATTTATTTATTGTTTTACCATCAAATGTATTATTTTACAATAAATTGTATTAGTTTACTTTGCACCATAAATGCTTTACAAACCAATGTTTTAATTTTTTTTTTTTACCAAACCATGCATTACAAGAATATTTTACTAGAATATGTATAGTTTTATTATTCAATGTTACCCACTTTTACCAGTATCACTTTATCATCGTTCAATTTTACCTTAAAATACATTAATTTAACTTGAAATGTAATTCTTTCTACCTCAACTGTATTCATTAATCATAAAATGTATAGTTTTACCACTAAATACATCCACCTACCTCATAATGTATACTATTTACCAATCAGTGTATATTTTTTTTATCAGACCATACATGACAATAAATTTTTACCATGAAATGTATATTTTTATAAGAGTAATGCTATACATACACTTGATTTTTTTTGGTGTTTGGGACACCAGGACAGCTCCAATGCTAATTGTTAGGAAGCTCCCGCTGGTAATTTGTGTAATTTATTATTTTGTCATTAATGAAATCCTTGTAGCAAGTGAGCCGCGGATAGCTTCATTGGTAATTTTCGGGGAAGTTTCACTAGTAACGTGAATGTTTGCTTTGGATGTCTCAATTTGCCGTAGATATATCATTACCCATTTTCATAGGGCAATGTTAGTGCCCGTGCTTGCAAGACTTCATTGTTGGAAGAGTGGGAAGAGAATGAGAGATGAGAAAATTTTTAGTATAATTTACTGCCATTGTCTGGGAGGCTTGAGTAAAGAAGAGCTGCTAACAGTCTTTTTAATCCCTGAGAAGTGCAGTTCAAGTGAAACATTGTCAAAGAGCTTCCTTCATCAGCATAAGTAATTTAAATAGATTGATGAAAACTCCACTCATTTTATATGGTAACATGGATAAATTTACGTACTTGGTGACACCTTCGTTGAGTCCTTTGATACTGACACTGTCGTTGATGAAGTTTGCTCTACTTTTTGTGGGTGCCGAGTAATCTTAGATGCTGGTTTCGTTCTGCATTAAAAATTTATCATTTAGATATCTTATATAAGCCAGAACCTAGAGATAGATTTAAGAATATTATTGGCAATACTCACTTATTCAAATTGTCTGATGGTTTTGTTCCTCGAGCATATTCTGCTGAGCCATCAGGTTCTGTTCCCACAGAAAGACTACCATCAGATATGTCACTTAATCTCTCATCATATTCAGCTTCCCCCAATCCTAAGATCTCAGCATCTGCGTGACCAATGTCTCCTCTGGAAACTTTTGATTGCCGGAGAAGTTCATTTTGGTGTCTTATGTCATCCCAGGACTGCTGGGAATCAGCTTCAGAACGCTTATCACTGTACTCAGAACAGTTATCATGATCCAAAGCTGCTTTCTCAGTCTGTCCTAAGCCTTTCCCACTTAATGGCTTTTGGCTTCGTTGAGGAATTGCGCCTACAGAATCTTTGCTTGCAGTGGAAGATTCATACCTCAATGAGCCTGCCCGAAGCTTCTCATTCACACTCGGATACACGTTTTTTAGATCTTTTAGTAACTGCAACCGCTCAATCTCACCATCTTTTTTCCCTATTGTGTCTTTGAGGGATGCTACCTGCAAGCTAAAAAATGTTAGAAAACAATAATACAATTAAGAGTCCTTTGAAACTAACATTTAACTTATAGTAACATATATCTGATGAGGAAGGAGGAAAAGAAGAACCTGCTCCATTAATTCCCTAACATCCCTGCCCTCTTTGCTGCTTCGTGCAGCACCTAGCTCAACTCCAGAGACGCGCTCTGCAAACTTCAGGGTACTTGCAGTTTCACTATATGAATTTATGTCGGGATTTAGCTGCACAAACATAAGGGTTTTTGCTTGACCACCTGTAATACATAAAACCAAAAAATGTATTTTAGACAACCTACGAAGAAAACATAAAATCAAGCAATCAAGATAATTTTATCATCTTATAGAACTTGGAAGCAATTTAAGAAAGCATGAGACGAGATCAAAATAACTAAGAATGAACTACCAAGAGAGCTTTGAAGGAGTTGAGTGAGCTTGCTGTTCCTGTATGGTATATGAGAACTCTTTTGTGCAAGAGCAAAAATTACATCTCCAAGGGCAGATAGTGATTTGTTTATGTGTTGTGCTTCCCTAAGTCTATCTCCGGTAACCTCAGAGCGATCTACCCTTTCACTTCCGGCAAGATCTACCAAATGAAGATTGCCATGTAAAGCAGAACCAGTCTTCAAATCCTTCCCACGGACGTGAATAGTGACAACGCTGTGTTCACAGATCTAAATTAAAATCTGAACACACTTATAAATAAATATGAAGACAGAACGTTTAATAGATCAAGTATAAGCAGAACCTGTGAGAGCGGCTACTTCTTTCATTCATGGCAGTGGCGCCAACAGCTCTGTTCTTCAGTCCAGTGTCCATTAATTTCATCACATGTGAGGTTGATGTGACAGGCTGCATGCTAGCATCAGGAACAGCTAGCCCATTGGGTTGAGTTGTAGACTTAATCCCAAGTGTGTGCATATGTAAAGGGGAACAAGAATGACAGTACTACTAACATCATGAACTTGGTATTCTTCACTCAAAGAAAATACATTAAGAAAAGGCATAGATGCGAAGCCAAAGTAAATTTTACCATGAACAGAAATAAATCCAAAATTGAAATTGAAACAGCAACTAGTAAATTGACAAGTACATAAGGGAAACCCTCATAATCACATTTATAGATAAAGTAAGCACATTTGTCCTAATTAAAAAAAGGATATTTTTTCTGAGAACTATCATTTGATAGTAAATCGCGGACTTGTTCATTATATATTTCAACCATCTGCACCCCAATTTCATACGTAATGGAGCTCTTTCTTGATTGAGAGATATCGAAGAGATCATTTAGAGCTCTATAATTAACTCCCCAATCCTCTTCAGATGCTCCAGTAGGACCAGTCTAGAAGTTATTAAGAGGAAAAAAGAATAGACAAAATGTGTAGTCATTGTTCAAAATATTATAACATATAACAGTCAAGGAATAAAGGGGTCTTTACCATTGTGTGGGTTTTCCCTGAACCAGTTTGACCATAAGCAAATATACACACGCTATACCCATCAAGCACAGATCGTATCAAGGGTTGGGTGTCCGAAAATACCTCAGCTGCCAACATTCACAAGAGTAATAGAAGTCAGATATTTCCCATGCTTTCATTTTTTTAATGTGAAAATGGTAATCGGTAACCAGGATTGAACCTAGACAATGTTTTCATAAAGTAATAAAATTCATGTTGATAGACAGCACAAATGTAAGAATCATATTAAAAAAGGAAAAGGAAAAGGAAAAAAGAGCCATTCAACAATGTAAAAACTAATAAATACAGAGATGAAAACCTTGAGTAGCAGCTGGACCAAAGACCTTATTAAACTTAAACATCCGATGACCGTCTTTTCCTGGTTTGGAGGGATTTGCAACAACTAACTCCCCGTTTTCACTGATGTATTCTATTGTTGACCGTTTTCCAGTCTGTCCAGGTAGAAATGGCCTAATACGACAATACACTCTAATGTTCCCTGTAGAAGAAAATTAAAATTTATCTTAAAACTACAATTATATGCAACCAAGTAGAAACAACCTAAAACAATGGTACCTTTCAACTCCTGAAGATCATTAAAGAGCTTCCGATTTTCAGCCAGAACTGTATGATAATTTTTTGCAGCATCTGCTGCAAGTGCAATCAGTTTCCTTCCTGAACAAGATCAAAGTTGACTAATGAGAACCCACCATCATAAATCACATGATGAACAAAACACTTACAATAACCAACCCCACCTAAGCGATTAGACTCCTCTGAATAGCTCTTTTCTGCTGTTAAGATTTCTTGTTTGATGGACTCAGAATAGAACCTCAATTCCTGAGTATTTTTCATAGATTCAGTAAATTGAATGAAGCTAGAAAATATGATGTAAACACTAAAAGAAGATATAAATTAAAGCTTACCTGCAATGCACCAAACTGAAAATCAATAAATCTCCGGTAGATGGTTTCTTTCTGGTTCCAATTCTGATATTTTGACTCAGAATTTTCCTCGAGCTCTTTCACCTTATTTCGCCAATCTACCAAGGTGTGCTCAAGATCTTTTACCCTTTCCTCAAGGCCGTCTTTAGCAACCTTCGCTTCTGTTTCCTTTTGCAGGCAGCGTAGTTCATATGTTTTTTTGACCATTTCTAGTTCTCGTTTCAGCGCTGAAATTTCAATATTGTTTTGATCCCTCTCTTTCATTAATTTAACCATATCCTTCTGCTCAAGCTTCTTCCTTTCTTCAATTTTGGACTCCTCAATGACTGCTTTAGCAACCTTCGCTTCTGTTTCCATTTGCAGGCAGCGTAGTTCATATGTTTTTTTGGCCATTTCTAATTCTTGTTTAAGTGCTGAAATTTCAAAATTGTTTTGATCTTTCTCTTTCATTAATTTAACCATATCCTCCTGCTCAAGCTTCTTCCTTTCTTCAATTTTGGCCTTCTCAGTCTGCAGTTGGGAGACAATAATATCCCATGATAAAGAAATAGTCATAAGGTATAAGAGTGATGGAAACATACTTTGGGAAGTAAAATGTTCCCTATTAATTTTGAATTATTAGAAGAAGAAAAAAATGAAGTCATCTAATATACAAACAGAAACTTAAAGATGTGGTTGAGCCAGCTATTTAAAGTGTCATTAACAAAACTAGCAGATCACAGGGGGTTATAAACAGTCCATATCAATGATAAAAGGGAGATTGTGATCTGTTCATAGAACTCAGCTCATTAGAGCAATTTGCAACAACAGAATGAGCAATTCTTGGTAACTAAAATGAGCTGCAAGAAACAAGATTTCATCTACCTTTATCTGCTGAAGCTGATTCATAGGAATCTGCATCAAATAAATTCATTTGACAAAGAAAATATAGTTAACAAACATTTAAGTAAAGACGCAATCTGGCATATTGCCTTAAATTATTTACTCTACCTTAGTCTCTTCACCAGTTCCAGATGCAAGGGCTTCAAGAACTCTGATTCTCGACTGGTATTTCTCCTCACGAGTCTTAAAAAGGTTGTTTTGCTGTAACGCAGAATCCCAATGAAGTTAATATGGAGCAGCGGGTATAGAACATCACAAGAAAGAAATTTGAAACATAACTTACTGTTCTTAAGTGTTCAGCTTGAGTTGATATACGCCGTTCAATCTCCTGCATGACTTTTCTTAGTAGACATGCCACACGCTGAGCAACAAAGATAGTGTCAGCATATAGTTTGAAGTATAGATGCATACAATGTATGTATATATGTATTTATGCAAGTACTTGTTTGTATACAAACAAAAATAGTACTCTGAAGTTTTACACCCTTAGGTCCTCCTGTTACATACATGAGGCATTTCACTGTTCTTTTTCTCGACGCTTTCATCAAGAATTCCATTCACAACACTCAGGAGTGACTGAGTTGGAGCATTCTGCATGGAAGAGATGCTGAAATCTATTAAATAAGCATGAAACTTAAATGATCATCTCAAAGAAATTTAAAATGGGACAGAATGTCAAGATTTATTAACCGGGAGGGAGTAGCTGGAGGGACCACTTACATCTAAACTGTTTGATTTCATCATTTCTGAAATCTTTGCGGCAGGAAGATCTGCATAGCGCCCTTGTTTCATTTGAAACACCTCATGGAAATTATGTCCAACATGGTGCTTCGCTGCAGCTGATGGCACTGTCGAATGCAAAAACATATGAAATACAAAGAAGTATTTAAATGACAAGAAATTTGTGTAAAACTCCACCCCGTATAGAAGAAACAAAATCAGTCAGAATGGACGTCGCTTAAGAGCTGTATATTGGAGACTTTGCAGGTTGGTGAAACAATTATACCATGACAGATTCTTTTTCCATAATCAAACTGCATCAGAATCTAACGAAAACCACACATCGATAACACAAGCTCAAAGACACTGCACATAGAGATAGAGAGGAGACTGACCGCTATACCTGATTGGGCAGGAGTGCGCAGAGCACGAGCACGCTGAAATTTTGACTCGGATAAAATTTTATGCCTTTCTTCTCCAGATAATGGAGAAAAAGGGCTGCGGGAAGATGCATCCCCAAGAGGACTTCCTGATTTACTAATTGTACTACTGGGAGAAGAGCTATCCCCTGCAGACATAAATTGTGCCTTAAGTGTTAAAAGGCATCCGATTACAGGCTTCATAGATCCCTGCAAAACATGAAGCCCAACAATGAGACACAGGCATAAACAGAGGATGGAAAATAAAACTCTCCTGAGTGTCATTAACTGACAAGTAGGCAAAGACTATATATTCAGGGAAATGCTGATGGATACTTGTATAGATAGACAGGCAATTATTACAAGCTTGCTTATTAAATACAGGTCATTCATACTTATTGAAGCTCATGACGTGAAAAGTCTGATGTCTGCATATTCTAAAGCAATCAAATGTTCATGTGCATATTATATATTCATGGAAAATGCCAATTCATGTGAATGAAGGATACCTTCTCTAAGTCTGACCTCTCAAACCTGGGAATCCCCAGTTCATCCATAGACGCCAGAAACTTTTTAACATATTCTGAGCGAGACACTGACAAGTGATCAGAATGGCCTCCCTACAATGGAAGAATGCACATAAAA
Organism: Bretschneidera sinensis; assembly: GCA_023935145.1. Classification (NCBI taxonomy): domain Eukaryota; kingdom Viridiplantae; phylum Streptophyta; class Magnoliopsida; order Brassicales; family Akaniaceae; genus Bretschneidera; species Bretschneidera sinensis. Next base: position 1,768,738 of record CM043697.1, on the reverse strand, counting down.
TGAACAAAACTAATCAAGGACATAGTATGATTGAAAAAAAGAATCGAAAGATTCAACAACCTCATTCAGTAAACCAGGTCTAAGCCTGTTTAAAGTCCGACATAGAACAGTGCCATCAATCAAGCAAGCTCGCAACTCCTCCTCTGAAGCTTTCACCCGCAAATCTAAATTTGGATGAATACTAAGTAACCACTCCACCAATACTGCCTGCTGCTTGGCTGAAACGAAAAAGGAGAACAAGGAAAAACCTCAGTTTAATCAATAAAACATGCAGATAATGTAAAGACAAATCAGTTTCTTTTACCTTCAGCATCACCATTAATGGTTATATTCGAGCTGGTCAGTCCCCCATACTTTTTCGTGAGTTGATCAGGGATTAAGTTCATGATCAAACACTAGGGAAAGACATCTAGCTTCAAAGCACAATCATGAACACATGGATGGAGTAGTAATATAACAGTCCTGAAATTGATTAAATATGATCATCAAAAAATTGTTTCATATCATTATATCACTACAAATCACATACAACATGATAAGTAATCTACAAATATAGAGGATTGAGGGGAACCAGATCACCAATAGTCTAGATATTACTAAATGATGCAAATGATAAATCAAAATGTTAAATTAGTTGTCTAGTGAACTAGTGATGTCCAGGACTTTGGCATATTTACAGCAATTATGGCAATTAGCATTTAGGTAACTACATACCAAATTATGCTGCCTTTTTTTTTTTACTGGAATGAAGGTGCATGGATTTCTTATTGGAAAGCATAAAAACTTCTCCATCATTTTTTTTGTTACTTTTTAATCTCCAAGAAAGCCTTGTTACCTAACTTTTTTCTTTTTTCAAAACCTTGACTATCTCAAGTGCTGAGTTTGTGATCAGGTATGAGGCAATGTACTATGTCATCATTTAATCCTTCCATCCTTAAAACTTTCATCTAGTAATTGCAGAGTTCTATCATCTATGTGCTTTCTGCTTCTTGTTGCAGTCAAAATTGCAGGCAGCACAGTGTCACCTGGGTTCCAAATTCACTGTCATTGTTGCAAACGTAATACAGGATTTAGTTAAGATAAGAATGCTCTTTCAAAGGGAGGATTTCGAGTTTGTTGTCATTCCCAACTTCCTCATTTCCGATGTGTTTATGGTTTAACCCAATCACACATTTCATCAGCACTCTTATCTCAGAATTCAGCACCATAAAGCATAAATCAAGTGAATGTGCAATCATAGTGAAATATTAGCTTAACTATGCTGCCTTAATGTGTTGATTCCATGACTGCAAGAGGAGCCACCATACTGGAAAACTTGTGTGAATCTTGTTGGGCTTGTGGGGTCTAGCCCATAAGTAAGTTAAAATAAGAAATAAAATAAAGTTAAAGTGTTGGCTAGCGTAGTTCTTGTATGAATCAGAATCCTATTCCTATTTGAAGAAAATATCTTCTAATTAATGGCTAATATAAAATAACCTGATTTCTTTCTAAAGAAAAATAGAGCTCTGTTGTGAGGTATAGAGCATGAGTTTTCTTTCTATTTACCGGGAGAGTAAAAGAGAGAAAAGGTACAACAGTTTGAGATTTTCTCTAGGGTATTGTTCAGGGTGTTTGATCACAAAGAATCAATCTACTCGGGGTTTGCAGTTTCTATCACGGTGTTTGATTTTGGTGAAGCCAAAGAATTCTCAGATTTCAGCGATTGGTAGTACAACAGTGATTTTTCCTAGAGAGGTAATTTTGTAATATTACCAAATTGTTGTGGGTCTCAAGTTTGGGCATAAACTTGGGACATAATTTTGTAATTGTTATTTACATAGTGGAAATATTTTTTGTCCCGTGGCTTTCCCCTCTACACTGGAGGGTTTTCTATGTAAATTCTTGTGTTATTGGTTTATTACTTTATTTGGTGTTTATCGTTTTATTTCTGCACTGGGCTTAAAAATTATTATATTTAAATCTGTGATCTTTGGTTAGAATTGTGGTAATTGATTAATTGTTGACAGTGGGTAAATTTTCCCAACAAGTGGTATCAGAGATTTGGTTACTTGTGTTAGTCAACATGGATGAAAAATCTAGTACTATGATTTTATTAACATCTTCTAATTATTCGGTTTGGAAACCAAAAATAGAAGATTATCTCTATTTCAAAGATTTGTATGATCCTGTTGAGGGTGATGAAGCCAAGCCGGAGGGCAAGACCGATAAAGAATGGTAAAGAATGAACAAGAAGACATTTGGTACCATCAGACAGTGGGTGGATCTCAGTGTGTTCCATTATATGGCCAAAGAGACTAATGCAAAATCTCTTTGGGAAAAATTAGAGACGTTTTATGAAATAAAGATATCTCATAACAAAGCTTTTGTGATGAGAAAACTTGTGAATTTGAAGTACAGGATAAATATTTCATTGTCGAACACTTAAATGATTTTCAAGATCTTGTGAACCAGTTGTCTATGATGAAAATAGTGTTAGATGATGAGTTACAAGCACTATTTCTTTTGGGTAATTTTCCTGATAGTTAGGATACTTTAATAGTGTCACTTAGTAACTCTGCTCCGAATGGTGTGCTCAGTTTGTCTATGGCGAAAGACGGTATGTTCAACGAGGAAACTTGCGTAAAAGATTCGGGCATAGATAGTGGTCAAGCTCTTGTCACAGAGAATAAGGTTAGAAGTAAGAGTAGAGGTACTAAAGGTCATGGTAAATCCAGAGATAGGTCAAAGTCCAGAGATAAGGTGAAATGTTATCACTGCAATAAATTAGGTTATATGAAGTGAAATTGTTGGGTCTGGAAACAGGAACAGCATAATGGGAAGAATCATAAGAATACCAATGACAAGAACACAACAGCAGTTGTTTCAGATGAAAAAAGTTATGTTACTTGTTTGTGAGTTTGAGGAGTCCAATCATGTTGCAGATTCTAGTACTGAATGGGTGGTTGAATCAATAGTTTTTTACAATTGTATTCCACATTGGGATTTCTTTACAACGTACAAAGCAGGAGAATTTGGTACAATGAAAATGGATAACTCGATTTTTGCTCCGATTGTGGGGATTGGTGATGTGTGTTCCTGAATTGTGTCTCAATTTGATTTCAACTCATGTCCTAGATGAAGAAGGATATGAGCACTACTTCGGTAATGGAAAGTGGAAACTGACCAAGGGATTATTGGTGGTTGCCAGAGGAAAGATATGTTGCACCTTACACAAGACACGTGTGAAAGTGTGTGGTAATGAGTTGAATGCAGTTGAAGATGATGTTTCTCCAAACTTATGGCATAAGAGGCTGGCGCATATGAGTGAGAAAGGGTTACAGATTTTGACTAGGAGATCACTCATTCCTTCTTCCAAAGGTATATCTTTGAACCCATGTGATTATCGTTTATTTGGTAAGCATCATACAGTTTCTTTTAGTAAGTCATCTAAAAGAAAACAAAAGAAATTAAAATTGGTATATTCTGATGTTTGTGGTCCTATTGAAGTAGACTCTTTAGGTGACAATAGATATTTTGTTACTTTTATTGATGATACTTCACGAAAGGTGTGGGTTTGTTAAAGAACAAAAGCCATGTATTTCAATATTTTCAGAAGTTTTATGCTATGGTGGAGAGAAATGTCTCCATACTGACAATGGTGGAGGGTATACCTCCAATGAATTTGTAGATTTTTGTTTATAGTTTAGCATTAAGCATGAGATGATAGTTCTCGGTACCCCACAATATAATGGTGTGGCTGAGAGAATAAATCGTACCGTTGTGGAAAGAGTTAGATGCATGCTCAGAATGGCTAAGTCGCCTAAACCATTTTGGGGTGAAGCTTGCTACCTGATTAATAGATCTTCATCCGTTCCATTGGGTTTTGAAATTCCAAAAAGAGTTTGGACAAGAAAAGATGTTTCTTATTCTCACTTAAAGAAGTTTGGTTGCAAAGCTTTTGCACACGTTTTAAATGAGAAGAGGTCAAAACTTGTTAACAAATCAGTTGCTTGTGTATTTGCTGGTTATGGGGATGCTGATTTTGGTTACAAGTTATGGGATCCAGAAAAGAAGGAGATTATCAAAAGCGGAGATGTTGTCTTCAATGAAATTGAAACTTTGGATGATTTTGAGAAAAATGAGAAGACACAGCATGATACAGATGAATGAGAGATACATGATGAAGAACATACAGGTAATGAAGAGCCAGCAACAGTTGATGATGATGTTATGCATGATACAAAGCATGTTGAGCAGGAGGAGCAGCCCTTTGCACCGAAGACTGTAGGGCCTTAGTTGAGAAGGTCTACTAGAGAGCATCAAATGTCTACTAGGTACCCTAGTTCTGAGTATGTCTTGGTTACTGATGGGAAGGAGCCAGAGAGCTTCCAAGAAGTGCAGTCACATGCAGAAAAAGATTGTTGGATGAAAACAACGAGGGAAGAGATGGGTTCTTTAGAAAAGAACAATACTTATGAATTGGTTGATCTTCCCAAAGGCAGAAAAGCACTGAGGAACAAGTGGGTGTTCAAGCTAAAGAAAGATGGTGAAAAGCTAGTGAAGTACAAGGCTCAACTGGTGGTGAAAGGTTTCGGTCAAAAGAAAGGAATAGACTTTGATGAAATTTTCTCTCTAGTGGTAAAGATGAGTTTGATCCGAGTTGTACAGAGAACAAGGAAAAATAAAGCTTTGTCGTGAGGTACAGAGAAGGAGATTTCTTTCTATTTACCGGGAGAGTAAAAGAGAGAAAAGGTTCAGCAGTTTGAGATTTTCTCTAGAGTGTTATTCAGGGTGTTTGGTCACAGAGAATCAATTTACTTGGAGCTTGCAGTTTCTATCTCAGTGTTTGATTTTGGTGAAGCCAGAGACTTCTTAGATTTCAGTGGTTGGTAGTACAACGGTGATTTTTCACTAGAGAGATAATTTTGTAATATTACCAAATTGTTGTGGGTCTCAAGTTTGGGCATAAACTTGGTACATAAACTTTGTAATTGTTATTTACATAGTAAAGTTATTTTTTTCTCTACACTTGAGGGTTTTTCACGTAAATTCTTGTGTTTTTGGTTTATTGTTTTATTTGGTGCTTGTTGTTTTATTTCCGCACTGCGCTTAGAAATTATTATGTTTAAATCTATGATTTTCGATTGGAATTGTAGTAATTGATTAATTGTTGACGGTGGGTAACTTTTCCCAACTATAGATCTCTCTTATTGGCAGTAGAAGATGCTTCATTTGAATTTTAATCCCACAAATTGTTCAGATTCATTGCTCACATTTGTTATTATATGTCTTTGCAAACAACTCTCCTTGCATTTCTCGTTTATTCTGTAAATAATTTGGTTCATAGCAAGACAAATACATACATACCCATATATACATCACATGCATACATAAGCAGAAATCATAGACAGACAGAAAAAGACAACTACAGAAACACAAGGTATATATTTCTCTTAAGTAAACACAACAGATAATTACTCATTTATGATGAAAATCAACACACCTGGCATGTAGAATGCAGAAACTATTTTTAGAAACTTTCCATGACTTCAATATAACTTCATAACCATGACAAGAATCTGCAAAACAAATCATGGAAAATTAAATTCTAACAGCTGCAGTAAAACGCACTCCAATTACAGATTTATGCGCCCAGACATGTTAGTCCATTAGATAAATTTACAATTGCCCGAAGCATTTCAGCTTTAGAACATAAAATGGAGAACATATAAATTTGAAGGACGACAACATCATCGTATAATAAATTACACTACTAGCTTGAAAGTTCCAACAATGTGGGCTAAAATCAAGTTCTGTCTCATTGCAAAAAGGTCTAGAAGAAAAATGATAAAAACTCATAACCCATTGAAGAAAAATGCTGATATACAAATCAAGAATCCCACGTAAACAAGAGAAAACATCGAGCTAAACTTATCAATCGATTACATTCAATGTAATAAAAAGATCGTACCCAGAAAGAAGCAGACCACGATGATCAACAATACGATAGCTGTGAAAAGAACGTTAACAATGGCAAAAAATGCAGATTGGCTCAAGAAATGATAACAACGTGACCACAAGGTAGTTATTTCAAAATCGGATCAAACGAATGTTATCTTAATTTTTTGATGCATACATAAGCGAAGTCCAACATCAGAAAAGAGACAGATAGACGTGAAGCTCTGCACGTCGGTTAAGATGATGTTTGAATCTGTCATATCACTAGGGGGGGGGGGGGGGGGGGGGTGGGAATTATTGGGTGATACAGATCATTTCCAACCGATTTCTATTAAAATGGTTATTAAAACGATACTAAAACGATTAATCGAATAATCTATCGACCAAACTGATCATTTTCACGTTGCATGCTCTATCATCGTATTAGAGAAAGAGAAACGATTAGTAAAAGTATTAATTTTTGTTTTAATTTTGATTGTTTGGTATTCCGTATACTGTTGGTCTTCTGTGAGAGACAGAGTGACCGGTCCGTGGAAGTAGGAGAGTGTAACTCTCTCCTTCCCACGTCTCGAATCATTTGGGTTTTTGACACGTGTCTAGAACTCGATCTTGACGGCCCGTCTTCTGTGCTACCTTTGGTGGTCAGTGAAAGGTGGGTCTGTTCTCCAAGGCCCAAATATATTTCTCTCGTTGAGAAAAGTCCAATGCAAGGCAAATACATATAGAGAAGCAAACAAAATCGAACAAACCACAGCGAATCGAGCGTGTTGAGTGCAGAGTCCAGAGTCCAGAGAGGCGGAGAGAGAGAGAGAGAGAAATGGGGAGAAAGAAGGGAGTAGCAGAGTTCGAAGAAACGGCGCCGGATGACTTCGATCCGGCTCAGCCGTACAAAGACCCAGTAGCGATGCTGGAGATGAGAGAGCACATAGTAAGAGAGAAGTGGATCGATATAGAGAAGGCAAAGATACTGAGAGAGAAATTGAAATGGTGTTACCGAATCGAAGGCGTCAACCATTACCAGAAATGCCGCCATCTCGTCCAACAGTATCTCGACTCCACCAGAGGCATCGGCTGGGGAAAAGACGGCCGACACCCTTCACTCCACGGTTTCTACCCTTTTTCCCTTTCTTTCTCATTTCTCAGTTACTAGGGCATTTTACCATTGCTTCTTCCTTGGTAATTCCTTTTTTCTTCAATTCCTTGATGTAGGTCCAAAGCCTGAGCCTGTTGAATCTGAATGATTATTACGTCTCCCGGAATTATTTCAGGTACTTGTAAATCTATGATTTTCGAATTATCTTGTAGATTTTAAGGTCATTGATGTAATACTTATGCTACCCACATGAAAACGTACTAATTAGATTCTGAGTGAAAGGGGAAAATTAAGCTGGTACTAGATTTTGGTGGTTGAATTTTGATGGGTTAAATGATTCTTAGAACTGTGTTTGTAACCAGGAAAACCAAAGGGTTTTAGTAGCTAAGGTAGTAAGTACATATGACTTGCAAGTTTTAATGAGTAACATATGGTTTATTTCTGGAAAGATTTTGGCTGACTGCATGTATGTGTTTAAAAGATGATCTATTTTCAAAGGAATCACAATCATGAATGGTGTTTTTATGGTATAAGTGAAGGATATGTAGATAACATTCAAGTCATTTAGTTGGGTAGAGCTTAAGTTAACATTTGTATTGGATTCAGCATGAACTTGGACTTACAGAGCAATATTTAGTAGGACTTAACTCTACATGGGTTTTGCTATTTACTGGGATACATGGCCAAATTGGAGATGATTGCTATTAAACAAACTTTGAGAGATTCCAATGATGACCATGAATTAATTCTGAAAAAAACTGTTCTATAGTAAATTCTTTTTTTTATTGGCAGATCTGATAATTTACTATTCTAAATCAAGTTTCTTTCCCTGTTGAATCTATGCTTTTACATCAAATTGCTATGCTGCTAGGATGGGTGAAGCGATGAAACTAATTAAGGACTAATTGCAAAGGACTGCCCCTGGAGAAACTTTATCTGATACTTGGATAATTAAACGATCTAGGAGTGTTGTGAGCTTGATGATCAATATCGATCTATTCTACTATTCATAGGAGATTTGCTTTTTTTACTTATAAAAAAATCACATTCATTAATATAATGAATAAACAACAAAAAAGATGTATAAAACATATAATAAGGCATCAAAATGAAGACCAAGACCAAGAAATCTTGGGCCTCTTGGCCTAGTGGTTATCTTTGGATTCTCCATACAAGGGACCAACTTTAAACTTTTACTTCTTTTCGTTATAAAAGTATATTCACTTAGTGCACCAAGGAGGTGCAAACTCAAACGCAAAATCATTTACAAGACAAAAACTCTATAAGCTCTTCTTCATTACAAAAGAAGTGTCCACTGAACAAAAAATTAAGGGTGTTCCCATCCATCTTTGGTTAAAGCTGTAGGCTTTTCCACACCTTCGAAAGCCCTAATATTTCTCTCATTCTAGAAGAAATATGCAAAGTGAAGATTAACTTGCATAGAGATGGTCGAATGACGTGAAGGTTCAACGGTGGCAAAAAGTTTGAGGTTAGCTCCTTCTATAAGGCTTTTTACCTATCAAAGGGAGCTCCCACTTCCCTTGGAAGCCATTGGGAAGACTTATGCGCCCACTAAAGTGGCATTTTTGTTTGGAAGCTACTTGGGGGAGATTTTGACCATTGACAATCTTCAAAAGAGAGAAAAAGTTCCTATGAATCGTTGCTACCTTTGCAAAGAGAATGGTGAGTCCATGCATCATTTATTGTTAAGTTGCTCTTGGACTAGACAACTTTGGAATAGGGCTTTCCGAGTTTAAGGTCTTTGTTGGGTGATTAGCGGTTCTGTTGAAGAGGATGTTTGGGCATGGGATGAAATTCAAGCTTCAAGAGGAAAAAAGAAAACCATTGCCTTTATCCCCATCTCTTTATAGGTAACTTGACAACGCCCCACTTAACCACCCACTTAACCATAGCATTTGAACTCTTCTCGTGTTGTCCCAAAGAAATCTCCTTTGAATAGCCTCCATCCTCCTTGCCATCAAGCTAAGAATAGGGAAAATAAACATAAAGTAGATACAGAGACTAGAGAAGGGTACTATTTATGAGAGTCAGTCTCCCCCTTGGAAAGATAGTGCTTCTTCCACCCAATCAAACGTTTCTCAAAGTTTTCAATAATCGGGTTCCATATTCCAATTTCCTTGAATTTTTCACCCAAAGGAAGACCAAGATAGGTAATAGGAAGAGCTCCCCCTTTACAACCAAAACAAAAACAAGCAACTGTCCATCCACCCTGCTCCAAGAGGTATAACCTCACTTTTTTGCAAATTGACCTTAAGGCTGGACACTGCCCCAAAACAAAGAATGATACATATAAACAAAAGAAATAACGTAAGTGTCAAAAGCATCCTAGAAAACAGGAAGACAATGCAGAGGGCTTTGGACTGGCTTCTATGAAATCAACCCTTTGCTCTCAAGTCTACCAAATTGTGGCTCAGTAAATATTACCCTAAGCAACCCCAAGTGCTCTACCGAATTGTTCTTTAGAAAGGCACAAGATGTGAATACCCAATAGCAACATAAAATAGAAATAAATAAATGAATCCGATTTTTAGAGACCTAATTGGGAAGACAATTTCTAATTTTAACTAGAAAATGCTTAAAATCTACCTGAATAAACTCACCCCACTTGTCATCAGTTGCAGTAGTAACATCAGTTTATGGATCATCTATGCATGTGAATCCGAGAGACAAAATGTTTGTGGTGAAAATTAACATTGCACCTACTATACAGGCAGTCACATATGTTCTGAACCCAAGCTTGTTAAATGAATTACTTGGCTTATTTCCCTTCCAACTGGTGCTATGAAAATGTGTTGACCAAGTATTGGCAAGTTTCAGGTCTGGAGGTACTTGCCTAAACTTTACCTAAATGCCGTTTACAATATTCTTGACGCTTAAACTGAAGGTCTTAAACGGTTTTGAGCTGCCAAATTTCTCACCAATAATTAGGGAAAGTTGCTGATCTGTTGATGCAGCACCTCCTCCTCCACTAGCCAAACCTCGCTCTATTCTCTTTTCTCTCAACCACACGAACCAAAGTACAGCAGCAATTACAACTGTCGTATTCCATGAAGCACCTTCTTGGCAATCAAGCACATTCCCCTGCAACCAAATGTCATCAAGCAGATCATGCCAAACAGAATTCAAAATTTACTCGCACACACACAGAGAACCACACAGAAACGATACACAGTTTATGCTTAAAAGAAAATAAACCTTTGAGCTTGGAATCATAAAGTTATGCACCACATCTGCATAGTTATCCAAGATGCCTTAAGCTCCTTCAAGATGTGTTTTGATGGATAAATACTTCTACAAATACTTGAATCAACACTAGATTGTGAGGCTGGAATATAAAGATCATCACACACCAGAACACTCAGCTTAACCAAAATACCAAAACGAAAGAAAAATTGAGAAAAGAAAACCTTGGTGCACACAAAGTAGTACCTTGGATCTTGGCTTTGATGATGTCAATGGTACCACTAGACTTGACCATTAGCCACTGAAGAAACCCGAAGGAAAATAAATCACAAGTAAATTGCTCAAAAACAAGAGAGAGAGTGAGATTGACAGAGAAATCATATCTGCATTGAAGCTTCAAGCTTGGAGCTTTGTTGGTGCTTTAGGGATTCAGATGTGATATTCAGTTTTGTCTCTGTCAAGAGGGTGAGATTGGGGGATCCTTTTCTTTTTTTTCAAATTTTGGTTTGGAAATTCAGAGTTTCTTTTCAATTTTCGGGGTATTTATTGTTTACCACATTAGTTTTTCTGCTCATATTCTCATCCAGACCGCCTAATTTCCGAGTTGTTACTCGTCAAAAAAAAAATCAGAGTTGTTTTTTGACTTAGAGCAGGGCAACACTTTGAAGCATTGAGTTATGCGAATTGCAATCATCTTTACGACCATCATATAAGCTTTGGTGTTTCATCCTGCAGATCAAAACTAGAGAGAAGCGTTCTTATAGAAACAGTTACTCTTAGACTTTATGGCCTCGTGTTGGCATATGACAGCTTCAAAATTAACCTATAATTTAAAATGCAACTGTATCTTTTATTTAATCATTAGTAGATAACAGATGTAACTCAAAAGTGACTTATCATGAGATTTTATAGATGGAACTTGCTTTTTAGCCCATATGATGAAATGTGAACCTTTTTTTTATAAGTAAACTGTTGTTTACTTTTATAAAAATAGCACCAATGGGGTGCAATCTATTACAAGAAAGAAGATCTACAAAGCAAATGAGGTCTTCCTCATTTACAAAGTAGTCACCCTTGAACCAACAACTAAGGGTATTTAACCAACCACCCCTAATGGTCTCAATTGACCTCTCAACACTATCAAACTATTTCTTTCCTTCCACACAACCCAAAAAATAGAGATAAGAATCAAGGAGTATGCTTTCTTCAACTCTTTAGAAACTTGGATGCCGCTCCAAGCCCACCCAAGAAATGACTAATACACGATAGGCCATTTCCCATAAATTCCTAGCCAAAGAACTAAACAACAAAAGATGATTAAAGAGCGCGGCCATTCTTTTGTATATGTGGCACCGATTAACAAGCACCTTCCCTCCCTTTTGATGACTGTTCATCGTTAGGATTTAAGACCTGAAATACGTGCACCATGTTTTATGAAGAGAAATGTAGTTAACACCTAAACTACGCCAAATTTATGATTGTTGACTCCTTTGCAGATGTGAAGCTAACACCTAAACCTCCCAAAATTATGAAGAGAAATGTAGTTAAGAATGAAAAGGAGAAAGAAAGCAAGAGAATAGAGCATTTGACACATAAGATTTAAGACCTGAAATACGTACACAATGCTTTAGGGAGATTGTAGAGTCATAGCTTTATTAGTAGATTTATGATTGTTGCACAATGCAGATTTTATATGGTCTTGGTAGGTTGTCTGAATTGTTGAACTTCGATGGGTGATTTATCATGAGACTTTATAGATGGAACTTGCTTTGTAGTCCAGATGATGAAATGTGAAGCCAAAACCTCCCAAAATTATGAAGAGAAATGTAGTTAAGATTGAAATGGATAAAGAAGGCAAGAGAATAGAGCATTTGGCACATGATACAAGACCTGAAATATGTGCACTATGTTTTAGGGAGATTACGGTCATAGCTTTAATAGCAGATTTATGATTGTTTCACAATACAGATTTTATATGGTCTTTATAGGATGTCTGAATCTTTGAACTTCAATGGATGACTTATCGTTAGGCTTTATAGATGGAACTTGTTTTGTAGTCCAGATGATGAAATGTGAAGCTAACAAAATTGTGTAGTAGTTAAGATTGAAATGGATAAAGAAGGCAAGAGAAAAGAGCATTTGACACATGATATCAGACCTGAAATACGTGCACCATGTTTTAGGGGGATTGTAGAGTCATAGTTTAAATGGTAGATTTATGATTGTTGCACAATGCAAATATTGGAGTTTTATATGGACTTGGTAGGCTGTCTGAAACGTTGAACTTCAATTGGGCACCATTATCTTGATAGCTTACCAGTACCCCTTTTCGCATGTGGTAAAGAAAGAGACTTTTAAATGAGAAATTTGTTTATGTAAATGCCTGTTAGAGTTGGTTTATTTCTCCTCCATTTCCAGTCCTATGTGCCTGTGTCATTATGTCTGTTAGGAATACTAGAGCGGACTAGAGTAAAAAATTAAGATTACTTGAAAGCATGGTAGATGACTAAGGAATCAAAATCCAGAGAGCAGACAGCAAAGCAGATATTTGAACTGAAGCTCACTATCCAAAGATGAAACTTATTTAAGGCCATGGATCTTCAATTTTGATTTAGACTCTAGGTAATGGTTACAGATTTGAAATAGAATATGCACGATTCAGGTTGGACTCATATTGGAGTTTATAATAAGTTGTCTATATAACATGTTTAGTCTAAAAGCATAATATTGCATGATCTCTGTGTAACAAAAATATATCATCATTTATCAAACGATTGCCTAGGATGGTGGACAGTGTTTACCTTGAAAGTGTGTTTTGATAAAAAAACAAATTCCTTGAGAAATTCATTGGATATTGATTTATAGGCTGGTTATTGTCATCATCATTATGATTTACAGGCTAAACTAATCTAGAGTTGCTTTTACCTATTTTTATTGATGATGTTAGTTAATATATTGCAGTTTTATGATATAGATAAGTGAATGATTGCGATTAGATATCAAGGCTTAGTTGATTGGTATTGTAGTTTGATGCTGACATTCAGCTCCGATATATAGAGTTTTTGATGTGATAACAAACTACAATACCAATCAAAATGAGACAGGTGCTGCAGATGTCAGTTTCTATCTCTTTTCTATCTTCACGAATAAGACATTGATTTTTTGTTTAAAATATTTCCTAAGTAGATCATTGTATATTCTGTTATATATATATATGATAAAGATGTGGTGATCACTGTGTTGTGTATTTTATATCTTTAAAATTGTTGAAATCAAACTCATTGAACTGTTTATTGTCTTGCTTGACATAAAGCGTTGCATTGCAAGTGTAATAGTAACATGGAAATAAGTTTTGCTTCCTTGATGTAGGTGACTTTGGTTTGGCCAGTAGACAATAAAGTGGAGGAGAGTTGGGGCCTGCACAAAGCCAGTTTGATAGCATTGTTGCTACTGTATTTAGATTTTAGACTATATGCAAGTTGTCTCTTCCATGTTATGTGCAGAAGCTGGATGTTCCTAGCTTTGGCCTTTGTTCTAAAATTTTCTTCTTATTATATCATCGAAGTTATACATTAGATAATCAAATAATAAGTTTCTTTTCATTGTTTTTCCTCAAGATTTATATACCTTGCTGATGGGGATTACAAGTACTTTTGCACTCTGATTGTTTGTATTGGGAGATGGATTCGGGAGAGGATTTGCAACATTCGAAGCTTGCTTATTTATTCCCCCTTCCTTTTCCACAATCAAATGTAGCTTTACTCTGTGGAGCTATATATGGCATTATTGGGTAGGATTAAGTGAAGAGCAGGGTGGTACAATATGGAATTCACAAGGATTCTCATTTTGTATTTCTCTTCCCCTGTAGTACCACTACATGAAACTACCACGTTTTGATGTACCCAATTCGACGTAGAAGGATTGTGCAGTATCAACCCTTTGGAACGAGGTAGTTGTGGATTAGCTTTTCTTTTTCTTTTCTGTCATGTTGGATTCTTTGTTTTCTTCTTTAATATGAAACTACATCGGGTTACTTGCATACATTAACCCAAGGTACCCTATGAGTAACGAAAAAATTCTTGACTGGCTTGGGTTTAAAATCAATTCTTAATTGGTTTTAAATTCGTTGAAAATTTCATTGAAGATTTTTAAGAATCTTATTAATAATGTCAGGTGTGAAATCCAAAAATAACATTAGTATTTTTTCACATCTCATTTTATGCACTTATGAATATTCATAACAGTGTCTCTCCACTTGTGAGCAACAACAATTTCCTCATATGTGAGCTTCCATCACTTCTTCCGAATGGAAGTCGATTATGTTCTTGTTAAATGTCATGCAAGCCACAAGAAGTCCATTTCGAGACCATCAGTTTACCATTTTTTAGATTGTTTTACCACATCACATCTTCGTAATTTACTGACTCATAGGATTTGAAATTCATCCATGATCACTTTTCCCAACTCAAACCATTAGTTTTGATATCATTTGATAGACTTTGCATGCAAATTTGACATATATAGATGAACAATAACTTAACTCAAAAACTTATCATGATTCTCAAGTTCAATCCATGTGTATAAATCATTTTAATTTTTTTTTATGTGAGATCGTTCTTTCACGTTTATTCTTACTCACACGTGAATGTTTAAAGCAAAGATATTTTCCTCGAAGAAATGAAGAATTCTTGGTTGCACCGGGTGCAATTAAAGATATTTGCACCGGTTGAAAACTTGATTGGTAATTTTTGAAAATTCACTAGTAATGTCTTAAAGACACAACTATCATTATTAATGAAGTTTCTAAACATTATCAATCAAGTTTCCACTGATTTACACACGGTGCAATCAAGAATTTTTGCACAGAGAGATGTAATGGTTATCTTTGGGGGAGACAAAAATGAAGTTGAAAAGACATTTGGGATTTTTGAATAAGCGCTTTGAATTCCATATTTAATTTGTTAACTACTGTCAAGTATCACTATTTAGTTCTCATCATGATATGTTCGAATCATAATCCTATCTATTTAAAAATTAAAATAAAGTCAAGTTTACGGTGAGATTGAATGCCACATCATTAATTGCAAAATATTCAAATTCAATTTTATTAACGTGATATTCAATCTCACCATCAACTTGATCTTCATTTCAATTCTTAAATAGAGACATACTCATGTCCAATTTTTTATACTCCTTGACTAATTAGTTCATGACTCATGAATGATGAATGAACTTTATAAGAGGCACTTTTCATGCCTCAACTTTCCTTGGCCAAAACAATTTTATTTGGGGTCAACTTGTAATGACTAAAATAAAAGGTATTGTTGTAATGACACCACTGCTTCACATATGCTCTTGAATTTTAAAATTAAAAAGAAAAAAAAATAATTATAGTTATAAAAAAAATCTGAAACATTTTTTTATTTCTTCTCAAAATTATTTTGTACCGTTAAAATATACACACGTGAGTTATTCTATATCAGAAAAAAAAATTAAAAAAAAATAATAGTGGGTTACCCAAGATTCTTGAGCTTAAAATTTTGAATTATATCGGTACCCATCCATATATATCAAGCTCATATTTATGTGTTCTCCCATGTGTGAAGTACTTCCGATCTTAACAAATGATATCAAAGTCTGATTCGAATTGGTCACGATCATGTGACTCCCACGATATTATCTAGTGGTTGAGTTTATGGATGAGAAGCGTTTGTGTACCCACGATTGTTTATCCCATGATGACTCTTATGGTTTGCCTCTCCCATGAATTTGGCTTGGCTTCTCCTATTGATCGAGTGACGGCCAATGGTTCTATTCAAGGGCAGTGACGGATCTTGAGAAGAATTTTTTAGGGGGGCGAACTTAAACACATATATTTGCATAAATATACATTTTTATTATATGTAACAAAAGTACGATTCTCAAGTCTAAAATTAATTATGTTTGTTGAAATGTCTCCAGTTTGACCCGAATATCCTCTTTTTTGGGGGTTCAAGCCTCGAAGCGAATTTGTTTGACCCGTTTTGTAGCCTATATATAAAAGTATTTGTTAGGGTTTGAAATACTTTTGAGACTACTTTTGTACTATTCATCTTCGATAGTGAATTTCTTTGCTCTTGCTCGTGGACGTAGGCCTAACCAGCTAAACCACGTAAATTTTGTATCTTTTATTTTTTATACAATTGTTTTGATTACTGTTTCACTATTTATTTTGGTTATCTTTATCGATCTCATTACAATATTATTAATAACCAAGTCAAAATAAAGTCATAGATATTTAAGTTTTACAATATGTTTATAGAAAACAATACAAAAAATAATATTGTTTTTCATCTAAAGTAATACTCAACGTTTCTTTTTAAGTTTTGAAATCATCAATAATTGATTCAGAACTAAAGTTTTCAATGATATCTTTCTCAAATGTAGATAACGAAGCTATTTGTAAGAAGCTCTCTCTTTTATTTTGTTGCAAAACCTTGTTTTAACTATTTTCATTACTGAAAATGCACTTCAATATTAGATATGGAAATCGAAAAAGTCAATAAAAGACGAATCAATCTATCAATCAAACAGTAAACTTTTGGTTTTTATGTTTCCACCAATGCTCGGCATAGCTAAAAAATAATAGACAACTTTTTAAAAATCGGATGATTTGGTGTATTAAGTATAAAATGTTGTAGCTAGCTAAAATCTCAAATTTATTTTCTCTCGGTAAGTGAAGTCAAAAGGATAACGTTTCTCTAAAGACATATACCATCAATGTTGAAGGCTTTAACTTAATCCGCCACAACAGAGCACCAAAGGATATGAATTTACTCGAAAAAATCGCTTGTGGCCAGCATCGGTGGAGACAATGACAATGAATGCGTGAAGACCATAAAAATTGGCCATTGGATTTGATAATTGGGACCAATCGAGAGTGGGGCCAAATATGTTATATATTTTACTTTTCATTAATTTTATAACTTAAAATCTATTAAAAAAAAATCAAAAACTCGTGGGGCTTGTGAGGGTTATGGCCTCATTTGTCTTTTTTATGATTCGGTGGGAAAAGTTTGGTATATAATTCACACGTAAATGAGAGAGTTTGGTATATAACTCATACATGGGTTAAAAATTTGGTAGAATATCTAAGTGTGAGTTATCTCACATAAAAAAATAAAAATGCATTATATACATATTCTTGAACTAAAATTTATAAATTTAAGCTTTTGAGTCATATTAGTATCCATCCATATAAACTAAAACATTTAGATATAGTATATCCAAAAATTGCTAACATATAAAAAGTGCGTTTGGGAGTACTGTGTTGTAACTGCGCTGGTGCCAAAAGTGCTATGAGAGTGTTGGTACCAAAAGAGCTATGAGAAGTGTGAAAGTGTTGTAATCAATAATAATATTTGGTAATTGTAATCTTAATAGAGCTATAAAAACTATAAAATTACTAAAACTGATATGATTCAAATATATACAGTTTTGATGAATTATTTTTTTTAACTAAAGTGATATTCTTTATTAATAACAAAAAAAAAATTATTCATTATCTAATAATAATCAGCAGCTTTATATTAATAAAATTATTTATTACTTAATAATAAAATAAAAAATATCTACAATCTTTGTTTTCTTTAGCTGTTTCTTCGTAATTTTTATGGTCGAGCTCGTCGTTTCAACAAAAAAAATAAAGATTAAAGGTTTAGTGAAATATGATAAAGATAATTTTCATTTTATATAAAACTTAGGAACTACTCGGTCAAGTACATTTTAAAAACTCATCAACTTTTACTTTTAAAAAATAAATTTAACTTTCCCTAACAATTATTTTTAAAAAAATATATAATAATAAAATTTAATCAAATAATAATTTAAAAAAAACAATCAAATTTATTCTCACCAAATATTTTTTCTATATACAAAAATTTTCACAATCGTTCTCAAAATATTAAATTAAAAAGAAAAAAAAACTTGGAAGCAGGCCTCCTATGGGCCCCTTAGCTCTACCGTGCTTACATGCGTCTCTTATACGTAAAGTTTGGTGACCTGACCACCATGTATTTAAATGATTGAACCAGAATAATATCTTCTTGTTGGATGCATCATGCATCACCAATTAAAGAAACTGATAAATGTGGCATCAACTCTTATCCCATTCATGGAAAGTTTTACATACACTAAAGTCATATTTATTAATAATTCATTTTTCGAGAAAAACCATTTTTTTATCGTAATTTATTTTTTGAGTATAAATATAAGAGTATTATATTCGTTATGAAAATAAATATATAAGTAGGACATATGTCTTCCCTAGTTGTAGCAGTCTTTAAGAATATAAGACTTTAAAAAAATCATGTTTATTAATCATCTATTTATCGAGAAAAATCACTCATTTATCGTAATTTATATGTTATGATTGATTTTTTGAAATAATTTTAAATTTATTTTTTTAAGAATACTTTCTTGATTTAAAATATAAAAAAAATTAAATATTTATTTATTTTATAAAATTATATTTGTAAAATTATATTTATTTTTTTAGTTTAAAATTAAAAAAATATTAATTAATTAAATAAAATTATATAACATATAAATTAAGACATCAAATTCCTTGATGATCCGTGTATTTGGCCGGAAGAGGTCTAAGTTGTGTTATCTCGAATATTACATGTGGATGCTTTGCATTATTTGAATTTTTAGTGATGAGATATATTTTCTCTTAAAAAAATAAATAAATAAACAAATGCCCAACAAAGAAACAAAATTAATAACTTCCATTAATAAGAAAACAACTAATTTGACATTCCATTTAATTAATCAAAAATTATACATAAAACAAATTTTAGTTTCTGTTACATTCCTCCACTAATTTATATTAAATTAAAAGGCTTAAAACGTCTCTCTCCCTTTAACCAACACTGACAATTGACAGATATATATATATATATATATATATATATATGTATATATATATATAGAGAGAGAGAGAGAAAAAAAATTCGAATGGAGGATATGGAATCGAATTCTGGTACGAAGACGCCGCTGCTGGCGAAACCGACCAAGGCGAGTCTACGCCAGCGACTCAATAAATTTAATTCACTAAGCTTGTAAAGCTCAGTTCTTATTATACAATGATTTCAGGTAGCAAACATGACTAGTAGTTTAGTGGGTTGAAAGTCATACGAAATCATTTGCTATAAGCCATGTACGTGTCAATATCCTCGATCAAATGAAAAAATGAATAACAAAAATTTATTTGTAAATATTCATAGATGTTAAATTGTATATTATGTTTAAATTATATCAAATCGATATATCTCCCCTGTTGAGAGCTGAAGGTTATAGTAAAAATTCTTGTTAGTTTATTTTGCTTAATTGTTACATATATGTGTCATGCTGAGATTTTCAAAATGTGACAATGCCGTCTTGGGGTGGCCAACCCGGGATGAGTCGTTACAATATAACTCACACGTGAGGGAGAGAGTTTGGTATATAACTCACACATGAGTGAAAAATTTGTAAGAATATCCAAATGCGAGTTATCCCACATCAAAAAGTACATAAAAAATAAAAGTGTCATATATATGGTTTGGGCTCAAAACTAATAATATTTGATAATTGTAATATTAATAGTGCGATAAAAACTATAAAATTACTAAAATGGACATGGTTAAAAGATATAGAGTTTTAATGAATTATTTTTTTTAACTAAAGTGATATTTTTTATTAATAACAAAAAAAAATTATTCATTATCTAATAATAATCAGCAGCTTTATATTAATAAAATCATTTATTACTTAATAATAAAATAAAAAATATCTACAATATTTGTTTTCTTTAGTCGTTTTTTCCAAGTGTAATTTTAATGGTCGAGGTCATCGTTTCAACAAAGAGAAATGAAGATTAAGGGTTTAGATAATTTAACTACATAAAAAGTCAGATGAAAATGAGTGAAATGTGGTAAGAACAATTTTCGTTTTATATAAAATTAATTAAAACTTAAGAACTATCGGTCAAGCACATTTTAAAAACTCATCTATTTTTGCTTCTAACAAAATATTTTTAACTTTCTCTAACAGTTATTTTAAAAAAAAACTATAATAGTATAATTTTATTAAACAGTAATTAATTTTAAGAAAAACAATTAAATTTATTCTCATCAAAGCATTAAATTAAAAAGAAAAAAAAAGGAAAAAACTTGGAGGCAGGCCTCCTATGGGCCCCCTAGCTCTATCGTGCTTACATGCGTCTTTTATACGTAAAGTTTGGTGACCTGACCACCATGTATTTAAATGATCGAACCAGAATAATATCGTCTTGTTGGATGCATCATGCATCATGCATCACCAATTAAAGAAACTCCTAAATGTGGCATCAACTATTATCCAATTTATTGAAAATCTTACATACACTAAAATCATATTTATTAATCATTCATTTTTTGAGAAAAAAACCACTTTTTTATCGTAATTTAATTTTTGAGTATGAATACAAGAGTATTATATTCATTATGAAAAAAATATATATAAGTAGGACATATATCTCCCCTAGTTGTAGCAATCTTTAAGAATATAAGACTTTAAAAAAAAAAATCATGTTTATTAATCTTCAATTTATCAAAAAAAATTACTCATTTGTTGTAATTTATATGTTATGATTGACTTTTTGAAGTAATTTTAAATTTATTTTTTTAAGAATATGTTATTAGTTTAAAATATAAAAAAATTAAATATTTATTAATTTTATGAAATTATATTATAAAATTTTACTTATTATTTTAGTTTAAAATTAAAAAATATTAATTAATTAAATAAATAAAATAATATAACATATAAATTAAGACATCAAATTCCTTGATGATTCGTGTATTTGACCGGAATTGGTCTAAGTTGTGTTATCTCGAGTATTACATGTGACGCTTTGCATTGTTTGAATTTTTAGTGATGAGATATATTTTCCCTTTAAAAAAAATAAATAAATAAATACCCAACGAGGAAACAACAATTAATAACTTCCGTTAATAAGAAAATAACAAATTTGACATTCCATTTAATTAATAAAAAATTATACATAAAACAAATTTTAGTTTCTGTTACATTTCTCCACTAATTTATATTAAATTAAAAGGCTTAAAACCTCTCTCCCCCTTTAACCAACACCGACAACAGAGAGAGAGAGAGAGAGGGAGAGAGAAGAAAATTCGAATGGAGGATATGGAATCGAATTCCGGTACGAAGACGCCGCTGATGGAGAAACCGACCAAGGCGAGTCCACGCCGGCGACTCAGTAGGCGTTACTCGGTGAACTCACTGAGGAGCGATTTCGTGACGCGATTGCCCGACAAGGTCCGCTCTGGTCTCGATCTCGATCTCGAGTCTCCTTACAATGTTGATGTCTCCAAAACCGTAGGCTTAACCAAAGGTCTCTCTCTTGAGCTAAGCTATCTTGTTGTTTTTCTTCTTCTTTTTCTTCTTTTTGTTTGGGAAACAGAAACAGAGTAAAATATATGGAGTAAGAATTAAGTAATTGTTATATTATGTTTTTGTTTTTCTTGTTTAATCAAGATAGAGTAATATTGCATGTGTTTTGTTTGTTTATTTGTATATAGGAGAAAAGGAATACTACGAGAGGCAATTTGAGACATTAAAATCCTTCGACGAAGTTGATGCTTTGGTTGAATCTGATTGTGTTGATGAGAATGATGATGAGGAACAAGCACAACATGAAAGAGCAATGAAGATCTCTAATTACTCAAATATTATATTGCTTGCACTTAAGGTTACTGTTTCTGTTATTTAAAATCATAACCCCCGTTTTCCCTTACGAGCTTGTTGGACACTCCCCAAACACCCTGAAAATTTGAGTGGTATATCTCTCAAGTTCTCTGAGTTTATGAAATGGGTGTTTTAGTGGATTGTCCAAACAGCTTCACTCTAGCAACTGTTGTTCATTTGGTTATTCTTTTTCCCGAAACCTGAAATTAGCAATCCCCGTATGCATAATAAGAACCACCCCTCACATATCCACTCGTTACAGTATTATTGAGGGCAAAATTGATAAAAAAAAATAAAATAAAAATTACTAGTCTAGTTTCTGCCCTTTATTAGCCTAGCTTCTGTCTATTACGGATGGTCTAAAACGGTGATCACTGGTCGTGGTTGGTTATCATTAGCGAAACGGAATTACTGTTTATGTGTGAATAAGGATATGTTATAATCTGTCCCATATGCATCCTTGGAATAAAACATTTCGTGAGATTATGTCATATGTTTGTTTATATGATTCACTATTGCTGAATTAATTTGAACTGCCACAGTAACATGACTCACTATATCTATATGCATAATTTATTTGCAGATTTATGCTACCATAAAGAGTGGATCTATAGCCATTGCAGCGTCAACATTGGATTCTTTACTTGATCTTATGGCTGGTGGCATACTTTGGCTCACTCACTTGTCGATGAAAAAAATTAATATCTATAAGTATCCTATCGGAAAATTGAGGGTTCAGCCAGTAGGGATAATTATTTTTGCTGCTGTCATGGCTACACTTGGTATTTGCCTTAATCTACCCTTTCTTTCCAATTCACTTTTTTCTCTATCACCTGATTGTTGGTTGTGTCTACAATTCTCTTATCAAAGGTGAATCCTTGAGATGAATTTGTCATAATATTGAGTAGCTCACTTTGTTGTAGTAGCAGAGGCAACATGAAGTGAAATCTTGCTGTATTTTGAATTCTTGATATGGCTGTTATCCTAATTATCAGTCTAGAAAACTTCATAGATTCTAAAAAAAAGAAAAGAGTTGAAAATTGTAGAAGTGTGATTATGTTTTATATCTAATTATGACAAAATGTCTAACAATATTCTTAAACTGATGTACTGCTTTATATAACTGAAGAAGAATAGAAACAAGAAACAATTTGCTGAAATCCTGTAATTTTGTAGTGAATGGATTTCTTAACTGGAGAACCCAAATTGTCAAAAAACGCATGATGTATTATTATTGCATGTAGTCATCTTCTCAAAATGCATATGAATACATAACATCTATTTTTCTAACATCCCAGTGTATTCACATAGCTAGATGCTTTGCAACATCGAAGACCCCTGAGCATATTTAAAAGTTACTTTACAGAGCAAAATTTTCAACTTCTGTACGTGGCATAGGTTCCTCTTATGTAAATGAAAAATTGTTATAATCACCTTTCTTTTACTTACAGGGTTCCAAGTGTTGGTCCAGGCTGTAGAAAAACTAATACAAGATGAAGATCCCGAAAAGTTGACCAAAGATCAATTGGTGTGGTTGTACACCATCATGTTAACTGCCACTGTGGTAAAACTTGGTCTCTGGATTTACTGCAGAAGCTCAGGAAACACTATTGTTCGTGCCTACGCAAAGGTTTTTTGCTTGCTCTATTCTTTTGACGATTTACCCTCTTTAATTTTGGTTCTAGTAATAAAATTCTTTAAATGCTGATGCGCAGGATCACTATTTTGATGTCGTAACAAATGTAGTAGGATTAGTTGCAGCTGTTCTTGGTGATAAATTTTATTGGTGGATTGATCCTGTTGGTGCTATTCTCCTTGCAATGTACACAATTGTAAATTGGTCTGGAACTGTAATCGAAAATGCAGGTACATACTAGTTCTCTTTTATCTCAGCAATTCATGTATTTTATGAAATTAAGGTTGAAAGTACCCCTCACACCAAGCTTGCTTCTCCCTAGCATTCATATCTACAACCGTTTTGAGATGTGGCTTCTTGATTGCAGTTTCACTTGTGGGAC
This sequence comes from Bretschneidera sinensis, assembly GCA_023935145.1. Lineage (NCBI taxonomy): Eukaryota > Viridiplantae > Streptophyta > Magnoliopsida > Brassicales > Akaniaceae > Bretschneidera > Bretschneidera sinensis. The sequence goes on along the minus strand of CM043697.1, from coordinate 1,744,717 downwards.
AATCAGCCCCACCTGAAGTCTTGCAGAAATTGACATATCTTGTCATAAGGCACCCTAAAGTCAAGCGCGTTGATACTATCCGTGCTTACACCTTTGGCATTCTATATTTTGTAGAGGTTAGTCAAGTAATTTCTGTTGGTTTTAAAAAGTGTCTAATTCATCTTTCCATTACAATCTTGCTTCTTTTCAGTTTTGCAAACTTTGTTGTTTGATTTGTTTTTTTAAAAAAATCGGTGGACAATTAAAGCTGAACCTTTAACCATATCGTTTTCTTTCAAGTATCATGCCTGCATCATCATGCCACAATTGATTTTCGCAAGTAGTTATTTTAAGTTGTTTCCATCTACTGATCATCATGCTGAATTGTTCTCCAGATTGCATTGTAAGGTTATTTTGAAACTAGAAAAAAAAAGAAAAAAATTATTAAATTTTATGGTAACTTACAGTTTAGGTTGTAGCTTTATGCTGGATATAGTGTTAATGGCTTAATGCTGCTCCATTGCAGTCTCAAAATTGTAACTTATGCTATATTTGATGTTAAAATATTCTTTTCATGGGATCTTTTCTCTCTAATATTAGGTTAAGCAAGTAAAATCTTTCTTACTTTTCTGGAAACAGGTTGACATTGAACTCCCAGAAGAATTACCTTTGAAAGAAGCACACGCCATAGGAGAGACCCTGCAGATGAAGATAGAGAAACTTCCAGAAGTTGAGCGCGCATTTGTTCATCTTGACCATGAATGTGATCACAAACCAGAGCATTCTGTTCTCAGCAAGCTGCCCAACAGTGAGCCGTAACTTTTGGGAACCTATTGTGTGAACAGTCATCTTTAATTTTAAGAATTAGGAGGGTTTTGTCTTTCAACCTTAAAAGCATTCCTTTTCTTGTGGGTCAGTTGGGGCATGCGGAGGAAAAACACGGGGAGAATAAGTTAAATATGAAGGTTCTTCTCCACATTTGTATCAAAATCCTCCTGTTTAATCCTCCAAATGGAATGAGTAAATTTGTTGCTTCCAGGCTGTGTAGTTACTGAAAAGTATATCCATGTTTTGGTTGGAAAATTATTGATCTCCATTTTTATGCAAGTAATGATATTTTCACAGCTATAATGTTTTTTATCAAAATAATGTCTATAAGTGGCACCATAAATTATTTTGAGTCCGTTTGGAACCAAATGAAAATAAAATTCATTTTATTTTTAAATTAATTGAAAATAAAATTAAAATGAAATTTTATGTTTGGTTTTTTTATTTTAAATTGTACAGTAGAATTTATTTGAATTCTCGTGCTTAAAATGTTTGAAAAAAATTCAAGAGATGAGAGAGAATGAAGGGGAATGGGAAAGTGGAGGGGAGGGAGAGAGTATTTTGGTCAAAGGGAACGGGAAGAGGAAGAGGAAGGGGAAGGGGAAAGAGAAATGAGAGGGGAGGGAGAGAGTATTTTGATCAACATAACTTTTTACTTTTCAGTTTATAGAATTTATTCTATCAAATTTGATATAATTTCCAACCAGCCAACTAAATTTCATAGTGAATTCATATCAATGAATTTTTTAGTTTTGTTTTGTTCCAAACATGACAAATATAGAATTCAAAATGAATTCTATAAAAACTATAAAATTTATTTATTTCAAATAAAGTGTTAAAAGACAAATTTTATTGTGAGAACAAATGTTAATGTCGTGAAAATAGTTGTTGCCTTGTGAAAATTTTACTTCTGTTTTGAATATTGATTATTCCTAACTATATATACTTGATGAAGAAAAATAACTAATACATTAAAAAAATAACACACACTAATAAAAATCGAACATAAGACTTTATGATCTCATTGTCTCGGCTTTGGTATTTTATCATTGAACCAAACCCTATTGACACCAATGTGTTTCTTAGAAATGAAGATTTTGCATATATCCAATCTTGAATGTTTCTAACTCATTAACTCCTCCTTTTCAAGAGAAAATGTAGTATTCTTAACTTAATTCCTCCTTTCCAAAGAGAAAATGTTGAGACTAAAGACTAACATATCAAATACTCCTTTTGTTCCACATTATTTGTCCATTTTGACATTTGTCCCATCTTGTTTGTTCATTTTATTTGACTTTTCGATGCAACTTTAATTTTATTCTTTAGATTTTTCAATTAATTAAAATTATGAAGAAAAAAAACAATTCTAAAACTAGCATATAACATTGGTGCCTTTTGTAATCCACTTTAAGTGAGATTAAAGCAAATTCTGTTTTAAAAAAATTGTTTTAATCCCAATTAAAGTGGGTTACCAAATGACGTCATTATACATTGTTAGGATATTCACATGTTAGTTATCTCACATCTAAGAGAAATAAAAAATAAGAATAGATTAAATACATGGTTTGGGCCGAGTTAAATATATGGTTTGGACTCAAAATTCATGAGCTTAAACTTTTGAGTATGGAATATATCAAATTACTTGATTTCACTCAACAATTTGATGTCTGTGTATTACATGAACTAACATAGGTAGGAGAACATAGCCTCGAAGGTGGTTAACAACTTATCTATCTAGCTTTAGATTATGAAGTAACGCATGACCGTTTCAGTTCAATCTGGAATCAATGTAACAACAAAGTGTAAACAACCAAAATTTAGGTCACTTCTAGGGCTTTTTTCTACACAGAAAGCTTCCCCATGTGTGCTCCACTCTGATTCAAAATATATAATGTTTCTTGCTTCACTCATCTTGTTGAAGCATAAAGTTGAACTAACACAGCCCCTAACTGCAAAACTATAGAAAACATAAAGAGCAAAATGGTGTAAATCAAGCTTATGGAGTTCACAAAACAAGCCCTATCACAGTAACTATCTGTAGTTTTTTATTAAAATAATGTGCATCATATAGTAGGATTGCCTTAAACAAAAATCTTAAACTTGTCATACAACTTGGCTGAGGGAGCTAAGTTGAAGTGAAAGGACTTACTCAAGAGCCTGGTAGTAGCCGGCCATTATACATCTTGTCGAGTAATTGCCCTGCATCAGGCCTCCTAAGAAGACCTTTGTTATTTGGTAAACCAGTACCTAAGCAAACAGGACAGACAAGTTTTCCTCGACCTGCTCACAACAAAAACTTTTCAGAGAAAGTGCAAGTCCACCGAAAATGTTATCAGGGTAGGACCCAGTATCAGAATGAGAAAAACACTACGATTAATACCTTTTACGGTGCATCAATGTCAACAACTCAACCTGGTATTTCATGAAGCCATACACCATATTTTCAAACAAAATCTTTTCTTCGAGCATGTGGAGGTTATAGCTTATATTAGCAATCCCCATAAACATAGACTCAAACAAGGAAACATAGACTCAAACAAGGAACCAATAAATAAACCCTTAGGCTATAATTGGCATGAGAGAGAGCTGAGAAGAAAAAATAGTAGAGTAAAGAAAAGTGAGTAAAAAGCATTTTTCCATCATTTGGTAGGAAAGAATTGTAGGAGGATGAATGTTTATTTTCTCCACATGTACAAATCACGATTCTTTCAAAATAGGAAGATTAGGGGAGTGAAAAGTAAAATAAGCCTCTCCTTTTTTTCTCTTTTTCTTCTTTTCTTTCACTTTTCCATCATCTCTATGGAACAGATGATGGAATGACCAATATTTTCTTTACCTCACATTTTTCTACCAATCATAGCTTTAATTTGCTCCATCAGCATATTCAAGATCACAAAAGAGTTGAAGCGTGGAGTATGCAGGGAGCATTTAGACTCTGGAGAAACTAATTATCTCTTCAAATATCAAAACCACAATTCACAATACCCAGGACCATGACTATGTAGCAACCCTTTAGAAATTTTCCAATCCCCAAAGGTTCGCAACACAAGGGGACAGCAAGCTGCAGCATACCTAAGCTCTATCTGGGGATGATTACTCATTTCAAAGAATGTCTGGGGGATAGTTGAACTGTAATTCTTCTTACAAAATAACTTTCAAATATTGGTTGAGAGCCAAGTTAAATTTGTTCTTCTCATACTTATTAATGTGTGAGTGGGCATGCATAGAACCAAATTGTAATGCTTCTCAAGATCTTTTCTTTTATAAGAACAGCACTTGATCTTCAGAAATTCTTCTCTATAAATTTCAAACCTATTTATACGCATAAGGTATAATGACCGAGAAAATGCTATTGCAAAATCAATTCAAACTTCGAATTTCTTGAAGTCATCCCAAGCCAAAAACCAAATTTTAAAGAGGGGGGGGGGGGGGGGGGGGGGCGGAGAGAATCAGTTTGGATTATTTAGTTTTCTTGGTTTATGATTCAATGTCTCTTTGTTTTTTTTTTTCTTTTATATAGAGACACCGAAACCAAACTATACAAAACCCTACTAGATAGCATCATGATAAATAGATAACTATAAAGTGACAAAATATTATAACTAGAGCTCTCGAAAGAACTCTTCTATTCAATGATTTAGTTTATTCAAAGTGGCTACACAATCACACAAATATACATACATTTTCTAACTTGTCCACTTTTATATCTATTTTTTTTCAATATTATTCAACTCAACTCCACCTTAATCTAAAACTAGTTGGGGTAGGCTACATGAACCTTTTCCTTCCAAGTTGATCTAAAACCATTTCTTAAGTGAGATGTTTAGTCACAAATCTCTTCTAACTACCTCAATGGAACTCAACCTTAGCGTCAAACTAGTTTGAGATATTCTACTTTCTTATCTATCTTTTTCAATAAAAATACTCAACTCAACTCAGAATTAATCTCAAACTAGTTGGGGTGTGCTCATGAACCTTTTACCTGTCTAAAACCATATCTACAATAAGATTTTTTTTTTTGAGTACTTGTTCTATAGTGAGATTTTAGCCTCAAGTCTTTCTTAACTAATTCAGCCCACGGTTTTTGGTCTACCCTTACCGCTCATTTTTTTTTAAGCGTTTCAGCAAATCAAACCATTCTTTGAACAATATACTTGGATTAAAACGGAGAAAGAAAAAGATAAGAGGAAAAAATCAATAAGCTCTTACTTCCTAATCCATAGGGACACGGCAAGCTATTTGAGACCCCACCTTCCAGGTCTACCCTCAAAGAAAGATGCCTCATACCAGCATAAGAACATCGGAGATGTATATTTTACTAATTACTGTAAGCATTTACAGGATTATTTAAATCGATATCTCAACTAGATACTCTTATTTCCTGTGATGAATCTCTTTGTATCATTAGAGAATTCAAATATCAACGAAAAAAATGGAATAATTTCATATCCATTTGAATTCAAGGATATCCAAAAGCATAATCAATCAGCCAGAAATCATTTTTGAAGCAACTCAACCTCAGAATAGCCAGTGAGATAATTCAGTGCATGAGAATCATATGAGCATTTGTTTCATAACATATCTATTTAATCAGAGGAAAAAAAAAACATACCATAACAATTTGGGCACTCTGTGAACTCGTAAACATCTTTAGCACGTTTTCGGTTGAGAGCTTTCCATTTTCCTGTACCACCACACATATCACCTAAATAAAAGCAAAATGAACATCTTATTGACCAGAGAAGCTTATCAGAAGTAAAACAAAAGCTGTGGAGTAATGACAGTGATTGTTAGCCCAGTAGAACTCCAATGATGTTGCATTTTTTTTACTTTTTCTCTTTTTCCTTTTTGTCATATTATCAAATAAAAGAGGAGAGGAAAACGATCATTACTTATCATGCAAGAGGAACATGATAAATATAAAAAAGTATATTTGAACAGAAAACCCATATTTAACTTGGCAATGATTGGGAAAAACTACAGAATCTGAACAGATAAATGAACCTTTGACCAACCAGGAAACAGTAAGGAGCACAGATGAAAATTTATATTTGTCCACTCTAACGCAAAGAGAGAAACAAAACAATTCCAACAAATTCTTGGGTGCACATCATGATACCATCTCATGGGAGCAAATCAGAAACTGCTCTACAACAGCATTTGGTAGTTATGTTTTACTCACAAGATAGAAAGGTCAAGGAGAAAATGAGCTGATACTCTGAAATTTTTAAGGGCTCATATAACTTGCATTTCGAACAAGTCATCTAAGAATCAATTATTGCTACAAGATCTTTCCATAGAATGCAGATATGCACTTCACATAAATTCAGATCACGTAACCAACAAATAGAACAGACATGAAACAAAGTAAAAGTAAATTGGGGAAGGCTGGGGCTGGGAAACGAACGTGTCTAATCTAGACCAATGCAAAAGTGATACTCACAAAGAACAGCACCACTGCCACTACAATTTCGGCATACAGCCTTTTCTTTTCCATCCAAAGCAATTGCCTTTGGTACAAAAACAGAGGTACTACTAGAACTGTTAATCAAAGAAGCAGTTGAACATAAACACATAAGACACCAACGCCGTGATGTTTGAGATCCCTGTAACAAGAAGTAGAGAGTGTAGGCCTTATTAGATCATAAATAATATGGACATTAGTACAAAAGTAATAAGAATTGTGCAGTATTTCTTTCTAGATAAAGACAAACTTAGCACCAGGAAATGCAAGGAATGATTATCTTATGGCACCAATTAATGGATGTATAATCAGTTGTTCTATAAGAAGAGAGGCAATCTAAAAGCTCTATATCAAGGCATTTAGCATATGGCTTAATTAAGGGCCTATCTGAATTTCCAAAGGGAATTGTAAAGGATAATTGGAAAATATAGAAGTGGCTTCCATCTATCTTTATAGCCAACGGAGTTTTTGATACAAAGGAATTTCATGAATTCTTCAAATCTCTGCACACAAAGGAATTTCAAGAATTCTTCAAATCTCTGCATGGTGATAAATCTGACTTCTTTAATGATCATATTCAAGGTGAAGGACTGTCTTAAATGCTACTCCGTATATCGTATACAATTAACCCAAAAGGCCCAAGGAGAATGAACAATCTTCTCATTTCTAGCATATTACCAGTTAATAACATATATGGGCCTGGTTAAGATGTTAATTTGTTGTGTGCCCACTAGAAGAGATCCTGGGGATTCCATTTACCACATGAAATCAAATGGTAACATGCAGTAGAATCTAGGGTTTCAAATTGAACAGAACCATAACGTGAAAGGCCATCTAAAAGGGGCAAGAATACTCCTAGTATTCTTCAACTGTCTTCAAAAGAGAAGAAAGCCAGGAACTTCACAGAAACAACTTAAAAATATCGTGACCACTAATTATAAACTACACATTGCAAGAACATGAAACCTTTGTCTTGATTTGCTCCATTGAGAAATCTGAAACTCCTTCACTGCAGCCCTCATTTTCCAGACTCGATCTAACCCGAATTCCAACTGACTTCGAGTTTACTGCCATTTATCGCAAATGGATATTATAGTTAGAAACATTTTTTTAATAAATAACAATATTCCCACACAAAAGTCCATTATTTGGAGCATTCAAGAGTAGAGCAAAGGTACAAATTACAAAAACCATCAACACGTTTAAAGGCCATCAATTATTTTCTTGCATATGACTATATGAGAACTGTTCAAAATTTATTCCTATAATCATTTGCAAACCATGACACCGAATTCTTCACCAGCTTTATTCTTGATGAATATTCCACAAGAAATTTACAATACACAAGGTCCAATGAAACCAATGCAAGATTCTTACATTTCTAATAATTAACACTTCAATTAGAACCCAATAAATTCTTTCTTGTTCTTTTCTTTTACTGGGGGAGGGAAAATGAAAAGAGGAAAGAAAACTGAGAAGATTGAAAATTAACAACTAAAATCACAATCAAAGAAGTAATTGAATATAGTATCATCAATTAGGACACCCTCCATAGAAACATGCTCATTTGAGAAATAACAGAGGTAGGAACCACAAAGTAAAAAAAAATGATAACAATAATAATAAAAGAACAGATTGAACACAGTTCTCATTCTCAAGAAACTCAAATTCACCAATTGAACACAGAGAGATATATGTGCACATAATGAGAGAGAGAGAGAGAGAACTCACAGAGATTCGGGGAAGTTTTAGAGGTAAAAGAGAAGCTTAACGGGACTGCTGCCATATGAGAGGAAGAAGAGAATGACGTCATTCCCTCTCACTCTCACTCTAAAATCAGAGACGGCCTTGGAGGAGGAAGATAATTTGAAAGTAATGATTTTTTTTTTCATTTTGAAACAGATTTAATTGCTCCACCATTGGATGCAATAATATCCACGTCATCGATAAGTTACATTTTTTATTTCTCTCCATGGTGAACAGGGAAAACCGTACAAATTGTGGACCCTTCTTGTTTTGTTTATATTATCAGTCGAGTCACTTGTGATTTATCTTATCAAATATAAAATTTATATTCGAGTTTAATTTGTATTTATTTTTTTATGTTCAAATTACACTCAAGATTGTCAATTGCAAAATAAAAAGAACTTGAACAAGAACTCAATATTTGAAACTTGAATTTCAATCATATTAAGGCAGGAGAGTGAGAAAAAGACTTAAAAGTCTCGAAAGCCTCATAGGAAAAACTATAAATTTTAAATTTAAACTTAAATAATAGAAGGTAATGTACATTTGTTGTAAATACAAAATATTTCATAAAAATATATATTAAAATCACTGACAAATCTAATGACGGTTAACATGAATTCAATTTATTATATTAAATGAGTTTAGAATTAAACTCGAGTTTGGCTTAAAAGATTTATTTAGTTAAACTGAGGCTAACAATTCAACTCGTGACCATCAGCAAAATTTATGGCAGAAAAAATTCAAGGGCTCAAACGAGAAATTCTTGCTTGAATCAAATTCTTGTGAATTAAGTGCTTTGGCACACTCAATTGTTGAAGAGAAAATATCTCATATTGGACGGAACGGTGCTAGTGCATTTACAGAATTTTTCCTCTTCCTCCAAGAGGATTCTCCTCAACAACTTTGACTGTAACCAGGCCGCCTTTTGGGTTCGAAATCTCAAGTGTCCCATCATCTTGTATCACATTCAAGGGTCCAGGCCTAGGGCCTTGTACCCTTGTTTGAAATTGGAGCTTGTACCAAGAAGGCGCTAGTTTGACAGGAAGCAACTAGGAAAGGAGAGAGAAAAGAGAGGAAAAGGAGGGAAGAGGGAGAAAATAGGAGCGAGGGAGAGTAGAATTTTTTTTAAAATCAAATTAAACATTAAATGAAAAATTAAATTTAAAGTTAATTTCGCCTTTTCATGTGTCTCCTTAAAATTTAATCAAAAACACAACATCGCTAGCAATCAATAATGCATGATCGTGATAGCTAAAATTTAAAGCACAGATTTAAATGCAATCGACCCAAAGTACAAAGATCTTCAATGCACAATCAATAATGCATGATCGTGATAGCTACAATTTAAAGCACAGATTTAAATGCAATCGACCCAAAGTACAAAGATCTTCAATGCAATTACTCTTCAATGCCAACTGCCTATTAATAAGTGACTGCACCCTAAGTCCAAAATCAACTTCAATGTGTCCTTCCATTTACTCGCTACCTTTTTTTCTCTTAGCGTACTAATACTAAAACTCTGAATCAGGAAGCTTGTTCTATCAGAGGACAAGAAAAGCATGGGAGAGAGGAAAGTGCTGAATAAAGATTTTATCCGCCAGATTTCAACCTGTCAAGATCTCTCATCACAAAAGATATAAGCTGCTACGTCGGATCCAGTGGCCCAATAAACAGCAAAAAGTTGCATCATCCCAAGAGCTTTAGATATAGCACTTACGTCGATTACATCAACTGCGGCACCAAATACAATACCACCAAAGAAAACACCATTGGCGAGGCATATCTCAGATTCCAAATAATTAGACTTAGAATCAACAAAAAAGATTATCTAACTCTTGTTTATATATGAGCCATGGCGCCAGTCAGAAAAGTACTCCATAAAAATGTCATGATGAGAAACTAAACTCCATTCTTGGGAATGGCTATGGCAATTCCAGCATCTTAGCATGGTAAATAAAAATGAGATAAAATGGAAATCTTACCAAGATGGCATAATGGATATGCTCAGCAATCAGAAACTAGAACGTAGCAAAACAATATGGCATTACCTAGGCGCCAGGCAAGGAGTATGGGCCAACAGAACAGGTCTAAAAAAATAATTGCATATTCATAATCATACATTAAAAGTTCAATTTCTATGCTCCACTTTTTACAATTAACACAGAAAGTGGGGCACGGAATAAGGTAAAAAGTGATGGAAGGAAAACAAAACCTATCACTTCCCTTCTCACGTAAAAATTCCCTGGAAATTTATCAATTTCAAGAAACAGTCCGCCCATAGCACAAGCAGGCCAGATAGAGATTCTTTGCCCATTTTTCCTGCATAAAAATGAAAAGTGTGAGAAAATGTCTTAGTAGACTATTCCCTCAACAACAGAAGTTTTCTGAAGAGGAACTTTTTAATTTCAATTATTTGTATATGTATTATGTATCTCTCACTCTCTCTGTATGTTCTCCAAGTGTTAATCGTCTGTGCAAAGAAAATATCACTGGTAAAGTAGCTTAGACATAATCATGCAACAATTCCTTTTTCTTTTTTTGTATTTTTTATTCATGAGATTTCTAGGATCAAAACAAATCAATAACATATGTACACCGTAAGAAGTAGTATCACCTTAACATGTGTACTTGGAAATTGAGAGGTGCGCAACGTTTCTTGAGTTTCATCCCCAGGTCTGCGCCTGGGAACACTCAAGATAAGAGCAGCTTGATCAGCAGTTGCAGCTGTTGATGTAATTCGAAAACCACCATCCCATCGTCTGTGGATGCCCTCACTTGGATAGAGAAAATCAAGCTCCACAACCTACAGAAGCCATTGACAAGTTAGACTGACAGGTTAAAACTGAATATTTATATCACATGTAAGAAGAAAACATGTGAAGCTACTAAAAGAAACTAAGTGCCATGTACACTTATAATCTGGTTGAACTAAAGATGAATAAAAAGGTCAATCAATTTCATGCTATGACATCCATAATAAAGTTGATTCCAAATAAGCAGAAGAAAGTGGTCTCTGCTGCAGCTACATGACTTATTACCCAGTGTCAATTACAGAAAGATTCACATAGTAATTTGTACTTACAAAAGTCCAGTCTAAATAAAATTAAATGCAGGAGGACAGGGACGGCTTCTAAAACGTTGCCCAAACCTAGCACAAATCAGTTTGTACTTACAGCTACAAGACTTGTGACATTGCGTTGATTATAAAACATAAATATACAAAGTCTGGTCTAACTAAAATTTAAAACAAGAGATAAGAGAGAACTTCTAAAAACTGAACACTGGGCAAAAGCCAGGAAGATTTCAAATTCAAATGGAAACAAAAGGAACTTTTTCAGGATTGTACATGAAACTGAAAGATCACATGCAGTTACGGATTCCTAGAACAATTAAGATTCAAAGAATCTATTAATTTACAAGATTAGGGAGACAATTTAACCATCTGAAAGAGGACTGAAAAATTCAACCTGCTCACTGAAGCCCGCGTTACGAGACATGACAACACCCCATCTGCTCCCAGCAGTTGCCATTGAGGTCACATGAAACCCTTCTCTCCATTTCTTGTTTATCCACTTAAATGGGAACGAGTCACTTACTTTGTAAGATTGTTGAGTATACTGGGTGCCTGCAGAAATTAATTCATAATGTAATAGTTTAGCCTTTGAAAATTAATACTAATAACCTACAAAAGTCCAAATCCTAATGATGCTCAAGAAATATATATTTTGATCAAAACTAAAGAACTATTTCAAGTTGTAAGAACTGTATATCCTTTTATTTCCCAAACCAATGAAAACCAAGGTAGAGATTATCTGAGTGCAAAAAAATAGAGTGGATATGAAAGCAGGAGTTCTAGCATCTAAAAAGGAGAAAAATATCCCCAGGTTGATAATCATTCACCTCTAGAAGGCATATGCAAATTTCTGGAAAAGGCCAATCATGCAGCCCTAGCTGCCAACTAGATGATAAAAACCAATACAGCATTAGTTTAGAATTTCAATTCAGACAATACAACCCCTAATGTTCCATACTGCTAATTTTTTCTTGTCCCTACCAAATAAAGCAAAAACTCCATTCTTAACTAGCCACTTATCTCAGTTCCCAGACAACACTATTGATGTCTTACCAAAGGAATTAATCCTTAGAAACATCAAAGAGCAAGCCAAGGAAAGATTATTAGATTCGAAGAGCAAGCTCAAACAAAACACTCAGAATTAGTCCCTTAACTGATATCAACTGGTCTTGCAACCAAAATTCCATCAAGCATTTCGGGTGTTAATAATAGAGCTCCATACAAGCATCTCACACATTTTACAAACAGATAAGCTGACAATATCTTAATTCGGTAGCACTTTTTCATCAAAACTGGAGTCTAATATCATATAGAGCAGAGTGCAAAGATAGAATAAATTGCAACCCAAAAAGATTGGATTACAGTGAAGAATCAGACTCCAGGGAAGGACTCCAGTGCCAACCAAATGATAGTTAGCTACCATATACGGTAACACTTACAAATTTTTCACATGAATAATATAAGCTGCATTTCTGCATAGTACCAACAAAATTGATCCATCAATATCCCAAAACAAAGCCAATAATGTGAACGAACCTTTGGACATAACCACAAGGGAGCCTCCATTGTTAGCACCAGCAATGGAACTAATATAATAGTTCTTCTCCCATTGTTCCATTATCCATTCCTATGAAATTGGCACATTTACATTATTATAAATATTTCGTCAATAATAACAGATCTATTTTTGAAGAAACAAAAAACATACACGTGAACATGTAATTCACACCATAAAGAATCACCTTGTGTAAGAAGAAAGGAGATAGTTCATAAACTTGGCTTGTGAAACCAGTTCCGGCATCCATAATTAGAGCCCAAAGATTGGAACAAGATGACACACAACTTATTAGCAAACCATCTGCTACTCCTCTTTCCACATGTTGCGCCAGCCTTGCATCAGCAACATTATAATGGTACCTAATTGCATGACAAAGGAGCAGGTCATAAGGTGGAATAGTGTTCTCTCTCTCGGGATAGTCTGCATACTAATGTCTCAGCCAAGAGTGGCAAATCAAGTACCACCAAACCCCAGAGATAAGATGGCTCCTCTTGGGGACCACAAAAAATGTAATATTCAATAATTTCAAACCTTTGGCTCATTAGAAAGGTTAGAAGGGGGAACACAGTTTTTTTCTTGCATTCAGAGAATCATATCATAGAAAAAGAGTGTCAGCTCACTCTAATGGAATATTTTTAAGTTTGAACCTAAGCTGCAAACTGATGATTATCAGTGAAGATAAAGTTAACTTTTGGAAAAAGGGGAAAGCTAAGTCATAGTATCTCTTAAATTAAAAGACCCTAATGACATCAAAGATGAAATGCTTCCAGATCACTATCAGATCTCAGCTCTTCACAACCCTCATCTGGTAAACTAAATCACCCCTTACTTGATGGGTGTAATCTGTCATTCTCTTGAAAAATATTTGAATTACTTTTAAACTGCGATTACCTAAAAACCAATTGAAAGATCCCACGGCTATAACATTGTATCAAGATTTTCATGAGCAGGTAGAAGGGCACACGTTTTCTGGTGGCCCACAAGGGGAGCAAAATAAATGAATGAATATGGGTCCACAGGATAATCAAACTAGACAAAACAAAAGGCAAAGAAACTAGAAATAACTATTTTTTTAATAATAAAGATTCACTAAAAGGGCACCAAGGGGGACCAACCCCAATGAAAAGCTAGAAATAACTAATTAGGCACCAATATATCCAATAAATCAGCATCATAAAAACATAAATTACACCTGTAGTTAGAGATGGACTCAAGCCCGAATAATGAGATATTCGAGCTCAATTCAACTCAAAATAATAGCTCGGATCAAACAACATTTCATTGAGTTTGAGCTCAATTCGGCTCGTTAATGAAACGAGCTTATTCAAGCTCGAGCTTTGCGCTCAATATATCTTAAATATGAAAATACCAAGTTCCAATTTTTTTTACTTTTATTCAAGCCCAGAAAGTTGCATAACAGCAACCAAAAGACTTCAATGTTGACAAAATTTTAACTCTTAATTTAATCCATTGAGAAATAATTTAATGGAAACACAAGTTGTTTGCTATAAAGGAAAAGCCCAGAAAGTTCCATAACAACCAAAGGTTTCAAAGACTTCTCAAAATTTTAACTCTCAATTTGATCCATTGAGAAATAATTTAATGGAAACACAAGTTGTTTGCTCTAAAGGAAAAGCCCAGAAAGTTCCATAACAACCAAAGGCTTCAAAGACTTCTCAAAATTTTAACTCTCAATTTGATCCATTGAGAATTAATTCAATGGAGACACGAGTTGTTTGTTTAAAGGAGTGGCAGAAGGGGCTATTTATAAAGCTGAAACCTTTCATCCTTGACCTTTATATCTGATGTGGGATTGTTGCACTTGCAAGAGGTATTTATAGAGCTGAAACTTCTCATTTTTAGCATTTGTAGTTGATGTGGGATTGTTGCAAGTTGTAAATGATAGACAAAATGGTCTATCCCACATCGCTACCATGTAAAGTAGGGGAGGCAACCTTCTTGTACATGACTCCTTGCTTGTTGCCTCTTTCACTTGCCATTAATCCCACATCAGTAACAAACCAAAGAACAATAGAAATTGTTCTCTATAAAAGGCTTATTAATATTCAAGCTTGCTTCATTGCAAAGCTTGTGATGATAATATTTTCATGTAAATGTTATTCTCAGTAGTAGAAAGTGAGGATTCAAATTAATTGAATCCTTCAATATTTTTATAGTTGAAATATTATTAATTTTTTTTTTTTAAAAAAAAATTTATCGAACTATTCGCAAGCTTATCGAGTCAAACTCTCAAGTGTTCGAGCTCGGCTCGATACGTTTATCAAGCTGAAGAATAAGGCTCAAGCTCGATTTGAGATCAATCGAATAGAGCTTTGACCAAGCTTTGACTGAATCGAGCTCGAATAGTTCGAGAAGAAGCTAACCAAAATCCCCTACACAATTAGTTACAAAGGCTTTTTGACAAGTATTCGCTGCAATAGGTCATGTGAACCAAAAACCTATTAATAAATAAGAACTCATTCCAACTAATTCTCAAAAATATAAACTTGTATCAAATTAGAACTAGTAACTAATCCCAACATTGAAATTTTGAAAAAATTCATATAAGCAAAGAATCTCAAATACCCTTGATCATAATTTCTTCATATTCATAGAAATAGAGAACATAATTCACATGGATATAGTAAGTCTCGTTTGGGCTTCGCTTTAATGGTAGTCTCCACATTTTCCCTTTCACTCGTAGCATGGGGAAGAAGTGGACTCTAGACTGAATTCTTAGTGTAAAACACATAAACCCATGAACTTCAATTTGAAATAATTGATCCCAGGTTTTTGATGGTTATTATCCTTTGGGGCCCAATTCTATATGGAAAGTCAAAATAAAGAAACGTGAAGTTCACTTCCCATTATTTTCAATGTTTTTTTCATCGTTCATCAATTTCAAAATCTTCTAAATGGAGAGTAGGAGTCCATAGTATCAAATATGTTAGCCTCCTCTGATTTTTATAGTAAGGCATAGAACAGCCAAAAAGGGCATCTTAGACTTTCCTACAAGTTTATACCTCGTGTTTCCACTAGATATGCATCAATTAGTCAGTAACTCAAGTTTCTGCAGAACAAATGCCAACTGATACAATTGGAGAGGATTCTGTTAACAAGGTCCACAAAATGAATCTCTGAAATAGTTGCTTTCATGACTATAGTTTGCACCATGCTAGGACTATTACTTTATGCAAAAGAGACTATGAACTCATTAAAACACTTGAACCAATATTGTCAAAGATATTTAGGAAACCGGCATGAGTCAAATGATTTTTTTCCAACAAAACATGAATCAAATCCTTTATTACTGTCATTAATTGTAATGTGTAAAAAAACATATTAAAAAATGAAGCTTGGCAATCCAGAAGGGGAAGAGGAGTTTGAACTATACCTCTGCTTCATTGGTAACCTAGCATTGTAAATTGAAATCCATTGTGTAGCAGGAACTCCTAGGCGAACCTTCTTCTTAGGCTGCCCATCATCTTCTTCCTCAATATTCAACCTACCCCGTTTTTGCCCAACTTGATTGATAATCTGGCAATAGGCACATGATTCTAATTATAAATCCCCTATAAGTTTTTCCTAAAGAAATTATTGTTTATGCAATCAAAACCACTGCAATTACCTTCTGTGCACCGTCAGTGTTTATTGGCCTTATGGCTGGATTTGGTCCTATCAAATCCTGAAACAAAGATATTAACTTGGCATAGTTGGGCTCTTCATCAAATTTCATGTTCACCACAATCTCGAGAAATTGTTTAAGAGGTGGAGGGCAGAAGCAGCACAGCATATCAGGAGATGTTGCCATCTTCTTTTTGCAAACTAGGAATGATTTGTTATCACCCTAACAATTTGGAGGAATATAAGAAGCATGTCAGATATATGGTTTAAAAAGATACTCCACTGATCAGTACAGTACAGAGAATATATATACATGTCCCTAATACCTGATAGCCCTGCCACGGCAATCTGCCTCGATGTAGAAAGATGAGTGTATATGCAAGAGATTCCAAATCATCTCTTCTGCTGGCAGTTCTTCCCAGGTGAGCATGAACACTAGCATATCGAACAGTTCCTCTAGGAAAAGTAAATACCAGAACACTCAGGAGATATGTGAGTCATATTCAGGCTATACCCCAACTGCAAAAATAGCTCACCTAAACATATCAGGACGCTGATCATATTCAACATGCTGCCCACTGCTACTGTCTCTCCACTTTGTTGCTGCAATATAATGTAGCAATGAAACATTAGAAAATAATCTAAAAGAAGTTACATATAGCAATAAAATAAGGATAAATGAAATTTACTTGCCTAATCCAAGGTCAACAAGAAACAACCTCTCTTGAGCCGTAGATGGCTTACCCATTAAAAAATTCTCTGGCTTAACATCTCCATGCACATAACTAATATCAAATAGGGTCATGATTCATTATATCAATCAGTTAACCAGTATATACAAATGTAAGGAACCTAGAGTAACAGAAGAAATCATCAACAACATAAATTCATAGAAATGTGAAATGTGTGATTGCACGTAATGTAAGAAATACAGTTTGCAGTCCCTTACCCTCTTGAGTGCATCTTCTCAAGGATTGATAGAGACTCAACTGCAATACAAGCAACCATTTCCGAGGACATCCTGCGCAGGATAAACAAGCATCAATGAAGTACAACCCTATCACCATAGCTCCTCGATTATACAATTAATTGAACAAGCCCAAGACAATAAATCTCTAGGGCTTTTGATCTGTGGGGATAACAAGTAAAAGGCATAGATGTATTAATTTCGGTAGTTCATGCCATGTGTGGCAAACAAAACGAATGATGGTTTTGATGCCTATGATCTCAGAGTAAAATAATTGCTTTCTCTTTGTAATAAGCAAATGACAGAACATCAGGGAGAAAGAAAAAAATATATATCAAATATTAAACCATGGACACTCACGCCTGCCCTGACGAATTCCATACATCCCATAAGCTAGGACCAAGCATGTCCATAACCTGGAAACATACAAATAAAATATAGATCAATAAGTGCTATTGGAGAAATGTGAGGAAAATGGGCCGTAGATTGATACCATAACATAATAGTCTCCTTGCCTTCCCTTATAGTGTACTTTGGGGACTCCATGGCTACCTCCTAGAGTGCTGTTAACCAAATGTTCAAGATAAAATCATTTCAATTTTAGTCATAAGTTTATCTAAAAGCATCCCCACAAAATCCAAAAGAAAACATCTAAAAAGGGGCACCTACTTGTACACTTGCCACTCATAAGGAGGACCATAGTTACAGCCTTTGCTGCTTCTATGCTCAAACTTCAGGGCTACCTAGAAGAAACACAAGTAGACAAAGGATAAATGACAAGTAACCACTAATCTCAAGTAAATTGAAAAACACATGGCATATATAAACCTTCCTCAAGTGCAAGGTAGTTTACACAGAGAGTACCTCTGTGGCGCCAGCGCCCATTGTACGATCATTTCCACCACTAACACGGCGACCAACAAACACCTGACCAAATCCACCTTTACCCAACTTTCTCTCTACCTTATATAAAGGTGATCCTCCTACTTGAACCTAGGAGAAGAGAGGGAAAATTAGGCATTGTCTCATTATCATACTTACAACAGAAAAAAATTTATGGATAGAATATATCAGAATATTGATCACCCTCAAATTTAACAACATTTATACAACTATAAAAGTCAGGACTTTAATGGTCCACTTATCTTTCCATGTTAACACATTGAATAGAAAACAAGGATAAGGGTGCTGACATTGCAACATTTCAAACAAAACAGTCAAATTAAATGTCTGCACCCGATATCTAACGGCATGCCACATTTCTCGAAGCACTGACCAAAAAAGTAATACATCTTTCCCAAAATTCTCAAACATCCTTCAGGCAACAACAAACCAAAGCGACTCTAGAACCATTGTTTCTATTCTCTCACAAATATAGTACTATCAAAAGCATAAAGCATAACCAAACAACAAATATGCTTCTTCCAATTACAACACCAAACCAACAAAGAAAACATGAATACAAGCAAACAACCAATACCACATCAAAATGAGAAGCGAAACCAAAAAAAGCATGCATACCCTCTCAGGAAAAGGTGCCGTACTGCCCTCTTCTTCTTGCCCAGCAGCCTTATTAGCACTCAAGCCACCACTGTCATCACCCACAGCCATAACCTTCTCTTCTTTATCGACCTCTTTACCCTTCTTTGGATCGGTATCGCTGTCCCTCTCCGATATTACGATCACCTGATCCTCCTTAACGATGACCTGTTCCTCTTGCTTCAACTTTTTGGCTGCCAATCTTGTCCTTGGCCTCTCTCTAGCCTCCGCGGCTTGTCGGGTGACCGCGGCACGGGTTTTTACGTAATTTCGCCGCTGATTTGGCTTCGTTTTCGGCTCCTGTTCCTGCTGCTGTTGTGGAGCTACAGCTGCGCGGCCTCGACGGACTCCACGGCGAAGCTCCGGCATCGTTCAATCCCCATGCAATCGGCACGAAACCGGAGGAATCTGATCATTATAATCCTCTTTCTGCAACAAGAATTCTGTTCATGGCTTATCTAAGGGGGGAGAAAAAACAGAAATAAATTTTGATTTACAAGATGATAAAGATATGAAAAGTTTTCTGGAGAATCAGGAGTCAGATAGGAAGTTGGGGAAATTTTCTGAGAAGATTGTTTCGTTGATTCAGTTGGATTTTGGAGCTAGGGTTAGGGTTTGTTATAGAGGAAGGAGGAAGATGGAAATGCAGAGAGAAAGCGCACCGACTGCAGTGAGAGAGAGAGAGAGAGAGAGAGAGAGAACGACCAAATGGGCGTTTTGGTTTGGCTTATGGTGGGACCTGATTAGAGTCATAAAAATGATACCATTAGCTTATGCCATGTCAGCATTGCTTTGTGGGACCAGAGATAAGAAGATTGATAACATTGTTTATATTTAAATATTAAGTAGTAAAATTACAATTTTGGTCTATGATACTACGCGTTCCAAAATATTGATGGTCAATTAACAAGTGCGAGTTTTAAAAATTTTATTTAAATTTAGAAGTCCAAATATATATATAAAAATATATTGTAAATGCAAGTTAAAAATTATATTAATTATATCATAACTATATATTGTAACATTCTTTCATAAGTGTCAAGATATTTTATCAAAAAAATAAAATAAAAAATAAGTGTCAAGATACCCGTTAATTATATTTCATTTAAAATCAAGGATTCGAGATTATAAATTTTATACAAAGTAATCCTTTCATTTATAATTTACTATAGAATTTCAAATGAAATTATAACATCAATGTGACAATATTATTGTCTTAGAAATAAAAAATAAAAAGAAAAAATTGCATTAATCATTCTTAAATTAAGAATCAATAACACTCAAGTCTTTAAACTACGAACTTAACACCGTAATATAATATTTTCTAGTACTACTAGTCAATTAAATTGCCTTAACAACACAATGAATTTTATCATAATTTTTAGTACACATGCAGAGATAAATATGATAAGTCATTAGTAAAAAAATTAAGAATTTTTTAATATTGAAAACATTTTTACTTAATTTTTTACTATTAAAATTGAAAAAGCATAAAAATAGCATACAAATGAAAAAAAATATATATACAAAATTATTGGTTGACTTTTAAATGTTTTTAAACTTTATTGAAATCTGTTTTGGTATATCAAACCATCTCAAAGTGAAGAAAAAAAAAATTGACATTAAATTAATAACGATGATAACAGCATAAGTAATTGAAAATTTGAAAACTTTCAGTGTCAAATTTGTAGTTCATGGACCCAAAGGTTAAATTTTCATGGTCTAAGAATAATCATTGTAATTTCCTAAAATAAAAATACTATTTTCCCCAACAAGAACGGAGCCAATATTTAATCTCAAAGGAATCAAAATAAATATAAAACATTTGGTTTTTGATTAACTAGTTAATAGTCTCTAATTGCGCATGTTGACATACTATTTTTTTTTTAAATGTCAATAAATGATAACTATGATTAATAGATAGACAATGTACATATAAAAAGAAGATGTGTCAAATATGCTCATTTCGTTTTATATGATCGAGTTGAGTTTGAGCTGAACTCAATTTGCTTATGTTAAAATATTTGAAATTAAATAAAGTTGTTAAAGTTCGATTAAAATCCGAGCTTAACTAATATTCAATTAAAATCTTAATGAACAAGTTTAAATAAAGTACTACTCGATTTGGCTAAGCCGATTTACACCCCTAATCAAAACAAAAGAATTTTTGAATGTGTCGATATCATACCACCAGAATTATTTGACAGTGTTAAAGGTGTAGGTTTTGCTAAGAGAGGTGTACCAAGAAACACCTTGTGTTGGGTTTTGATTGATTATTGAACAAAAAAAAAATCAATTTATTCTCTAATTTGACAAGCCTGTTTTTCACTAATGGTAGTTTACCTTAGTTTCTTTTTATTTTTATTTTTCTTCTTAAGATTTAACAGATCATATTAAGTTAAGATTGATCAAAAGAAGCAAGTAATTTACATTGTAGATTTTGTTATAACATAGGAAGTAATTTTCCTTTTACAGAAGAGGCTCCATGTGATAAAATGTTTTGTTCCTTTAAAACTCACGGAATATAAATTTTTTAATTAATAAAAACTTGTGATTTTTTTTTACAAAATGAACTCACTCTATTTTAGAGTTTACATTTTATTATTATAAATAAGAGATTCTACTAAACTATTAAGACAGCTCTTAAGATTTTAAGAATATTAAGATTTTCCCATGAAATCTTTAAAGATTTTCACCAATTTAAAAACAGACAAATTAATCCCAAAAGATATTTTTTCTTTTCTATTTCCTTTTTCATTTTTCTTTGACCCTGGATATTTTATAAATAAATCGAGACATCATTCAAATTTTCTCTCCATGATTCGAGGTATTAACTAACAAGATTTAAGTACAATTTAAAATTTTAAAACTTTAAACTAGTTAACTTATTCATTTAAATAGAAAAAATATATAAAAAAGTTATTATCACATAGCACCCTTACATTTTGCATTGTGTTTCAATGTCATCTTTACATTTTAAAAACAATTAATTTACTCTTTACATTTTAGGTATGTGTTTAATAAACTATTCTAGTGATAATTCAAGCAAAATTGATACCGACGCATATGGAAATTTTGACTATTAAAAATGGTAAATTTTTTTGTTAAGAATTTTGTATGCATCAGTATCAATTTTGATTAAGATTTGTGTGTTTGCCGTTATAAATTTTGTTGAAATTATCATTAAAAGTGTTTATTGGATTAATTGATTGTTTTTAAAATAAAAAGAGATATTGAAATATAAACCAAAATATAAAGATGTTTAATGATAATAACTCATAAATAAAATTAAAAAAAAATATATATATTCAGATAATTAAAAAAAAAATGATAAAGTCATCAAATATAAAAAAAAGCAATACTGAACCGATATCTCAGGAATTTTTTTAAAAAAATTTGCCTTTTTCCAATTTTGTTATTGGTGATAATATTATAAAAATAATAAAAAAATTCAAAATTCACCTCACGAAATCACACTCCTCCAAAATTTCCGCTTCCCGCCCACTTCCCACCCTCCACTGGCCCCACTCCGTGACATATAGACCCTCCTATGTCTCTCTCAAGTCTCCGCTCTCCCTGAAATTTCCGGATCTGTAAAAAAAAAAGGCCTTCATTTGGGCTCCCATCTCCAGATCTCTCCAAAGCCGCTCAAATCTCCTCTACCAGACACACAAACCATGCCTAGAAAACGCAAAATAGCTTCCAGGGAAGCTTCTTGTCCTCCCGTTTCTTCGAAGAAGCCAAAGAGAACCAATAAGCCGAGAAGCCAAATCGAAGCGGCAGCAGATTTAACCAATGAAGCGTCTTCTTCTTCTACTTATACGAGAAGATCGGAAAGCAAGAAAGAGGAAGAGAAGAGCAGAATCGAAGAAGCCATTTGTTCAGTCGATGACAACGAGAAAGAAGAAAAAGAAGTTGTTTTTGAGAAGAAGTTGAGTTTTGGCGATGAAGACAATGACGAGATGACTGCTATATTTATCAGCGAGCCGGTTCCTGATGAAGAGGCGAGGCAACGGTGGCCTCATCGCTACCAAGAAAAGGTATGTATGTATATAATTGTATATATCTAATTTCAGTGATTTAGTGTGTGTATATAATTATATATACGTTGTGTTTGGCAGAGAAAAGGTTAAAAAAATGGTTTTGGCATTAGCGTTACATGCTTGATATTTTTTTGAGTCAAAATAGGTTTATGGGATTAAGTTGAAGAACTGCTAATCATTTAATGGGTCATTAATAATGTAATTTCGATACCAAGGAAAGGACTGAAATCACACTAATTTTTGTACATGTATATGCGTTTATTTTGGGAAACTAAAGTTAAATAGATTTATAAGTTATCATCTGAACTACAGAAATTATTACTTTTTAACTTCACATTTAAAATGAGAAAAAAATGAAGAAATAATTCATTATTAAAACTAATAGTACCATGTTTTTTCGCCTCTGGTATTGTGAGGGCTAAGTTATTTTACACACATGAACTTCATTTAATGTGGTATCTAGGAAATAAAAATGTTACAATAGAATGCATTTTATGGGAACATTTTTCTATTTTCTAAGGCACCCTCCTGATACAACTCACTTATATGTTTGGGTCCAAGAAAATGCGAAAGAAAAGAACAATTAGGAGGTACCATTGTCCCATCAAATCTCCTCAAAACTCTTTAACTAGTTTAATTCTCTTTGTTTTATATTTTGGACAGAGAGTAAACGAGAGAATTTGGTGGGAGAATCTTTTCTTCTCCTCCCCTACCCTCTTTTCTCCCTCTATTAAAACACACTAGTACATTCTACCCTTTTGAGTTGATTGATCGTATATGTTTCCATCCATAAATGCCCATGAATTGTAACTTGGGGGAAGTCCTTTGAAAAAATTGATAAACATGAAAATTTAAATTTTAAAAAGTGATTTTCATTATATTAAGATTAGGTTATAACCTTAAAGAGTGTACAAAAATTACCTCCTGTAGTAGCATAGGTTTAACAATATATAAAAAAAACTATACATAAAAAAAGAATAAAAGGAAAACATCTTTTATGAAAAATGAGAAGCCACCTACACAGACCACCCATATGCTAGTTTTTTGTAAGAAAAAAATGGGAAAGGAGAAGGTGACTTCCTTATTATGTTGTATGAAGGCCTCATAACTGTTGGTTCACATTAAATCATCGAATCCACCTCACCCCACCACAATAGAAAGACTCAAACTCATATACTAGTTATCAAGTAGTTGTAGTGATAAATTGTGGTGGATTTGGGGTTCAACATAGAATTACAAACTAATTAAGCAAATTAAAAAATAAAAAAAATTCAATATAAAACAAATAAAAATTACTACATATCACATAGTTAAGTTGTATCATAATTTTTAATTAATATTACTTAAGAAAAAGAGAAAAACAATCATGAGATAAAAGAATAAATATCCACAATCAGATCCAATTAAACTGAGTTAGGAGAGAATGGAGAAAAGCCTTAGCCTCCAAAGCATACCTAATTTCTTCAAAGTTGCTTTTAATTTGTCATTATGGATGCCAAAAGGTGAAAGTGAAAAAAAAGGAAGTGAATAGCATTGTTTGTTTGTTTGTTCCCATAACAAGGAAGACAATAAAGTAGATTTCTTGTGGAAATGGGATGCCACATAGTTAACTTTAAGAATTTTAATCTTATCAAAAAAACTTTAACTATATGTTTGTCAGATTGAGTGAAAATTTACATAGTCTCTCTTTTAGTATAATTTCTATCAGTAAAGTAAAAAGAGTATTTTGTCATTTATTAAAGGAGTATGTGTAAGGACCCGCCCACCACTGGTACAATATTGTTCGCTTTGGCATCTCGTGCCTCACGGCTTTAAAAAGCTGCATGGATCCGCCCATCACTGGTATAATATTGTCCGCTTTGGCACCTCGTGCCTCACGGCTCTAAAACGCATAAGTAGTCCAACAACTCCCTCTCTAGTCGATGTGGGATACCAAGACATCTTATGTCTCCCCCTCTTAGGGCACAATGTTCTCGCTGTGTGGACCCCCCATCAAGCAACTCGCTACGCAGCAGTGTCCCACACCAACTACGGCCTTAGGCTTTCGAGAGTCGGCTCTGATACCAAACGTAAGGACCCGCCCACCACTGGTATAATATTGTCCGCTTTGGCACCGGGTGCCTCACGGCTTTAAAATGCGTTATACCAGAGTGGCGCAACATCACTTATAAGTAGCCCAACAACTCCCTCTCTAGCCGATGTGGGATGCAAAGACATCCCATGTCTCCCCTTCTCAGGGCACAGCGTCCTCGCTGTGTGGACCCCTCATCAATCAACCCGCTACGCAGCGGTGTCCCACACCAACTACGGCCTCGGGCTTTCGAGAGTCGACTCTGATACCAAATGTAAGGACCCACCCACCACTGGTATAATATTGTCCGCTTTGGCACCTCGTACCTCATGGCTTTAAAATGCGTTATACCAGAGTGGCGCAACATCACTTATAAGTAGCCCAGCAACTCCCTCTCTAGCCGATGTGGGATACCAAGACATCCTATGTCTCCCCCTGTCAGGGCACAACATCCTTGCTTTGTCAACCCCCCATCAAGCAACTCGTTACACAGCGGTGTCCCACACCAACTACGGCCCCGGGATTTCAAGAGTCAGCTCTGATACCAAATGTAAGTATTCGTCCACCACTGGTATAATATTGTTCGCTTTGGCACCTCATGCCCCACGGCTTTAAAACACGTTATACCAGAGTGGCGCAACATCACTTATAAGTAGCCCAGCAACTCTCTAGTCGATGTGGGATACCAAGACATCCCATGTCTCTCCCTCTCAGGGCACAACGTCCTCGTTGTGTGGACCCCCCATCAAGCAACCCCCTACCCAGCGGTGTCCCACACCAACTATGTTTTCGGGCTTTCGAGAGTCGGCTCTGATACCAAATGTAAGGACCCGCCCACCACTTGTATAATATTGTCCGCTTTGGCACCTCGTACCTCACGACTTTAAAACGTGTTATACCAGAGTGGCGCAACATCACTTATAAGTAGCCCAACAACTCCCTCTCTAGCTGATGTGGGATACCAAGACATCTCATGTCTCCCCTTCTCAGGGCACAACGTCCTCGTTGTGTAGACCCCCTATCAAGCAACCCGTTACACAACGGTGTCCCACACCAACTACGGCCCCGGGCTTTCGAGAGTCGGCTCTAATACCAAATGTAAGAACACGCCCACCTCTGGTATAATATTGTCCGCTTTGGCACCTTGTACCTCACGGCTTTAAAACACGTTATACCAGAGTGGCTCAACATCACTTATAAGTAGCCCAACAACTCCCTCTCTAGCCGATATGGGATACCAAGACATCCTATGTCTCCCCCTCTCAGGGCACAACATCCTCGCTGTGTGGACCCCCTATCAAGCAACCCGCTACGTAGCGGTGTCCCACACCAACTACGGCCCCGGGCTTTCGAGAGTCTGCTTTGATGAGGGGTCCACTCTGGTATAATGAGTTTTAAAGTCGTGAGGCACGAGGTGCCAAAGCGTACAATATTATACCAGTGGTGGGAGGGTCCTTACATTTTGTATCAGAGCCGACTCTAAAAAGCCCGAGGCCATAGTTGGTGTTGGACACCGCTGTGTAGCGGGTTGCTTGATGGGAGGTCCACACAGCGAGGATGCTATGCCCTGAGAGGGAGAGACATGGGATGTCTTGGTATCCCACGTTAGCTAGAGAGGGAGTTGCTGGGCTACTTATAAGTGATGTTGCACCACTCTGGTATAACGCGTTTTAAAGCGGTGAGGCACGAGGTGTCAACGCGGACAATATTATACCACTGGTGGGCGGGTCCTTACAGTATAACCGTAACCTTATTGGTGGAAGGATTAGTTTTTGATTAGGGATGCAACCTAAAGGTGTACAACAGTTTTAGATTGGGGGGTAACCTCTTTGTGGACTACCATTGGAGATCTAAAATTGTAACGACCCATTTAGTCACTCCCGCGACGGTGTTGTCACATTTTGAAATCCGAGCAAGACACATATTTGTTGTGAACCTTATAATGAGGCTTTACTGTTAAATAATTTCAAGTAGCACGCATGACAGATAGATTGATGAGTTGATATTCAGACTGAGTCATTATCTGTTAGTCACGTGGTTCACACCTTAAGACTAGTGGAAAGAAAAAAAAAATTGTAAATATTCAAGCATAATATGTTGTATATAATGTTTCAGTTGGGATCTTAATAACGTAACTTCCTGTTGAGGGTTGATGATTTATGTATGTAGATAATTCAGTTGATGTTTTTATATTGTTGCATATATGTGTCTTGCTGGAATTTCAAAATATGACGACACTGTCGGGCGTGGCCAACCCGGGATGGGTCGTTACAAATATATCCCCATACCTATAAGAAAATTTCCAGTTTTGGGGGTTGATTGACCACTCATCCAACAGCACAGCTCCGGCCCTAGAGAGCCCACCTTTGTTTGGTTTTTGATAGAAACTGAATGGTTCATGTAAAAATTAGGATGTTAATAGGTCTTGTTTTTTATGCAATAAAAACTTGTTTAAATCAAGGAATTAAGATTTCAGCTTTCATTTTTCAGAAGCGGAAAATGGGAGCTGGTGTCAAAACTTCAAAGGAGTAAGTCTATGCATTGTATGATTCCTTGTGGCGAGTGTGTATGTGAGAGAAGGAGCCATAATTCATAATCTTTATTGTTTCTTGTGTTTATTTGGTAATGTAGGGATGATACTGATGAGATCATTCAAGCTCGGTGCCATTACACACGTGCAAAGGTTGATGGATGCGTTATTTATGATTTGTATGATGATGCTTATGTGCAAGTAAGTTTACTATTTTTATCTATATTTCTAGTTGTATATATTCCTCAGCTAGATTGATCAGCTGTGCTATTCTTTTTTGAAGTGTTTGATTTATTTGTAGTATATAGTTGGAAATGAGCCAATGACCAGGTAGGTACTACATAATTTGTAATAGGAATCTAACTTGCCCACGTTGATTTGGGTGGCTTAAGCCTATTTTGATTTTCACCATTGGACTTGTGGTTCTTTGTGCATGTTTCTAATTGGATTTGTTTTGTATTTTTCTCATTATACATCTGCTTTTGAAATTTTCTCTTGTTGTGCACGACTTTTACATGTTAGTCAATAAAGAGAAATTTTTGGATGTGAGATTATCATGTTTCTTTTGAAGTTCTAATTAATTTGTAGTTAGCCTTGAAACGCAACTCTAGATTATGATGTTATTTTACTCTTTCTTTAAAATTAATTTCTATATCTATGAATGAGGGATAGTTGTGACAAGATCTCAGGTTTTACTTTTGTTGTGGCTTTTTATTTTGTCTATAGGCTGGGGAAGGGGAAGAAAGCTTTATCTGTAAGATCGTGGAATTATTTGTGGCCATTGATGGAGCTCCGTATTTCACCGCTCAATGGTTCTATCGAGCCAGGGATACAGTAAGTAAAATTTTGGAGACCCTCTCTAAACAGTTTTACAGCCCATTTTTTCGGTCCAATCATGTTTTGATGTTTTACTAATCTTTTTTTCCAGGTCATTCAAAAGCATCACAAACTCAGAGAAAAGAAGCGCGTGTTCTTTTCAGAGATTCGGGATGACAACCCACTTAATTGTCTTGTTAAGAAATTGAAAATTGACTTAATTCCCCTAAATGTATAACTTTAATTTCCTAAGCTTTTCATTTTCTTTGGGTTTTCTACTTAAATGAATTGATACATGTTGGTATTTGCTTTTCAGTTGGATTTGGAAGCAAAAAGAGCTGCAATCCCAGTTTGCGACTATTATTGTGACATGAAATATTTATTGCCGTACTCCACGTTTGTTACTTTACAACCAGGTTACAATTTTATTTTATTTTTATTTTTCTATAGAGCATGTGTTATGCATTTGTCTATGGAGCTTTTCCATGTTTTATTTTCTTATGATTTTTTAACTTGCAGAAAATAAGGCAGCTGGAAGTGAGACATCTTCTACCATTTCAAGCGATGTTGTGAAATCTGATTATGAGGAAGATTTCCAAGCTGAGAAGAGTTCAAGTTCAGACGTGGCATTATTGGATTTATACTCTGGTTGTGGTGCGATGTCAACGGGTTTGTGCCTTGGTGCAAATTTGTTTGGTTTAAAACTTGTTACAGTAAGTTAATCTTTATATTTAAACATACATAAATTATAAATGTGCTCTTACATATTTGCTATGTTCTTATGGTTTTCTTTTGATAAGCAATTGATTCCATATATTTGTTCTGCAGAGATGGGCTGTTGACACGAACAAACATGCTTGTAATAGTCTTAAATTGAACCATCCGGAAACAGAGGTAGACTTTTTAATGTCATTTTCCAAATTGTTGTGGTTGTGCCATTACATGCATATGCACAAAACTCTCAGAAAACTTTATTTTGCAAATCAGGTCAGGAATGAATCAGTTGAAGATTTTCTGTTGCTACTTAAGGAGTGGAAGAAATTATGCACTGCTTTCAACTTGATCAAATGTTATGATCCAAGTGAATTGCAGTCATATCCTTCTATCATGGAAGATCACGAAAATGATGATAGTGACGTTGATGGTGAAAGCGACTGTGAAGATGTTTCGGAGGTATTTGAAGTTGAAAAGATACTTGAAATATGCTATGGTGATCCCAAAGAGAAAGGGGACCGCGGATTGTATTTTAAGGTATAGAAACTCTGAGGTGAAGTTGAAACTGTGAAATTTTTGGTTTCATATAACAGTGTATGTGTGTGTACATGTGCATATGTTTGTGTGTTGGTTTGTTCATCTTTTAGTTGTTGGAATTGCGTGATAGGGAGTTAGACCCCTAACAACTGACGGTACAAGAATTGAGAAGTTTTCAACAAGAAAGTGTTTCTTTTACTTGCACACAATTATGCCATTAAATTCTAGTTGCTAATTTCTATGTTGGACACACTTATATAAGAATGTGCACTAAAGTACAAAAAAAAGCACTTTAAACCGAACATTAGTCTGTCAGTAACGTACATTTTTCAAACCAGTAATTGGTATATTTTCAAACATTTGCATGTCAGTAACAAATTTTTTTCTGGAATTATATACTTGCATTAAAGCATGTAGATCATTGTAGTAGCAGAATAATCTACTAAGGTGTAGAATGACAAGAAGTGAAGATGTGAAATTTGGTTTTTAGTTTGGAGAAAGGTGAAGTGTCAAAATCATTAGGAATGTGATTAACTTCTGTAGGGATTTTCTCTCACAGCTGTTCAAGGTCTCATCATAGAAAAAAAACTTAACCATGATACTAACACGTTGTTAATGCATAGCATATTTTAAATTGTAAAATGACATTATTTGATAATGAATGCGGTGTTCAATTAGAAAACTTAGAAGTACTATCAATAAGAACTCGAGTGGTCACCAGTGCTTTAAATATAAAAACTTTTAGCTGTTAACTTTCGGAAAATGGTCTATGGTTGGATTTGTAAGCTATTGAAGTTATTGCTTATAATATTGTAGCAATTATCTTTTTCGTATTGGTAGTGCTTATTTTTCTTCCAATTTATATCTTTTTGACCAATTCTTAGCATCATCACTAGCCAAATCAAATCCTAAAAGGTTTGAAGGTTTCTTTGAATACTAATGTAGCCTAGGTTTAGGCAAACTAAACATGTTTGTATCCATTAGTTTTCGCTTAAAACTCTATTTGATACCTCATCCATGTTTAGGACCAATTATTTAGAAAAGAAGACGTCATATAACTTGTTGAAGTCATTTAGATGTAGCAAGGTCCTTGGGTACCTCAAAATAGTGTTTCATGGTCCAAAAATTTGGGAATACTAGTATGAGTGACACATATGGTACAATCATTGCTAGAGGCACATTTAAATGCAAAATGCAACTAGGTGGTAGTCTTATCACCTATGTTAACCTTAGTCAAGGTGACCTGCATCGAGGGTTGGCCTAGGCTGTTAGGCATGTTTCTTTTCGTTATGTGCAATGTCTATAAAAGAGTTCTTTTAATGTTTATATTTTAAAGATTTTATTAATATCTATTTTCTAATTGATTTGTATGATTATAATAATAACTTGTAGTCGCATCACATCTTTTTTTAAGATGCCAATTTGCTTGACTCAAAATCTAGCAATCGATGATGACTTGACCATTTTGTTCTTGGATTATTTTATATGTGGTGTATATATTTGCCTCTTTGCAATTGAAAGTCTTGAGCAACAACAATAATTTTGTTTACAGCCACCCTCTAGGCTTATATATGTTGCCTTATTAAATTGATTTCTTAGATTGATAATGTGAATTTGAACGAAAGACATAAAATAGAATAATTTTTCTCTGTATGATTCGCTATTAAATGGTTTACACAGATTTTCTTTATATAAGAGAATACAAGTACAAAATAAGGAAACTAACTAAAATAGCTAGCTGTCCTAATTAATTATAGTGTTGACTAAAGAGCTATTTACAGAAATAAGAATACAGCTAATAAAACTCATAATATTTGGTAGTATTATGACCGAATCTTCCCTTTTCAACACTCCCCCTCAAGCTGGTTTAAAGATATCTTCCATAGCCAGCTTGCTAATGATTTTATCGAACTGTCTTGTAGGAAGTCTCTTTGTGAACACGTCTGCAATTTGTTCGGTAGTAGGAATGTATGGCATGCAGATCACACCATTTTCGATCTTTTCCTTGATGAAATGTTTGTCAACCTCCACATGTTTTGTTCTGTCATGAAGTACTGGATTATGAGCTATTGAAATAGCAGCTTTGTTTGGTCCTAACTCTCCCTCAAACCTGGGTGGTAGTCTCATAAAGACCTCTTCCTGAAGATCTCGATTTAAAAAAGCATTTTTAACGTATAACTGGTGTAAGAGCCAGTTGAAATTCACAGCCAAAGATAACAAGATTCTGATTGAGTTTATCTTGGCTACAGGGGCAAAAGTTTCCTGATAATCGATCCCATATGTCTGACTGAACCCTTTTGCAACTAGTCTAGCCTTCTATCTCTCTATGCTACCATCAGCTTTACACTTCACTGTAAAGACCCACTTGCAGCCAACTGTTTTCTTCTCCTTAGGTAAATTAACTATCTCCCAAGTATCACTTCGTCTAAGAGCATTCATCTCTTCTATAACTGATAATTTCCAATTCGGATCATCTAGAGCTTCCTGAATGTTTCTCGGAACAAACAAGTGTGAGATTTTGGAAGTAAATGCCCTATGGGTATGAGAAAGTTTTGCATAGGAAAGATATTCGGTAATGGGATATTTAAGATTTTTTTTGCAAGTTTGGATTCCTTTCCTAATGGCTATTGGAAAATTAAGATCTGATGGTTCTTTGCTAGGAGTGGTACTGGTAACAGGAACTGAAGATGAGTTAGGGAAAGACTTACTTGTGATATTTGGAGGTCCGGTTCCCGAAGGTTGAGATTGATCATTTCCATGAGGAATAGGCTGACTTTGACTCATTTTCCGAGTATAAACCATAAGCTCAGGATTTTATTGTAGTGATTCTCCCCCTGGTTTAGATACAGTAATGCTTGACACTATATGACTAAGACTCCCTTCATTGTTTTCATTGATTTTGTCACTTTGTTCCTCAGGTTCAGATTGTTCCTGATTTTAAGTTTCTAGAATGGCAGTGGGAAGAGAGGAATGTGGTGTAGTAGTCAAAATCACATTTGGTAAAGGAGTAGGGAATAAATCCCAAAAATTTTCTTCCTTCACCTCATTCTCCCATGAAGACAATTTTTGTGAAAGTAGGGTTTATTTTCAAAGAACGAGACATCCATACTCACATAAATTCATCAATAACAAGTATTATTAGGTATATGAACAAACACAGTGCAGCCAAACACTTTTAGAGGTAAATCCGAGTACATTCTTGATAAGGGAAAGCATTTTTTGAAACATTCTAATGGTGTGCTTAATTTTAGAACCCTTATAGGCATTCTGTTAATCAAGAAAGATGTTGTTAAAACCGCTTCCCCCAAAAATATTTTGGAACATTCATTGAAAACATTATAGCACGAGCTACTTCAAGCAAATGCTTATTTTTTCTTTCAGTAATCCCATTCTGTTGAGGAGTATCCACACAAGTTGATTGATGATGTATACTTTTTTCTTTTAAAAAATTTCTCAAAAGTCCTTTAAAATACTCGGTTCCGTTATCAGTGTGAAGAATGCTAATTTTTGTTTGAAATTGTGTTTCAACTATTGTGTAAAAATCCTTTAAAAGTTTTTCAGCCTCAGATTTTTCATTCATCAAATAAACCCAACATAAACAGTATGATCATCTATAAAGGTAACAAACCATTTTTTTCTAGAAATAGTAGTAATTCTTGAAGGTCCCCAAACATCACTATGTATTAAATAAAAAGGTTTTGAAGAAGTATAAGGTTTTGGTAAATAAGTATTACGATGACTCTTTGATAAGCAACAACTTTCACAGTAAAATGATGAACAACCCAAACCCTTAAATAAAGTGGAAAACAAATGTTGAAGATATGAGAAGCTAGGATGTCCTAGTCTTAAATGTCAAAGCATTATTTGTTCATAAACAGAATTAGAACTAACACTGCTAAGGCCCTTAGCCTTTTTATTATCGGAGAAATCATCATTAAAGTAGTAAAGCCCACCTTCTATCTTAGCACTGCCAATCTTCTTCCCCGACTTCCGGTCCTGAAATTCACAATAAGCATCATAGAAAACAGCACGACAATTGGATTCTTTGGCTAGTTTAGGAACATGAAGAACAGATTTAAGATCTATATTCTTAGATAATTTAATCAAACTTTTCCCGGCAATAGGTGAAAAACTTCCATATGCAATTCTAATTTTTTCAAAGCCAGAACATGGTGAATAAGTGCTAAAAAGATTTGAAAGGTTGGTCATATGACCAGAGGCTCCAGAATCGATTATCCATGGAGCAAAATTTGAACAAGAATGGGCATTAAAAGCACTACCTGTTTGTGCAAGAAAGACACTAGGAATACTAGATGATGAATTGGATTTTAGTAGTTTCAGAAGATGATTCATATGCTCCTTGCTGAAGGGACTTGACTCAGCTTCATTGGCAGTGAGAATCACACGTTTATTTTTGTCACCAGGCTTGCTGCTTTTCTAATTTGCTAGTTTTCCATGAATTTTTCAGCAAGTATCTCGAGTATGACATGGTTTGTTACAATAATCGCACCAGACCCTAGGCTTCTCTTCAGTTTTGTGCTGAAAATTAGCTGCCTTATTAGCAGTAGATTCAGTAACAAGGGCAAAACCTTCAATGACCCCGCTGGTGATCTTCTTCCCCAACATTACGTGTCTGCGACTTTCTTTTCTTTAAACTTCAGCAAACACTTCATCGAGTGGAGGAAGTGGAGTCTTGCCAATGATCCTTCCCCTAACTTCATCAAACTCCACGTTTAGTCCGGTAAGGAATTTGTAAATGCGATGAGCATTCGTTTGTAATAACTAGCATCTTCAGTGAATTTCTATTCATAATCATTGAACAAATCCAAGTCCTGCCACAGCCGCTTCAATGAATTGAAATATTTGGTGACCGAGTCTTCGCTTTGTCGAATCTCGCCAAGTTTCAGAGTCAATTCATAAATTTGAGATTGATTTCCCAAATCAGAATACATCTGTTTAACGTTGTCCCAGAGTTCTTTGGTCGTAGAATAGCACATATAATTGGAACTAATATCCTCATCCATCGAATTCACGAGCCAGGTCATTACCATTGAATTTTCTGCATCCCAGGTCGCATACACTGGATCCTCTGGGGCTGGTTCCTTCTTTTCTCCTGTTAAATACCCAATTTTTCCTCGTCCTCTAATGTACATCCGAATTGATTGGGACCATTGCAAGAAGTTGTTCCCATTAAGACAGATTGTAGTGATTTGGACCGAGTAAAAATAGGTAAGGTGGGTTGCAAGATTTGTGAGGGGTGGAGTTGACTCAGAGGAGATGTCAGACATGGCTGGATTGAGCAGGAAAAAAAAATTATAGGGCTTTAGAGTGGCTCTGATACCATGTAAATTTGAACGAAAGACAGAAAATGGAATAATTTTTCTCTGTATTATTCGCTATTAAATGGTTTACACAGATTTTCTTTATATAAGATAATACAAGTACAAAATAAGGAAACTAACTAAAATAGTTAGCTGTCCTAATTAATTATAGAGTTGACTAAAGAGCTATTTACAGAAATAAGAATACAGCTAATAAAACTCATAATATTTGGTAATATTATGACCGAATCTTCCCTTTTCAACAGATAACATTCTTGTTCCTATAATTGAGTAAAAATTATAAAAGAATTAACTGCATTTCTGATAGTGTATGACAGAGTTTCTCAAGTAAGAGATGTTATATGAATTACAAGAGAACTAAAGAACTCGGGAACTATTGGGAAACAATGAGTTATATACTTTGCATTTGTAATCTTTACTAATATTTTTTAGCGATAAGGTTTTATTATGAAAATTGACACTGCAATGAAATTACTAAGAATAGGGGTAAAAATTTCTAGAAAAAGAATAAAATTGGGGCGAAGTAAAAGAATCCACATTTTCCTTTTTTTTGGATGTAAGAAAACATATCATTCCTTAAACAAGTAGAATTACTGATTTCATAGAAAATTATAGTAAAATGTTTCGGTCCAATTGATGCAACAAGCCACATATAAATCTAGAAAAAATACCATGTAGCTTGTTGTCTTATAATATAAATGAGATATGTGTTCCATGTTGCAATCTCTCCATTTTTTAGAACAACTTGAGACTCCTTTGAAGTTGTATTATTTCATTTTTGACTATGATACAGTTGTTTCTACTTTTTTTTTTGTTTAGTTCTAACTAATTTTGGGATTTTCCCCAAATTTTTGTTTGTAGGTTCATT
The DNA here is from genome assembly GCA_023935145.1 of Bretschneidera sinensis. Lineage (NCBI taxonomy): Eukaryota > Viridiplantae > Streptophyta > Magnoliopsida > Brassicales > Akaniaceae > Bretschneidera > Bretschneidera sinensis. The sequence continues at coordinate 1,709,015 of CM043697.1, read as the reverse complement.
GGAAAAATTATGGGCCCGATGAAGACACTTGGGAGCCAATTGAGGGACTTAGGTGAGCAGCCAACATTAATTTTATACTTATGTGAAGGAGATACATACATACATATGCAACTTGAATTCATGTCTTACAATTAAGGTTTCTCAACAGTAATTGTCGGGATAAAATAAAGGAGTTTGTCATGCATGTGTACAAATCAAAGATCCTCCCGTTGCCGGTATGTATTTTAACCTTGACTTAATTGCTACTAGCTCTATTAGTTCAGAACAAATTCTTGATTTGCTTCAGTTTTTGCAACATATTTTTAATTAATAGTAGTTTAGTTATATGCTTTGGTTTTTATATTCTTAACTTTTTTTCATTCTTTTGATTGTTCAGGGAGATGTTGATGTGATTTGTGGGGGACCTCCGTGCCAAGGCATTAGTGGTTACAACCGCTTTAGGAACAAAGACAATCCTTTAGATGATGAGAAAAACAAGCAACTTCTTGTTTTTATGGAGACGGTTGACTATCTTAAACCAAGATATGTTTTGATGGAGAATGTAGTCGACATTCTAAAGTTTGCTAATGGATTCCTTGGACGTTATGCCTTGAGTCGTCTCATTGATATGAATTATCAAACTCGGATGGGAATGATGGCAGCAGGTGCATATGGGCTTCCCCAGTTTCGGATGCGTTTTTTCTTGTGGGGGGCCCGACCAAATGAGGTGACATTACTAATTTTTTGTACTATTGTTTCTTTTGATAAATGACTTTGTAATAATGTCATAGTTGGATTCTGTTCTAAATGAATCTTCACTTATTACAGAAGTTGCCTCAGTACCCTCTTCCAACGCATGATGTTGTGATGAGAGGCTTTATTCCTTTGGAATTCGAGGTATGATTACCTTTTGTTTTTGTATTAAATTTCAAAATGTTTGTTGATATTTATACAATTTGTAATGGATGCAGACGAATACTGTTGCTTATGATGAAGGCCACACTGCAAAGTTGGAAAAAAAGCTTTTACTTGAGGATGCTATTTCTGACCTACCAGCTGTGAGTTTTATAATTTCTTGTTAGGATTGTTGTTAAGAAATAGTTAATTAATTTTGTTAGATGTCCTATTTATATCTGATGTAATCGTGTAACAATTAGGTTGGAAACAATGAACAGCAAGATGAGATGCCTTATGGTAAAGATCCCCAAACAACCTTCCAGCGGTTTATTAGATTAAGAAAAGATGGTGAGTAGCTATAATTTTTGTCAAATTTGTAGTTCAGGAAATTATATGAAAGTCTTACTAATTTAATAAAATTTGATTATATGTCATTGGATTTCCTTTGTTCATATTCTCAAGAGCATTGTTGGAGTTAATTTGTGATTTTTTTAATTTTATTTTCAAATTAGATAATTGATTGGCTGTTATTTTCTTTTTACTCTTTCTAATGATTATGTTCTTTTAAATCTTAGAGGGAAATAAAATGTTTGGTTGTTAGCTTATTATCAAACAACCTTCGAAATGGGGAAACAAATTTTTTCAAGGGTTTTTTATGCTGAGTTTTAATTGAGTTTGAGTGAAAGCCGACAAGAGTACAAGGATGGAAATGCTTTTTGATGGGATATGTTGCAACCATACTTAACAGTTAGATGCTTAATTCATATTTGGCTAGAAAGAGTAACAATTTCATTTTTTAAAGGATTAAGTTGGGAGTAAAAGCTTAAAGCAGTGGTCTTTGCTATAGTATATTTGGTCTCTGTACTAGTACTCAATTTTTGAAGTCAATGCTTTGTGTTTAAAAGTATGAAGCTGTGTGATTTTGTGGCACGGTGTTTTATTGTTTCTCCTCACAGCATATATGATACTTTAAATTGCCCATTTTCTTTATTATTTTGGTACTGAGTTTTTATTAATTCAAAACTATCTTTTTCTTTTGGGTTAATGAGTCTCATATTTATGTATATAGCTAATGTTTAGAATTGCTTATTAAATAGTTAAGCAGCTTTTGCATAAGATGTTTTGGTCTAACTTCAAATTCTAATTTCTTTGGTTGTCTTGTAAAATTATGAGGTTCTTTGCCAAACACTAAAACCAAAAAGCACTTGCTTTATGATCATCGCCCACTCAAACTTAATAGTGATGATCACCACCGTGTTTGTCGAATTCCGAAGAAAAAGGTATTTTCTTTTGTCATGTTCATTCTAATTGCCTCAAAATAGTGTTAGTTTGATTGAATTCTTAGTATGTTCCTTTTACTCGTTTATTAATTGGCTTTGCGTTTCTTATCCTTTTTGGAACTAGGGAGCCAATTTTAGAGATTTACCAGGTGTACGTGTGCGTCCTGAAAATATAGTTGAGTGGGACCCTAAAGTGAAGAGGGTTTATCTTGATTCAGGGAAACCTTTGGTAACTATCACCTTCTTTCTTATACTGTGCATGTGTCTCAATTAGGTTGTTGCTTTAGCTTTAAATCTTGTTGTATTGCATGTAATAACAGGTCCCTAATTATGCGATGACTTTTGTGAAAGGGACATCCTCGAAGTAAGTGTTGTTTGTTCTATTTTTAAAAAATATAATATTATGATTTGATTGGATAATTGATTAGATTTTCAAAATATTTATCTTGTGAAATTATGTAGACCTTTTGCCCGGTTATGGTGGGATGAAACTGTGCCAACCGTAGTCACAAGAGCTGAGCCTCATAACCAAGTTAGGATCTTTCTTGCACATTTTGCTAAAAGTATACTCTTATCTGATTGCTCACAAACATGTACTAATTTGTTATGCTTTTTAGGCAATTTTACACCCTGAACAAGATCGTGTCTTGACCGTTCGTGAAAACGCAAGGCTTCAAGGTTTCCCTGACTACTATAAGTTATGTGGGCCAATCAAAGAAAGGTACTTTATATAATTGTTTTGATTTCTTTTTATTTACCTACAATTATATCTTACACATTTGTGGTTGTCATGGTTCCATGACTTTATCCAAGCAATTAAAGGTAGATTTGAATGCATATACACTTTCAAATTTAGAAATCTAAATGCAACGCAAGTAAATGAACTGCTCCAGAGCCTTATTGAATGGATCACTTTGAGAATTCAATGCCTTTTAATCATTTTACTAAAAAATAATTTCAATCTAATGCTTCTGAAATATGGATGACACTCTTCTCTGTGGCAAGATCATCTTTGTAATCTCTAGTGTATTTTTTTTTGGGGGGGGAAGGGTGTTTAAACCTTCACATGGTGCGTATATATAATCATTAAGTAATCATAATATGAGATTCACTTTTTGTTAGGTCACAATGAGGGATTTTTTACTACACCCTTGGTAGGGTTGGGGAATAAACCCTCAATTTTACTAGGATTTGAACAAGGTCCTCCCTCCTTGGGGTTGAGCGAGCTGATTGTGTGGGGATGGGGTAGTGATAGGGATGCAGGGATGAGGGAAAGGAGAAACTCCACCCCAGTATGAAGATAGAGTGGTTCAGGGGAAACCTTTCACCTTAAGGTTGCTTTTGGGGGAATGCATTCTCCTTAAACCTGCCATGTTGTTATAATTGTAGAATGTCACAAATGAATGATCTATGATCTATATACATGGTGCTGTTGCTTAATTCATTTGTGGTATTGTTTCAGGTATGTTCAAGTTGGAAATGCTGTTGCAGTGCCTGTTGCTCGAGCTTTGGGGTTTGCATTAGGTTTGGCTTATCAAGGCTCTGCTGGTGATGAACCATTGTTCACACTGCCTGCAAGTTTTCCAAGTATTTCGGAAATACTCTCTTCTAAATTATCTCATGGTGATGCTTGATTGTTGTACTGAGGAACTCCATGATTATTTAGGTTTAGTTTCTTTTAGTATACTGTTTTCCATGATGGTGGTTGAACCATACCCCACATTCTTCATTCTTATGTGTTCCATCATTGAGCTATTTAGTCCTCTCTTATCACAGCAACTTTAGGTTCGATGTTCATGAAAGATTGGCCATTGCTATGATTAATCATGTTGAATAGTGCTAGCTTTCTCATCTAGCAATTTCTTTCATGGTTTTAAAACAATTTCTCTTCACCACTCCAAATTATTGGTTTATAATAAAATTATTATGATGCACTTCTCGTGTTTGTTGTTAAGAAGTAGGACCCCGTACGTTTACTTTAACCTTGCCTTCTCTTGTAACTTTGCACAGTAATTTATTTAGGTCATATGCATATACCTAATACATGGCGCAGCATATGGTAGGGTAGGATACTGTCACAAAAAGGGGTTCTTTGGAGGATGAGTACTGGGAAATCTTTGTTTGTTTGGTTTGATTCATGACTGCCAATGTATGAGAATTTTTAAGGTTAAAACTGCCATAAGAAGACTGGGAGAATTTTCCATGGTAAATGAGCCAATCGACGCGGATTTTCAAGGTGGAATGAAGCACTAGTTAAGGACATTTTTTAGCCCCATGAAGCTCAACAAATTCTTCAGCTACCACTTAATTTTTCACCATATGACACTTAAACAAATCTTCAAAAGTTTTAAGTGAAAGTGCTTACCATGTTGCTATGAATAATAACAAAAGAAGAGAATGTTGATTTGAGGGCATTATGGAAAAATAGAAATAAAAAGGTTGCTGGAAATTTGCTTGGTTAGTCATTGGAGGTTGCTCGTTTTGCTGACTAATATTTCGAAGATTTTCTAGCTATGCAAGAACAGAAGGAAGAACTCAAACAGAGCTCACAGCAAGGTCAAAGAGGTTAAAGGTTTTTAGGCAGAAGTCACGAAAGAGTTAGGTAGGGACCGTCCGGAAAAATCAAATCTGATTTATTTCCAGCGCAAGGATGATTGTATGTTAATTCCGTTAGTCTGGCCTAAGATTAAAAGGAGTAATTTGCAATGGGTCTCACGAAATAAATACCTTGTTATTCGGCATTAGTCTTCATGTATTTGGGGGTGTGCACAGTAGGGTAGCATGTGCAGTGGGTTGGTGTGCATGCTATTAGTGTTGGAGGTGTGTACATCGGGTCGTATGCCAGGACAGTTTGTGCTAGCTGTCTAGGATCATTTGGATCTTTTGATGTTTGTATTTTGTTACCTTATAGGCATAAGGTCTGTAATTTTTTTGTCCCCTTTAGGTTTTCTCTTTGATTTATGAATAAATTTTTTTATAAAAAAAAAAAAGCAGGCTTTCTAGCTGCCCAATATGCACCAGAGATGGTGGTTTACCCTCTTGTTGCTGATTTGGCTTGATATCCAAAGATGACAAGCAACATAATTTCATCAAAAAATAAGCCCCAAAAAAAAGAAAAGAAAAAGGGTTCAAAAGATTAAAACATAAGGAGTTCAAAAAAGGGAGAATTTCTATATTCGAAGTGTGTTTTGGCATTGAAAATGCCTTAGTTGAAAGTTGTAAAAGTAATAATAAAATAAATTGAAATTATAATTTTTCTTCCTCGTGGATTATTTTAATTTGACTAGCGGGAACGAGAGACTTCAATTTGAGTCTGCGATGTGCTTCCTTAACATTTTTTTCAATAATTTGTATATTTTTAATCTATTTTGAAAATCAACACCTTTTATTTTCAACTTTGGAAAATAATTTAGAAAACGATCTTTATTTTTTTTTTAACTTTTTCAATATCATGTTAAAAGATAAAAATAAATTCACTTAATTTAGTTTTTATGTTAGGAATGTTTAAATTATAAAATAAAATGAAACACATTTTTAATAATTAAACGCCGACATTCTCAAGCGTTTGATGGTTGTCCATGCAGGGTTTTGAGGATATATTCCGAGATATGACCAAGCATGCTAAAAAAAACTCTCGCCTTGTTTATTCTTGTCCTCTTATCAAAAACAGACAGAGAGAGTGAAGACTTGGACGGTTAAACTTACACCCACTATTTCAAGAAAGACTAAGAAATTAAATCAAAGCAAGGAAAGACTTCCTATTTCGACAGTATATTTCTCAGTAAAAATTGACAAAGTGAATTTACGGGCGTAAGAGACGCAATGATTACAAATAGAAGTGATTTAATTTTTAGATAAAATAACATACAATCTCATAATAAAAACAACAATTACAAGGAATCTTAACAACAAAATATCCAAATCAAGGGAATTGGATATTCCCTCAAGCATCGCTTAGTTACTTAGAATGGAGTCCAATTTCTTACTTTTTTTTTTATTTTATTTCTCGTGTTTGTCTTTTTGGATTGTTCATGAAGTATTATTTTGCAATTTTAAAAGTTGAGTACTTTTATAGAGTCAACGTGAACGGTCAATTTTGCATGTAAATATATTTTTTCCTTTTCCTTGTGTATGCTTGTGTTTCTTGACCAAAAATCTTTAAAAAAAATCTCTTTGATGAATGTTTAATCATAATAGATTTTTCTCAAGCTTTGAAGTGAAAAAAGGTAGTAGGAACAAATAGCCGCTGTAACACTCTTTACAAAGGTGTTTCTAAGATCCGTGTTAATAGGCTAAAATCCATCTGCCTAACTTGATTAGTCCTTTCCAAAGTAGTTCTGTCTCGGACAGGAGCTCTGATAATATTATGTTGCTCAAGAAGTGATCCATCTCTTTCAAGAAAGAAGGACAAAGTTGGGTACATGATTATCAAACTTGATCTTGATAAAGCTTATGATGGATTGAAGTGGAGATTTATTAGAGACACTCTCCATTCCTTTGGTTTCCCCATCCGATTGTGTCAGCTCATTATATCCTGTATTACCACTTCTGAATTCTCTGTGTTGATTAATGGTTGTATTACTGACCACTTTAAGCCCACAAGGGGCGTCAGGCAGGTGAAACTTAGGTTGCATAATTGTGATGATTAAAGTTTACAGGTGAGTGAAGTGGGTGAACTCTCTGATATTCCAGTGGAAAGGAGAGGTCCCAAAAGGATTCCCTGATTGGAAAGAACAAGAGAAAGTTCACTTGGGTGAAGAGCTATCTGATGTTCTGCTTTACCTTGTCAGGCTCTCTGATATCTGTGGCATTGATTTGGGCAAAGCTGCTCTGCGGTTTCAGAGCCACCTTAATCCAATCGGTTACAGGCTTACAGATCCCTTTTTCTTGTGTTAACAGTGATAAAAATTGGAATTGGATATGGAACCTTAAAGATTGTAATGTTGAACCTTGATAATGGCTACCTTCAGATTGGTATGTATGAACCTTCATAACGGCTGATTTATGAGATTTTCCTACTCATTATCAAAAAATATATACACACAAATAACCTCTAAATTTTTTTTGTTTAGTTTTTGCATTTCCTGGAAAAGTTTCCGGTCATTTTCTGTCAAAACTCTAGATTGGTAAAAAAGAACAGCCAAACACAATCTGGTGACCAATGACCATCAAATCGGGTCATCCAATAAACTTGAATTATTGACAAAAACTTAAAAAAAATAAATTACTTTTCAGTGAAGCACAGTACATTTTGGATTTTTCTACATCAAATGGCAAATTACAAGAAACAAAAACCATGAAAATGCAAAGCAAACAGCAAAAAAAAAACGAAAGACCCATTAAATCTGAACTCATGGGGATTGCAATTTCGATGATTTGATCACAGGAAAAGGAGGCAACCTCAGCACAGCTTCCTCTGTCTCCATCGGGTCCGATCTCAGTATCTACCAACAAAAATTGAAAATTAAAAATTAAAAAAAAGAACCCACAAAAATTTATTAACACATAATCAAAATCAGATGTGATTAACTATCAATATGCATAGAGAGAGGATAGATTACTGGGTCTTGAAGGGTAGGCTTAGTGTCATCTTTTGCAGGTCTAAAAGGTTTTTTTTGGGGATTTTCACTCTTCATTTGGCTCTTGATACTGCTGAGGTTGGCTTTGATTGGTGTCTCTACAGCTTTCATTGTAATCATCACTTTCCTTATGGCTGATGATCAATCTATTTCTAGGGTTTGTTCTTGGCTCTCTTGTACTCTGTTTGTTGCCGCTCTGGATATTTAGAATGAAGATGGGACTCTATTTTAAACAATGGGTCTTTAGCGGCGTCGTTTCAATGTGTGAAAAAAAATTCCTTAAGTGGAATAATTTTTTTTTTTGAAGGAGAAATGAAAAGAGATGGTTACTTCTTCTGTGTGTAGTCCAATTTAGTAAATGACTCAAAAGTGTAAAAATACTTACAGTTCATATGTTTAGTATAATCTATGTAAAAAAAAATTCCCAATGGATCAATGTTTTTGGAACCTCACATGATTTTGCTTTTCCTCTGTAATTTCAGCATTGCCGTTTCCAGTCAGATCCTATTGTCACATGCTTTCACATGGGAGGGTTAAATTTCAATTCAGACACTACTATGTGAATTATTCCCTCTGTTACAAAAATGGAGAATTGGACAAAAAAGTTACAAATACATCATCAATAATTCTTGCCACTAAAGCACTAGGGCATGACAATAGGACACAGCTATAACAAATACAAAAGGACATGTACCCAAATAGATGCATCTTTCCATACAAAACCATTCACTGATACATGTATATTTGCATACACCACTCACTGCATAGACATCACTCTCTAAGCACTTCATGGCTTCAGCTCTCAGATCAAGAACTTCAAGTTTCTCCCTTTCAGAGCATTGGCTCCTGATGGCAGCTGCAATATTTGCTTGTGGATTCTTGGTTTATGTTGTCTATGATGCTATAATGGTCACAGCATCTGAGCTACTGCAACGTTTACTGGTAATTTCTCCTTTGCTTCTGGTTATTGTGGTTCATTGGCTCTCCGCAGGCAGCAATATTAGCTTCCCCATGCCAGGGTCTGAACCTGGTGCTATCCATCGAGCTGGGGGCTCACCTTGGGGTGTGGCTTTTGTGCTACTGCTCCTCATCTTTCTCATATCTTACCAACCTTCCTTGCATGGCCTTGTTTTCTAGTTTATTATGTGCCCCTAATCAATATATGTACGCTTTAAGTGTATAATATAGATTAATTTTCGTCTAGTAACCGTTACTTTTTGGTGGAAAATGATTTATGGGTGTAAATTGTAATCTTGATATGGATAAAATATGAATTGCTTGAGCTTGTGTCCGTTCAACAAGCTTCCTGCAAAGCAATTTCTCTATTACAGAAACTGCTTCGTCTTATTATGGAGAACTATTGTGTTCTATGTCACCATTAAGATAGCATCATCTGTAGAAACTGTCGAAGATACATTACAATTCTACTTGCACCTGGAATTCTTTACTCGTCGTCTTTGAAAAGCAATTACATTCTCTGTTCTCTGTAAGGTAGAGGCTACTTATTCTTATTCCCTGCAAGGTGTAACTATTATGTATAACCATTTTCAAGGAAAGGGTGGCGCTATTCATGCTTCCTTAATGGTTGTTGGCACTTCACATTAGAAAAAGTTTTCTACTGCAATGTGGAGGAGAAAAAATAAAAGGATACGTGTACCTCTTGCTTAAGAGTTTTTTTAATGAAAAATGAGAAGATACTAGAGATATCTTTATCTCTTCAAATCTTTAGAAACTACTTAATTTTCTCTTCCTCCATCCAAACACACCCTCAAAGAAATAGGAAACATTTTGTTAACATTTCACTTATACCTTCATGATTTCTCATGGAATTTTATGGTACTGCTTAAATATAGTCTTTAACTTTTGATTCTCTCTTAGTTCACCATGAGTCTTGTTAGTCCATCAAAGTAAGATAACATAGTTCAAGCTTATGAGTAATCTTTCACCATAGTGCCACACCCACATCTTGCTTCATTTCTGTACTCCTATATTTGTGGTAAGCAGGAGATAAAGCAAGTGGGCTTTGTATTACAAGAATTTGAAAGTGTTTTATCTACTAAACTCACTACCCATTTCCTGATACCTTGACTAAAGTTAGAAGTTGGCTATTTTTATGTTATTAAGCATTTAACACCAATAGATTAGGACTTAAATAATTGAGAGCCTACTCAAAAAGTTGATCATTGGTGGCAGTGGTACAGAGATCACAGGACCACTCTTTTGAGAACCATTGTACTTTAGTCATGCCCTATGGTGAAGCTCTCTAGGCAGCAATTGAGCTTTGGCTCATTGGTCCCCATCCACCCTCAATATTCAAAGATGGAATCAGCCTTCTTTAGAATATGATAATGCTGGACCGCAGTTTAGTAGGGGTGGCGATTCGTGTTAGCGTGACGTTTTCATATCGATAGAAAGTTAAATGAAACAATATTGCAGTCCCTACTTTTGCCTAACGATCTTTAATTATAATACTCAGATTTGATCCCTCCCCGACCATATAAAAAAAATTAAAAGTATAATGCTTTTGGGTTTTCAACTAAACAAATCCAGAGATCTTCTGCTAATTAAGAGTGAGACAATGTAAAAATGTACCTTTTCCCCCTCTACATATGTTTTACTTTATCTTGATGAATCTATGGCCTCTGCTTTGACATTACACCAACTTTCAGAAGAACAGACTAACCAAATAATTCTGTCTCAAATTACTTTCCGCCCTAAAAAAATTCCCCAATATGTTTTTTATTTGTGTTTTTAAATAGAGTTTTATGTTCTGAAAAAAAAAGATTTCATTTTTCTAAAATATGTATACTTATTATTTTTAGAAACAAGTTCTTGATCACTGCTTTCCACAACAATCTGTTTCTGGAAACATAATATTTTTGGAACAATTGCAAAGAATTTGAAAAATACATTTTTTTTATAATTGAGAAAATACACTTAAAAAGTAAAAATAGATATTCTCTCCTTAAAATGTATAATCGTCGAACTAAAGATCATAATTTTATATAATTACTGTTCAGCTTCTCTATGATTATTAATAGTTTATTTTTTAAAAATTTATAAAAAAAATTAGTCAAATCAAAATAAATTATTTATTAATTAATATATTAATTGTTAATTAATACAGTTTAACAAAATTTGATTTGATATAATTTAATTAAATCTTTTTTGTAAATTTTAAAATTAAACTGCCTTAAGCCCACCAAAGCAATCCCAATAAAACATAAGGCAACTTTTTTTTTTTCTTTTCATCGTTGAAATTTTTTCTATTTCTCTTAAAGCCACTCTCTCTTATGCTACGAACTTTTCATGCTTCCACGATGTTTTAAGTATCGGTTTTGTTTGAAATTTAATTAAATTCAATCAAAAAAATTATTTTTAATTTTTAAAACTTAAATTTTATAATTTAAATTTAATTTAATTAAATAATCAAATAACATCGGTTTTTTTTTTTATCAATTTCACTGGTCACTATGTCCAAATAAAAGAGTGAAAAAAAGAGAGTTATTGAGAGATAAACATTCAGAACAAGCAACAAAACGACGATTATTTTATTTGAGAAAAGAATGATAAATTCTTGAAATTTAAATAGTAATTTCATGAAATTCAAGTGATTAACCAGAGATATGCATGATGCTGTCTATTATTGCTATTTCTCTCTTAAAAAAAACTTCAACATCAATTTTTAGAGGAAAATTTTGAATACAAACAGAAGAGAAAACAATGGAGGGAAAACCAAAGAGCAGATGTCAAAAGCCAAACACCTGCAAAGCTGACCCTTTCTGTCCGATCCCGAAACTGCAATCAGATTCGAAAAGGTTCACTTCTGTACATCACGGCACTGATGAGAGAAATTTCCTACGATTAAAATCATTGAATCTTAACCCTTAGATCTTTCCTCACACTCTTGTGAACATGTTTCATGATAATCTACGGTCATGATTTGTACACACAGTAGTCCTCTTTAAAAAAGAGAGCCTGATAGAAAAACCTCATCGTTTTACCTTATCTTCATTTTTCTTTGGCACTGAGCAGCCTGACACGTGACACGTGTAGTTTCCAGTCAAGGCACTGTCACTGTACGGCCTCTTCTTTGTAAAATCAGTAAAATGTCTTTCAAATGTAAGACAAATACTGTATCTATCTATAAAAGAAAAGAGTGTTTGATTCCTGGTAACTACCGTGGATCTCATTAGTAATTACCAAAATTACCAATTTTTTTTGTAGTTAATTATTTTAAAAAAATTATGTTGTAATTACTAATTGACCTCTTTATGGTTACAAGTGGAGTAACTTGCCTTCTGGAACACTAAATATATATATAAAATAATGATAAAAAGTTACTTTTTTTTTCAACTGTACAGTGATATCACGGTTTTTAGCCATATCCGGACGAATTAAAAATGTTAGGATTTTATCTCTAAAATCTCTTTACTCAAAATTTAGGTAAAAAACGCAACCACAACAATTAAATAAGCAAAACAAACAAAGAGTAAGAACACTAATAATTAATGTGATTCGACAATTTCTTTATCTACATTCACCAACAACTCTACTATTTTATTAATCTTCAACTACAATTTTATGAAGAGTAAAATTGTAAAACTTTCACCTTCAAAGTCACAATATAACAAAAGCTTTTAACCTAATTCTAGTTGTATGTGTCATCTCTATTTGACTACTCTTAAAAAAAAACTAAAATAAAAAATAACTTTCTCTAAACCAATTAAAAATATTCTTTCTAAAAATTGAGTCAAATCCTAACAAAAGATAAATCATTCATTTCCAACCAGAGAATTTACAGGGAAATTCCTTGTGGCTTCATAGTAACTAACGGAGAATTGGTAATTTTGATGGCTAGTTTGTCAAAAAGAAATTTATGACGTAATTACTAATGGATCTCTTTACAGCTACAAGTAGAGCTCCTCGTCCTTCGGATCAACACTCAAAACCCAAAAAGAGTTCATAGTACATTTTTTTATAAAGACTATTCAAAAAAGATTTTTTTTTATAGTACAATTTTACCTTTTGTTTCCAGTTTGATTGATTTTAGAAAGGAATCTTTTGAGCATTCAAATTTCTAATTTAGTTGGATGCAGATGTCAATTGATTAATTAAATATGTATTGAACAAAACTTGGTGTGTTTAGGTAAAGAAGTGAACTACTTCATTGACTATAAGCCAAAAAGATTTGAAAAGAAAAGGTCCAAAATATCTGTCTAAAGTGACTACTCAATTTTTTATGGCTGAAAATTGTGTACTTGATTAGACTGAATTCTTATCTCAAGTTATAATCCAAAAATTAATAATAAAAATTAAAAAAAAAATTATCATACAAATACCAAACCAATAGTATTTTTGAGAGATGAATCTATAATGTTATAAATAATAACAATTAATATGTGGTATAGTATTTAAGTTAATCACGAGTTTTATTATGATATATTGGTAACTAAACTCGCAACATACTGAAAATCATTATTTCTCCACGCAATGACGTAATAATCTGAGCTAAAGAAAGTTAAGATGACCCATATTTTCACGTTTGTAATGTAATAAAAGTATTATTTAATTAACATGAAAATACAAGAACCGGAATTACTTAACTATACAGAATTATAGCCTTGTGTATGACAAGAAGGGACAATCTAGCCAAGCCAAATTATAAAATTACTCATTTAATTTAGTCACTAAAAGGAAACCAACGTTCATGAAAAGAAGACTGATAAGAGATCATGAACAAAAGGAACACAAGCAAAAGTGCTACACCCCATGGAGACCCTCCTGCTCTATGAAGCCAATCCTTCTCCAGCGACGGCCCGAAGAGTGCTACGCCAACCGATAAGCAGTGAACGACGAGCAGCAAGAGAAGAGGAGAGAGCATGAGGAATAGCTTCAGCTGATTCATGAAGTCCTCGAAAACAGATTCATAGTTTATGTACCATGAGAACCCTATTACAAGAAATAGTATGGCAATGAAGAAGCATAAATGCAGATTAGGGAGAGTGAAATAATCTAAGTATGAAGAGTTGTAGTTTCTAGACATTTTCTAAGAGAAATTAGAAGCTTGAATTTTGAAAATAGGGTTCTTTTCTTAAATGTTTCTCTGGAATGAATTGTGTTGGAGAAAAGCGTTGTGCAGTCATACGGCTTATATAAGGACTTGGTGGATATTATTTTTTTGTCTTTTTTAGTTTTGAAAAACAGCACATCATGGTGATTTTTGAAAATTTTATTGTTAACGTTAATTGAATATATATAAATATTATTAATAAAAAATTTTAAAATTAATAGTCAAATTTCTATTTCGATACAAATTTTTTTTTACACCGAATGCAAAAAATAATTTCTCCTTTGGATGCCCTTCATAATAATTATTTGACTAAAGAAAAAAAAACAATGCTATGGAGTATTGACCTAACAAAATAGATACAGGAAGCTTTACTAGTAATTTCACGTCAAATATCAGCTTTTAGTTTATAAATTATCAATTCTATCCTCCAAAAATTCACTATACTAGTAGATGACAGATTTTTTATAGCATGGTATATTTTGGTGGTCTATTTGAGCAGTATATTTTGATGGTCCATTTGAGTGGTACCAATATCATTCATGAGAGAAAATAGAATATATGATAAAAAATAATAAATGATAGATGATTCACCGTTAATTGATATTACCAAAGATACATGGTTAAAATAAGCATTAACGTGAATATCAATTAATTTAATTGATAAAATATTTGTTATTGTATAAAAAATTTATAATAGAATCATTTTAAAAAAGATTGAATAACCAAAAAGATAAAGTTACTTCCATTATGTAACTCATTTTGTGATTTCACTTATTGTTTTCAACATAAAAATAAGAATTACAAAAAGGTCTTTTTTTTTTCTTTTTTGCTATGAGGTAGCTATCTCTCACTTCTATTAAACAATAAAAAAATTTTGATTATTTATTGTGAAAAAAAATTTATAATAGAAAAAGCTAGGGTTTAGGGAAGGAAAAAAAAAATAAAAGGGAACATATATTTATTTTGTTATTTTGAAAAGTTTGTATGATCCAGAGAGATGGTGTTGTCCATATCACCTTTGCTTAGCTTTTTTAAATTTGATGCATTGTTCAATAAAAGCTTAATGATGACAAAGATGTGCAAATCCTTAGTTTCTATACATGTATATACCTTTTTTAAAATTTATTTTGTTTTAAATTGAAATAATTTAGATTAAAAAATGATTTGATTGTATTTTTTTAGTCAAAAGACTCAAAACAATGATTAAAATGCAAAAGATTATGATGATGATATCCAAAATGGGCATTGTCAGACACAGCTAGATTAATATTAAAATTCTGATACTTTTTTCTCACACTCAAGATCAATCAAAATCTTTTTTTACTCACTATAATGCTTTTTTCACACTCGTTATAATGATTTTCGAAAATAAAGTTTTATGACATAATGTAAGTTAATGTAAAAAATAAGTGTTAAAGAGGATATTGAAATCTCTTTATTGTATAAATAATAATTAAAATATAAAAAAATTTGATGATGATATTTAAGATGATCACTGACGATAGCTGATAGATGTTACGAGGTAAATATTCGATTTTTAATTTTTTTTTAACGTTGAATTATGGATCAATTAGAAATTTCTTTTCGTTTGTTAAAATATTTTTTCTCATTTGTTATAATATTTTTTGAAAGTAAAACAACCAATAATAACTAATAAAGTTTTATAATGTAAATTAAATTATTAATTTATTGATTCATAAGTTAAACTTGGGTTGTTATTTAGGGTTAAAATATCACCCCAGTATCCAAGACCATAATCATATGGTGCATGCATTCCTGATCCTTTTAAGAATCCCTTAGCTCTATGATTACATGATGATAAATGACTTCAGGTGTGCTGTTCATCATTTTATTTTATTTTGTTTTTTATTTTTTAATTTCCATGTTATCAGCCACCCAGCCCGTTTTGTGGCCTTTCATTAGCAAACATGTTAAAACTAACATGACCTTTATGACCCACTTGAGATATTCTTTCCTTAATTAAAAATAATACAAATGTCATTCCACTTCAAACTCATTATAACTTGGAACTTCATTTCTGCTTCTGGTACTGGATGGAATTGAACTTTCCCTTTTGTTTGCAGAGGAGAATACTGAGGGGCAAACTAAAAGAAAGGAAAGCCTGACCCTATTTGCCAGGAGGTTGGTTATTTAGGCTTAAAAATAACTTTATCGTTTAGATTTCACAATTTAGTCGTTTTAATTTTACGTTTAGAAAGAGTATCAATTCATCGATAAGTTTTATTTTTAAGTTAATTGAATATTTCGTTCAATTTAACTGTCAAGAGATACGGAAAAAGTACCTTATACTCTTATTTTTAGATCAATTTACCTATGAATTTTATATTTCAGATCAATTTACTATTATTTGGGAGGACTGACATACTTTCACTCTCTTAGTGATTTAATTGAACGAAAAATCCAATTTACCTTAAGAATAAATAACACCGTTTTTTTCTTTGGCACTGAGCAGCCTGACACGTGTGGTTTACAGTCAAGGCACTGTCACTGTACGGCCTCTTCTTTGTAAAATCAGTAAAATGTCATTTAAATGTAAAACAAATACTGTATCTATCCATAAAAGAAAAGAGTGATTGATTCCTGGTAACTACCATGGATCTCATTAGTAACTGCCAAAAAAATTGGTAATTTTGATAGTTAATTATTTTTAAAAATTATGTTGTAATTACTAATGGACCTCTTTATGGTTACAAGTGTAACTTGCCCTCTGGAACACTAAAAAATATATATATAAAAAATAATGATAAAAGGTTGCTGCTTTTTTTTTCAATAATATAGGGATATCACGGTTTTTAGCCACCGTACTAAGTCCACTTATCTGGACGAGTTAAAGATGTTGGGATTTTATCTCTAAAATTCACTTACTCAAAATTTAGGTAAAAAACGTAACCACAATAATTAAATAGGCAAAACAAACAAATAGTAAGAACACTAATAATTAATGTGATTCGGCAACCTCTCTGTTTACATCCACTAACAACTCCATTATTTTATTAATTTTCAACTACAACTTTATGAAGAGCAAAATTGTCAAACTTTCATCCCAAAGTCACAATACAACAAAAACTCTTAGCCTTGCTCTAGTTATAATTGTCATCTCTACTTAATAACCTAAAATCTCAATGCACTCAAAACTCTCATCCAAGCTCTAGTAGTAAACTCCTCTAGCTTACAATGTATATAGAATTATAACCATCTAGCTCTAGTATTAAACCCCAATACACTCAAAACTTTTTTCAGGATTTTTTTATAAAGAGTATATTTTCTTAATACTATTAAGAAAAGAACAATAATATCATACTAGACTATTACTTGTATAATCAACAACCTAATAAGAAATTACTATTATTCCTACTAAAAAAACAACTAAAATAAAAAACAATTTTTTTCAAATCAAATAAAAATATTCTTTCTAAGAATTGAGCCAAATTCTAACAAAAGATAGATCATTCATTCTCGACCTAGAGAATTTGCAAAGAAATTCCAAGTGGCTTCATAGTAACTATCGGAGAATGGATAATTTTGATAGTTTTTTAAAAAGAAATTTATGATATAATTACTAATGGATCTCTTTACAGCTACAAGTAGAGCTCCTTGTCCTTGGGATCAACACTCAAAACCCAAAAAGAGTTCATAGTGCATTTTTTGTAAAGGCTATCCAAAAAGATTTTTTTTATAGTACAATTTTACTTTTTTTTCCAGTTGGATTGATTTTAGGAAGGAATCTTTTGAGCATTCAAATTTCTAATTTAGTTGGATGCCAATGTCAATTTATTAATTAAATATGTATTGAACAAAACTTGGTGTGTTTTGGTAAAGAAGTGAACTACTTCATTGACTATAAGCCAAAAAGATTTGAAAAGAAAAGGTCCAAAATATCTCTCTACTCAATTTTTTATGGCTGAAAATTGTGTACTTGATTAGACTGAATTAGGATCTCAAGTCATAATTCAAAAATTAATAATAAAAATAAAATAAAAAGTTATCATCTAAATATAAAAATAATTTGAGATAATATTTTTGAGTGATGGATATGTAATGTTATAAATAACAGTAAAGTTGATGTGTATATACCACTAATATGCGGTGTGATATACTGGTAACCAAACTCGCGACATATTGAAAATCATCTATTCAAATGGTAAACTGTGTGATATGTCTATTCTCCACGCGATGACGTAATAATCTAACTTAAAAAGTTTATGGTGACTCATATTCCACGTTAGTATGTAATAAAAATATTATTTAATTAACTTGAAAATACATGAACTGGAATTATTTAACTAAGCAAATTATAGTCTTGTGTATGACAAGAAGGTACAATCTAGCCAAGCCAAATTATAAAATTACTAATTTAATTTAGTCACTAAAAGGAAACCAACGTTCATGAAAAGAAGACTGATAATAGATCATGAACAAAAGGAACGCAAGCAAAAGTGCTACACCCCATGGAGACCCTCCTGCTCTATGAAGCCAATCCTTCTCCAGCGATGGCCCGAAGAGTGCTACGCCAACCGATAAGCAGTGAACGACGAGCAGCAAGAGAAGAGGAGAGAGCATGAGGAATAGCTTCAGCTGATTTATGAAGTCCTCGAAAACAGATTCATAGTGTTGATGCCAAAATTGTGTTTTGCTAAGCTGGAGGCTAGGACTCAAACGTATCTGCACAGGGAGAGGAAGGTGAGCTAGGGGGTCGCCGGAGGGGGTGCCTCCAGGGATGCTCCGAAGCTTTAGTTAGAGTCAGAGCAAAAATATGTAGGGGACGAGCGCTCCCTTTTTCAGTTGAGCAAAAAGTGGGCCCCTTTGGAGTGCATACCTGACCCTTTTTATAGGGACTCGGAGGCGGCATTTGACCTAGAGCGGTAGTGATATGTTGCCCCAACTGGGTTTGGTAATGATGCTTGGGAGGCCCAGCTAGGTGGCTAGGGGCCGTCCGTTAGGGCTTTGTCTTGCTGTTATGATCGGGAGTTGTCTATGCATTAAGGCGGTTTGACAACCTGACGTCCTAACTTGGTCGGGTAATGACGGTTTGGAGGGCGGTGGTGACATGGAGGCCCAGCTGGGGGGCAATGATGCCCTGAAGGGCGGTCATGACCTGGAGGTAATGATGGCCTGGAGGGCGATGGTGACGTGGAGGCCCGGCTGGGGGGCAATGATGCCCTGAAGAGCGGTCATGACCTGGAGGTCCAACTGTCCGAGCCTGGGTCTTCCGAGTGTCTCCTTGCAGTCTGGGGTCAAGATGATCCACGTATCGTCTTCTTATTGGAAATGTGTATTTTGGCAGTATCAGAGGCCCCCCACTTCCTTGAGTACATTTATGTGCTTAAGGAAGTATTGCAGGGTTCGATCTTCAATGAAAATGATAGTATACCATATTCTGACAGAGTCGAGCCGAGCAAGTGTGGAGCGATCCATCTGCTCGGTCGTGGAGAGAGGGGACATGAGTCTGAGCACGTGTGGAGCAAGTCCATCTACTCAGACCTTGGAGCCAATTGGCCGAGAACACGAGGAGCAATTCAAGTATTCGGCCTTCGATACATGAGTCCGAGCACAAATGGAGCAATCCATCTGCTCGGAGCTTGGAGCCAGTTGGCCGAGAACGCGAGGAACAATCCAAGTGTTCGGTCTTGGACACATGAGTCCGAGCATAAGTGGAGCAATCCATCTGCTCGGACCTTGGAGCCAGTTAGCCGAGAACACGAGGAGCAATCCAAGTGTTCGGTCTTGGACACATGATTCCGAGCACAAGTGGAGCAATCCATCTGCTCGGACCTTAGAGCCAGTTGGCCGAGAACACGAGGAGCAATCCAAGTGTTCGGCCTTGGACACATGAGTCCGAGCACAAGTGGAGCAATCCATCTGCTCGGACCTTGGGTGTGCGAAACTTAGTTTGGTCGTGCGCACTGATGCACACTAATGCTTGGCCAGTCTGTAATAGTGTGCACTACTGCTCGGCCCCGTCTGAGGAGGTGCGCACATATGCCTCTGCTCGGCCATGGGTGTGCGCAGCCTTGATTGGCCGTGCGCACTGCTGCGCACTGGACCTTAGATAGTGTGCACTACTGCTCGGCCCCGTCCGAGGAGGTGCGCACATATGCCTCTGCTCGGCCATGGATGTCTGCAGCCTCGATTGGCCGTGCGCACTGATGCGCACTGGACCTTAGACTGTGTGCACTACTGCTCGGCCTTGTCCAAAGAGGTGCGCACATATGCGTCTGCTCGGCCATGGGTGTGCGCAGCCTGGATTGGCTGTGCGCACAGATGTGCACTGGACCTTAGACAGTGTGCAATAATGTGCACTACTGCTCGGCCCTGTCCGAGGAGGTGCGCACATATGCCTTTGCTCGGCCATGGGTGTGCGCAGCCTCGATTGGTCGTGCGCACTGATGTGCACTGGACCTTAGACAGTGTGCAATAGTGTGCACTACTGTTCGGCCCTGTCCGAGGAGGTACGCACATATGCCTCTGCTCGGCCATGGATGTGCGCAGCCTCGATTGGTCATGCGCACTGGACCTTAGACAGTGTGCAATAGTGTGCACTACTGCTCGGCCCTGTCCGAGGAGATGCGCACATATGCCTCTGCTCGGCCATGGATGTGCGCAGCCTCGATTGGTCGTGCACACTGATGTGCACTGGACCTTAGATAGTGTGCAATAGTGTGCACTAATGCTCGGCTCTGTCCGAAGAGGTGCGCACATATGCCTCTGCTCGGCCATGGGAGTGCGCAGCCTCAATTGGCTGTGCGCACTGATGCGCACTGGACCTTAGACAGTGTGCAATAGTGTGCACTACTGTTCGGCCCTGTCCGAAGAGGTGCGCACATATGCATCTGCTCGGCCATGGGTGTGCGCAGCCTCGATTGGTCGTGCGCACTAATGCGCACTGGACCTTAGATTGTGTGCAATAGTGTGCACTACTGCCCGGCCCTGTCCTAAGAGGTGCGCACATATGCCTCTGCTCGGCCATGGGTGTGCGCAGCCTCGACTGGCCGTGCGCACTGATGCGCACTGGACCTTAGACAGTGTGCACTACTGCTCGGCTCTGTCCGAGGAGGTGCGCAAATATGCCTCTGCTCGGCCATGGGTATGCGCAGCCTCGATTGGCCATGCGCACTGGACCTTAGACAGTGTGCACTACTGCTCGGCCCTGTCCGAAGAGGTGCGCACATATGCGTCTGCTCGGCCATGGGTGTGCGCAGCCTCGATTGGCCGTGCGCACTAATGCGCACTGGACCTTAGACAGTGTGTAATAGTGTGCACTACTGCTTGGCCCTGTCGTAGGAGGTGCGCACATATGCCTCTGCTCGGCCATGGGTGTGCGCAGTCTCGATTGGCCGTGCGCACTGATGCGCACTGGACCTTAGACAGTGTGCAATAGTGTGCACTACTGTTTGGCCCTGTCCGAGGAGGTGCGCACATATGCGTCTGCTCGGCCATGGGTGTGCGCAGCCTTGATTGGCCATGCGCAGTGTTGCGCACTGGACCTTAGACAGTGTGCAATAGTGTGCACTACTGCTCGGCCCTATCCGAGGAGGTGCGCACATATGCCTCTGCTCGGCCATGGGTGTGCGCAGCTTTGATTGGCCGTGCGCACTGGACCTTAGACAGTGTGCAATAGTGTGCACAACTGCTCGGCCATGGGTGTGCGCAGCCTGGATTGGTCGTGCGCACTGATGCGCACTGGACCTTAGACAGTGTACAATAGTGTACACTACTGCTTGGCTCTGTCTGAGGAGGTGCGCACATATGCTTCTGCTCGGCCATGGGTGTGCGCAGCCTTGATTGGCCGTGCACACTGATGCGCACTGGACCTTAGACAGTGTGCATTAGTGTGCACTACTGCTCGGCCCTGTCCGAGGAGGTGCGCACCTATGCCTTTGCTCGGCCGTGTGTGCTATACGATAGCTGGGACAGGGGCGTGCGCACTACGGTGTTCGGCCATGTGCGCTATACGATAGCTGGGACAGGGGCGTGCGCTATACGGTGCTCGGCCGTGTGCTCTATGCGATAGCTGGGACAAGGGCGTGGGCACTATGGTGCTCGGCCGTGTGCGCTATGCGATAGCTCGGACAAGGGCATGCGCACTACGGCTGAGGAACTTGACCCAAACCAATGGGTGCGAGTGCTGGCCCCTACTGCTCTCCTACCAGCATCCCTAGCGGGGGTTTGGGTGGCATGACAACAGATAAGTTCTTTAAACTTCTTTGCTGTTACTGCCAGCAAAAGATGGTGGTTTCCCACAGACGGCACCAATCTGTTGATGCCAAAAATGTGTTTTGTTGAGCTGGAGGCTAGGACTAAAACGTATCTGTACAGAGAGAGGAATGTGAGCTAGGGGGTCACTGGAGGGGGTGCCTCCGGGGATGCTCCGCAGCTTTAGTTAGAGTCAGAGCAAAAATATGTAGGGGACAAGCGCTCCCTTTTTCAGTTGAGCAAAAAGTGGTCCCCTTTGGAGTGCATACCTAACCCTTTTAATAGGGCTTCGGAGGCTGCATTTGACCTAGGGCGGTAGTGATATGTTGCCCCAACTGGGTTGGGTAATGATGCCTAGGAGGCCCAGCTAGGTGGCTGGGGACCATCCGTTAGGGCTATGTCTTGCTGTCTTGATCGGGAGTTGTCTATGTGTTAAAGCAGTTTGACAACCTGACGTCCTAACTTGGTCGGGTAATGATGGCCTGGAGGGCGGTGGTGAAGTGGAGGCCCAGCTGGGGGGCAATGATGCCCTGAAGGGCGGTCATGACCTAGGGGTAATGATGGCCTGAAGGCCGGTGGTGACGTTGAGGCCCAGCTGGGGGGCAATGATGCCCTGAAGGGCGGTCATGACCTGGAGGTCCAATTGTCCTAGCCTGGGTCTTCCTCGTGTCTCCTTGCAGCCTGGGGTCAAGATGATCCACGTGTCGTTTTCTTATTAGGAAGGTGTATTTTGGCAGTATCACATAGTTTATGTACCATGAGAACCCTATTACAAAAATAGTATGGCAATGAAGAAGCATAAATGCAGATTAGGGAAAGTGAAATCATCTGAGTATGAAGAGTTGTAGTATCTAGACATTTTCTAAGAGAAATTAGAAGCTTGAATTTTGAAAATGGGGTTCTTTTCTGAAATGTTTTCTCTAGAATGAATTGTGTTGGAGAAAAAAGTTGTGCAGTCATACGGTTTATATAAGGACTTAGTGGATATTGTTTTTTTGTCTTTTTTAGTTTTGAAAAACAGTACCTCATGTCCTTGCAAAGCGATTGAGTCCGAAGATATTTTTATATACATTAGATGCAAAATTTATATTGAAATAAAAATTTAATTGGTAATTTTTGAAAACTTCGTCATTAACTGTAATTGAGTATGTACGAATATTATTAGTAAAGTTTTTCAAAATAAACAGTCAAATTTCTATCTCGATACAAAAAAATTTTTTACACCAAATGTAAACAATAATTTCTCTCCTGGATGCCCTCAAAAGAATTGTATAACTGAAAAAAAAAAAAAAAAAAAAACAATACTGTGGAGTATTGACCTTACAAAATAGATACAGGAAGCTTCACTAGTAATTTCGCGTCAAATATCAGCTTTTAATTTATAAATTATCAATTCTATCCTCCAAAAAATCACTATATTAGTAGATGACGGATTTTTACCAATATCATTCATGAAATAAATTACAACATATGATAAAAGATAATAAATGATAGATGATCCACCATTAATTGATATTACCAAATACACATGGTTAAAATAAGTGTTAACTTGAATAACAATCAAGTTTAATTACAAAGGTATTTGTGTCTATAAAAAATTTGTAATTAAATCTTTTTAAGAAAAAGATAGGATAACAAAAACAGATAAGGTTACTTTCGTTGTGTAACTCATATTGTGATTTCAATTATCATTTTCAACATAAAAATAATAAAAATAAGAATTACAAAAGGGAGGTCTCATTTTTTTTTTGTTTTGGCTATGAGGTAGCTATCTCTCAATTCTACTAAACAATAAAAAAATATTTGATAATTTATTGTGAAATATTGGAATAAAATATTTAATTTAAATAATGGCTATCTCTAATAGTCACTAGTCTCATTAATGGGGAACTTGAATATAAGTTTTATTATTTTTTTTCAATCTAAATCATTGAAGAATTTATGATGAATATTGAAGATCGATATATCCATGTATTCTCTACTATTATTAGCTTATAATGAGACTAGCTAACTAGGTAACAAGCATATTTAATTATCTTCAATGCTTTGTGGGATGATAAAATTTAAAAAAAAAATTGAGAACAACTTTAATATAGAAAATTTATATTCACTTTTGTGCCAGTTGAAAAGTGTTTAGAGATGAGATTTTTAGTCCATATCTAGTTTGATTTATTATTCGTTCGTTAAAACACGTGTATAGACATGAAAAATAAGATCTATTAAAAAACAAACATTTTTAATCTGCACCCATTGATCTGTTACCGATAAAATCCTATGCAAATCCGACTTAGGTCACCTTTTTTCTTACCCAGAGGAATTTTTGTTAATAGTCGTTTTTAATTCGTTACTCGTCCGGTAAAATATAGGTATGAACATGAAAAATAAGATATGTTAAGAAATAGATATTTTTAATTCATATTTATTGAACTGTTATCCGACCTGACTCGTTTATACCAAACTCGATAGTCCGTTTCCCACCTCTAGATGTGTTATCAGGCTTTATGCTATATAAACTAGCAATTCCATTATTAATTTAAAGTTTTAATTTTTTTTAAAAGTAACCAAATAAAAATAAAAATAGGAATGTGCCATATAGCTTTACTTGCATTATAGGGATTCTGCCTTTTTTGGTCGGACGATCCATCAGGATACTTCCAAAGAGGACGGTGAGAAAAAATTTCATGGTCGTGGTTCGCAAATCTATAATTTTGACCAATGAAGAAGCGCCACGTACAACAAACCATGGATTGGATCATGGGAATAATGAAGAAAATGCTAGGGTTTAGAGAAGGAAAAAAAATAAAATAAAATAAAAGGGAACATTTATTTATTTTGTTATTTTGAAAAGTTTGTATGATCCAGAGAGATGGGGTTGTCCATATCACCTTTGCTTAGCTTTTTAAAATTTGATGCATTGTTCAATAAAAGCTTAAAGATGACAAGGATGTGCAAATCCTTAAATTTGATACATGTATACACCTTTTTAAAAAATTTATTTTGTTTTAAATTGAAATAATTTAGATTAAAAAATAATTTGATTGTATTTTTACCATCAAAACAATAATTAAAATGCAAAAGTGTATGATGATAATATCCAGAATGGCATTGACAGATGCTGGTAGGTTAATATTAAATTTTTGACACTTTTTTCCAATACTTTAATATGGATTAATCAAAAACTTTCTTTTACTCGTTATAATATTTTTTTTTCCACTCGTTATAATGATTTTCGAAAGTAAAATAGTCAGTAGTTATTAATCAAGTTTCATGACATAACACAAATTAATATAAAAAAAATAAGTGTTAGAGAGGGTGTTGAAATATCTCTGTCGTATAAACAATAATTAAAATACAAAAGAATTTGATGATGATATCTAAGACGGTCACTAACAGTTGTTGACAGACGTTATGAGGTTAATTTATTGATTCATATGTTAAAATTGGATTGTTATTTAGGGTTAAAATATCACCCCAGTATCCAAGACCATAATCATATGGTGCATGCATTAACGATCACCTAGTTATATGATTACATGATGATAAATGACTTCAGGTGTTTTGTTTATCATTTTATTTTATTTTTTAATTTCCATGTTATCAGCCACTCAGCCCATTTGGTGGCCTTTCATTAGCAAGCATGTTAAAACTAGCATGATCTCTATGACCCACTTGAGATATTCTTTCCTTAATTAAAAATAGTACAAATGTCATTCCACTTCAACCTCATCATAACTTGGAACTTTATTTCTGCTTCTGGTACCGGATGGAATTGAACACTCTTTTGTTTGCAGAGGAGAATATTGAGGGGCAAAGTAAAAGAAAAGAAAGCCTAACCTTATTTGCTAGAGGTTGGTTTTCTGGGCTTAAAAATAAATTTATAATCTAGATTTTATGATTAAATTAATTTGATTTTTAGTTTAAAAATAGTATTAATTCATCGATAAATTTTATTTTTTAAGTCAATTGAACTTTTTATCAAATTAGATTGTCAAGAGACACGTAAAAAACATATTATACTATTGTTTTTCAAGTTAATTTACCTATAAGTTTTAATTTTCAGATCAATTTGTCATTGTTTGGGAGATCTGAAATACCTTTTACTTATTTTTTGACGACTTATTTGAACAGAAAACCTAATTGACCTTAAAATAAATGACACCACCTTTTAGTATCCATTTATTAATATAAAGTAAACGCTTGGTCCCATACATTTTTTTAAATAAAGATTTTGCAATGAAAACAAACTAAACGACGGTGAAAAAAGACCTGCCCAAAATAAAACTCATAAGTAAATTGACATTATCTAAAAATTTAAAGTCAAATTGACTTAATCCTTGAAATCTCAAGGGTAAATTTGTTTTGTTTCCAAATAAATTTAAGAGTTTGTTTAAATTACAGGGGAAAAATATTGGAGAGAAAATAAAGTATGTTTAGTATGAGAGAAAGAACAAAAAAAGGTTAGAAAATGAAAAAACTAAAATAACTGAAAAATATGAAGATTGACTTTTTCTTTCATGTATTTAGTAAACATGATAGAAACTACGAGGAAAGAAAATAATTTTCTCTTTCATTTTTTTATCTTTGAAACTTTCAATTTGAAAGGATTCTGATTTGTACATATAAAAAAATATCAATCCTCTCAACTCTTTGTTTTTCTCACTTTTCTCTTTTATCAAATAAGAGAAAAATGCACTCCTTCAACTTTTATTTTCTTTCAATTTTCTTTGTTTCAACTTTTTTATCCTAATAAACACAACCTTAAGATCAATATCTTTTTAGTAATTAAGGGATTAATATTTTGAAGAAAAGATGACAAGTCAATAAGTCACTGATAATATTGACATGACATTTATTAAATAGAATACTTTTAAAAAAAGCAAAATATTAAATTTTATTGTTAATTATTAAATAATGCAGTAATTACAAGCTCGTTAATCATCGAATATCCCAATGCCTCTTGCCCTTTCTAGACCTGGCAATAGGTGTGCCCCCTTTTCTGGTTTCTCTAATGAATGATTCTTAGCAACAACAAAAATGAAGATTATTTCCACCTCCTATGTATGGCATGTCTTTTGTTGAGAGAAGGAAAAAATCTTGGCTGTATTGGGTGAGATTTGCATTGGTTGGAAAATTGATTAGTAGTTTTTAGAAACTTCATTAGTAATAATTATGTATACTCAATTAATATTACTACTAAAATTTTCAAAAAATACCAATCAAGTTTTCAACCAACAAGCAACCAAGAATTTCTCGAGTGGGAGAGTTGAAGGCTTGAAGCTCTAATTGATGTGTTCTTTTTCAGGCCATGAGCTCTCATTAATATGTGTGGACCTGGACCAGACCCAAATAGGTTAAACAAAACCTGGCTGGGACTCAAATCGGTCATGTTGGGCTTACTATTTTTATTCAATTAGCCAATTAGTCCTACTCTACTCATATGCGTTGTACCCTCCTCAGTTAGGTAAGGATTCAATTTCTCCTCTCTAAAAAATATTTCATATATATATATATATATATATATAAAACGGTCGAATTTAAATAAATCTAAATTAATTTGTTTTAATTTGATTAAGACAAAAAAAATTAAAAAAGATTTAAGTAAATTAATTTAAACTTACTTAAATTCACTTGAAAATTGTCATTTTGCAACGTGTTTTTATAATTTTTTTTTTTAAAATAATTTATTCAACATTGTTGCTCATTTGGTAATGCTTTGGTAACCTCTTTAATACACTTAATTCGATTTAACTTTAATTTTTTATTTAAGTTTTCTTTTAATGCATATTGAAAAAAAACCTATTTACCCTTCATAGAGCAACCCCACATTTTCTATAAATAAGTAGTATTATTTTTTTGATTATTTGACCAAAAAAAACATTCGTTTAATCATATTTATTATATTATTTAAATAATCAAATTCAATTAAAATTTTAATTTAATTTCTTAAAAAAGTTAATTTAATCACTGTTAGGTAGTAAAAAAAACCAGACCGGTTCTTCCGTTTAAAAAAAGAAATGAACACCTCAGTGAGACGACATGAATTAAGTATCATCATCCTTACAAGTGGTGTAATATATAAACCCTGAATAAACATGTGGACAAGGACATTCCTCGCCCTAGGAGATTATTGGTTTGTATGCAAAATAATTAAAAAATAAGACAAATCAGTTGCAGCCCCTAGTTGTCCTACATGAGAGGACTCTTATTAGGAGATAGAATTGAGATGGTGGGGTACCCCCTCATACTACTTTAATTCTACACCACAAAACTTTTTCTTTTTTAACTTTCTCTAATAACTCAAATTGACTTGGTCAGAGGTGGCGGTCAGGTCGGGTTAATTGAATTTGGTCCAGATCGAATTAAATTCAGATTATATTAATTATTGATTATAAATTATTTTATTTTATTTTTAAATTGGATTTCACATCATATCAAGTTATATAAATTGAATTTAAATTCTAATTTCGAACTCTGACTCGAACAGTATTGAGTTTGACAGTGTCTTATTGAGATGGGGGTACCACCGCATACTGCTTTAATTCTACACCATACAACCCTTTTTTTTTTTTGTTGGCTTTCTCTAATAACTCAAATTGACTTGGTTAGAGGTGGCTGCCGGGTTGAGTCAATCGGATTTAGTTCAAATCGAATTGAGTTTGAGTTGAGCTCCGAACAGTTCATCCATTTGAAGAAAAAAATTTGGCCACCTCACAAGAAGTAATAGACTTTTATTTTCTTTAAAGAAAAATAAACAACAAAGATTCAAAAGCAACAATCAATAATGCAACACATAACAATCATACAGAACTATAGCATCTCCTGTGCTACGATCAACCTTATGAGTGCTGGCTTCAACATAACCTCTAGCAAACCGGAAAAGTCCACTTCCTCCGATGACCGGCATCTCTCTCACCTCCGTGAACGCCTCGTTCCTCCCTAACACCGTTATGGTGCTACCGTTGTACTTCCCTTCCACAAAAACAAAATTTTGAACCATCAACAAAGCAAATTGGTTTTGTGACGCCGACGCGTAAAATCCTTGTGCCCTTCCTACCAATTTCGTGTTTAACTCGGGTCCTAACGTTAATGGATCATCAAGCATTGTAATTAACCCGAAAGACGTCGTTGAATTTTTTACCGGTGATACCACGGTGACAGCCGTAGGGTTGCGACCACTAAGAGTGTCGTGCATATAGACGCGAAAATGGCTAAGTTTTTCTTTTTTGAGACCCAACTTCTTCATTCCCATGTTTTTTCCAAAATTGTGATCATCTCCGGTGACCGGAATTGTAGCAAAGGAAGAGAGGAGGGAGAGAAAGATGAATTGTGAAGCTAAGATGGAAATAAGAAGAAAAATTTTAGCCATGAGTATGATTGTTTTGTACGCTACACTATGATGACCATGGAGGTTTATTCTACATGTCTATATTTATAGTGATTTTTTTCAAACCTTCTAGAAATAGTTTTGCTGGTTTCTTATCTAGAGCGGTCGTATATAGACACATTCCATGAGAATTTTAATATTTAATTTTTTTTAAACAATTATAATTTAAATTCTGCGTATGAAAATATTGAAAGTGCTTTGGATCTTTCTAGGAAGATAATTGAGCGGTGGGATATTGACGAAAGACAAAAGAAAGCAAAGTCATGTTTAGGTTCTGTTTGGACTTAAACATCGCAAACACTTTATTAACGTTACAGTTGGCCATGAATATGTCTCTTTGTGGGCCCCTGAACGCCCCTCCCCAGAGTCATCACTGTTCTTTTTTTATTTGGTTTTTTTGGGGTGATAAAAGAGGAGAGAGAGGGGGTAAAACGGGGATAAATTCTTGGTTTTTTTGTGATAAAAGAGGAGAGAGAGGGGTATAACGGGGATAAATTCGTCCGAGATCCAAATGGAACATGACGGGATGCGACTGAGGAAAAGGTCTTGGAAATTTTTGTAGAACGAACTGCACCCACCGCATAGTCATCACTGTCTGATTTTCTTTTATGCTAGAAAGTCATTACTGTCTGCTGACAACTTTGTAAACACTCAACTTGATGAGTGTGAAGCGGGTAAGCTAAGTAGTGGGCAGTGGCAGTACGTAATAGTGGACGATTTCTTAGCCAACTCAGGTTTAGATAAGTTCGAAATTTTATCATATTTAAAAATTTTTATTGATGTTGTTAATATAAATATAAAATTTAAAAATTAATATTATTAATAAAAAATTTAAAATTATTAGTAAAATTTTTAATTGGTCTAAATCTAATTTAAACTCAAATCAATTGAAAAATTTTGATAATAATGAGTGATGATCTTATAAATAGATTTTGTAATTAAAAACATTCAATAAAAAAGTGAAATAATATTAATATTAATGATATTAAAATTAAAATTAAAATTATTTTTTATATTTTTATTTTATTAGTAAGCTTTTATAATTTCATAATAATTACACGGAATCAAATCTTAGATTCAAAGATGATCACTCGTACATAATTAAAGATAAAAAATTCTCTATTAAGACTATTATTTTTTTCTTCTTCTTTTGGAGAGTAAGGATGACTTTTATCTTTGATAATGTGTCCCCATTGTGATTCCCACAATGAAGTTTTTCGGTGTCCAAGGGGACACAAGTTAAAAAAACTTTGATTATGAGAAGAAGAGTTAAGTTGGTTACTGTTAAGTTGGTAAATACCAAATCATTTAGCAATTTACATAAGTGGATTGAAAAAAATAGGACTTAACATTAATTTAAGGGTAAGACGATTATTCGACCTAAAAATCATCTCCTAGGTAGTAAGCATTAACGGCCCACTTTCTATAATTATTCAATCTCCACTTTTATCTCTTAAACTCTCTTTCATTTTACTTTTGATTTTTTTATTAAATTTTTCATTGTAAATTGCACAAAACAAATAACGCCAATAAGGGATGGGTTCGAGTTGAGGGGAGTAATGAGTAAAAAATTTATTTGAGTTGAGCTTCAAACCAAACCCGAGTTAATAAAATTGAACTCTAACTCGAACTCGACTCGTAAGGTGAAATTCAGGTTTGAGCTCAACTCACAAGCTAGCTTGAACTCGAGTTCAAGCTCGCGCTGAGCTTTTCGAGTCAAACTCGAGTTAAGAAAATTAAACTCGAAGTCGACTCGTAAGGTGAAATTCAAGCTTAAGCTTGACTTGTGAGCCAACTCGAACTCGTGCCGAGCTTTTAGAAATAAAAAAATAAATATATATGTTTTTTGAAACAAAATAAATATATTTTTTTATAATATATATTAAATATAGTAAGTATATTATTTATTTAATTTCTTAATTAAATCGAGCTGGCTCGCGAATCTATCGAGCTGGCTCGCGAATCTAACGAGCCGAGTTTGATATTGCTCGAGCTCAGCTTGATAAGCTAATCGAGCCAAAATCACAGTTGGAGCTCGAGCTCGCTTTAATCAAGTTTGTAGTTAAACTTTCCTAGCTTAGCTGCTCGACTCAGTTCTACTGCTAAATGACAACCATGTTTTACTATCCACTATTTTTATCTAATCAATCACCTGATTTTTAAAACGTTTTAAAATTTTAGAACTTGCACATACATGCGTATTATAGAATGCTTGTTAGAGAGAAAAGAAGGCCACCGATTTGGGATCATGATCCTCTCCATTTGAAAATCGAAATGGAATCAAGTTTATAGTGAGATAGAATGTCACATCATCAAATGGATAATATTCAAATTCAAATTTGTCAATATGGCATTCAACCTCACTATAAACTTGATATTTATTTCAATTTTTAAATAAAGAGGATCATGGTCCACCGATTTGTACAAAAAAATGCTTCAATCTGGAATTTTATCAAAGCTCCACAAGTATATAGTGCTTATGAATTGGAAACGAGAGTGATTAACATTATCTATTTTGTAACAATTTTCTCGTCTCGACTAAGTCAAATTTATGCCCATTTGTATCCTTTTTTTTGAGTTTATTTGCTCACAAAATGAATTAATTAATTAACACACTAGCAAAGTAATAAACTAAAACTTCAATTATGAATTTACTCTTTGTACTTTGGGATTAGGATTATTTTATTCTCTAAACTTACATTTGTTTCAATTTAGTTTATAAATTTTCAAAATTATCCAAATCAAACTATTCTGATGGAGATTTCTCCCAACACTTAAGGAAAATCCATGTAGACGTTAATGATCTAATGAATAATGGTGAATAAATTGTATATCTAGCGTTTTACATGATGTTTACATCGATTTCCCTTTAAATGATTTATGAAATATTCATCGAAATGGTTTGATTTAGATGATTTTAAAAGTTTCTATATTAAATTGAAACTGTTTGTACCAAAAAAAACATAAGAGAATTATCTTGATTGGATCGGTGTAAAGGTCCTAGTTGTTTGTACCAAAGATGAAAAAGTAGGAAATTATCCTGATTGGGCCATGTGTAAAAGCCACGGTAAGCAAGAGAGAAGGCTGCTGGAAAAGGAAGAGACATGATGAAATATTAATTAACTATAAAAAAAACTAGTGAAATAAAAGCTTTCAAAAATAAAAAGTTCAATGTGCAACATCAAGTCAGGAAGAATAACGCGAGGGCTCGAGGTTGTGAGATCGAGTATAAACGAGTTTTTGGTGGCAAACCTTTAATATCTTGACTATAAGTCGAATCATTTCGATTTCGGATCATATTGTATCAGGTGGGGTTGGGTTCGAACTTAGGTCGTTTCGGGTCTCGTATTATGTCGAGTCATGTCAGGTCGGGTTTGAATTCGAATCATTTCGACCTCGTATCGTATCGGGTCTCGAATCATGTCGGGTCAACAAAATAGATATTTATGATTAATTAAAAAATATATTTTATTTATGTATAATAGGACTAAAGGAGTTGCATTGTCAAATCAGTAAAAATTAATTAATAATAAATCAATATTTGATTTTTTAATACAATATGCAATGTTATGATTCTTAGTTTTAAAATTTAATCTTAAATGATTTCAGACAACTGGTTCACAAAATTATTCTCACTTGTAACTTTTTTTACCAAATTTTGAAGATTAAATTATATATAATCACTTCATTCCATTATATTTTTTTAAGGACAATTAAAAATAAAACTTTGTTGTGACAAGGTAAAGTTTATTATTTTTTTCGATTTTTTATTTAAAATTAATGAGATTACTCGTATTAATAGAATATTGAGTCATGCATATTATGTAAATCAATAATTAATTAATTATAATATATTTTATTTTATTTGATAACTAATAAATTACTTATTATCTCAATTTTAATTTTTTTATATAAAAATATATGTAAATAGCACTCCTCCGAAATTTAAAATCTTAAATGTACCCCGAAAAATAAATGGTTGAGGTCGAACAGTTCATCCATTTGAAGAATAAAAATTGGCCACCTCACTGGAGGTAAAACTTTATTTTCTTAAAATAAAAATAAACAACAAAGTTTAGCAACAATCAATAATGCAACACATAACAATCATACATAATTATAGCATCTCCTGTGCTAAGATCGACCTTATGAGTTCTGGCTTCAACATAACCTCTAGCAAACCGGAAAAGTCCACTTCCTCCAATGACCGGCATCTCTCTCACCTCTGTGAATGCCTCGTTCCTCCCTAACACCGTTATGGTGCTACCATTGTACTTCCCTTCCACAAAAACAAAATTTTGAACCATCAACAAAGCAAATTGTTTTTGTGACGCGGACGCGTAAAACCCTTGTGCTCTTCCTACCAATTTTGTGTCTAATTCGGGTCCTAATGTTAATGGATCATCAAGCATTGTAATTAACCCGAAAGACGTCGTTGAATTTGCTACCGGTGACACCACAGTCACGGCCGTAGGGTTGCGACCACTAAGAATGTCATGCCAATAGACACGAAAATGGCTAAGTTTTTCCTTTTTGAGACCAAATTTCTTCGTATCTATGTTTTTTGCAAAATTGTCATCATCTCCGGTGACCGGAATTGTAGCAAAGGAAGAGAGGAGGGAGAGAAAGATGAATTGTGAAGCTAAGATGGAAATAAGAAAAATTTTAGCCATGAGCAGGATTGTTTTGTACGCCACACTATGATGACTGCGGAGGTTGATTCTACATGTCTATATTTATAGTGATTTTTTTCAAACCTTCTAGAAATAGTTTTGCTAGTTTTTTTCTGGAGCGGTGGTACTATAGACTCATTCCATGAGAATTTTAATATTTATTTTTTTAAAATTTTTAAAATTTATTTTTTTAAAACAATTATAATTTAATTTTTTTGTGATTATTTAATGTATTTTAATAATTAATTAATTTTTTATTTTTATTTTATTTTTTGGGTTTGCCAAATGAAAACCTTTGATTTAAAAATTAGAATAATTGGTGTATGGAAGACTTTTTATTTTATTTTTTTGGTCTGCGTATGAAAATATTGAAAATGCTTTGGATCTTTTCTAGGAAGATAAAAGAAAGCAAAGTCATGCTTTGGTTCTGTTCTTTGTGGGCCCCTGAACGCCTCTCGCCAGAGCCGTCACTGTTTTTTTTGTGATAAAAGAGGAGAGAGAGGGGTATAAGGGGGATAAATTCGTCCAAGATCCAAACGGAACCGGACGGGATGCGACTGAGGAAAAGGTCTTGGAAATTTTTGTAGAACGAACTGCACCCACCGCAGAGTCATCACTGTCTGATTTTCTTTTATGCTAGAAAGTCATTACTGTCTGCTGACAACTTTGTTAACACTCAACTTGATGATAAATTCAATAAAGCTCGAGTCGTGTCAAGCTTTTCGAGGCAAACTCGAATTAAAAAAATTGAGTTTGAAGTCTATTAGTATGGTAAAATTTAAGTTTGATTTTGATTCTCGAGTTAATTTGAGTCAAATTTTTAAAAATAAAATAATAAATATTTATATTTTTAAAAATAAATAAATAAATTAATATTTATATTTATATTTTTAAAATAAAAAAATATTTTTATAATATATATTAAATATATAAAAATATAGTATATATAATACTTACTTAATTTATTAATTAAATCGAGTTGATTCGCGAACTTAACGAGTCGAGTTTGACATTACTCGAGTTTGGTTTGATAAGCTAATCGAGTCAAAATCACACTTCGAGCTAAATTTAATCAAGTTTGTAGCTGAACTTTTCTAACTGAGCTGCTCGACTCAGTTCTACTGCTAAATGACAACCATGTTTTACTATCCACTCTCTCTTTCTATGGTTTTTTTTTCTAATCAATCAATCGATTTTTAAGATGTTTTAAAATTTTAGAACATGCACGTACATGCGTATTATACAATGCTTGTCAGAGAGAAAATGACGCCATTGATCTGGAGTCACAATCTTCTCCATTTAAAAATTAAAATTAAATTAAATTTATAGTGAGATTGAACGTTACATCATCAAATGAAGAATATTTAAATTCAAATTGTCAATGTGATATTTAATCTCACTATAAACTTGACATCTATTTTTATTTTTAAATGAAAAAAATTACAATCCATCAATTTGTACAAAAAAAAAATGCTTCAATTTAAGATTAAAATTATCTATTTTGTGTCGATTTTCGCGTCTCCACTAAGTCAAATTTATGCCCATTTGTATCCTCTTTTGAGTTTATTTGCTCACAAAATGAATAAATTAGTTAACGTATTAGCAAAGTAATGAACTAAAAGTTAAATTATGAATTTACTCTTTGTATTTTGGAATTATGATTATTTTATTTTATAAATTTACATTTGTTTAATTTAGTATATAAAATTTTAAAATTATCTAAATAAATTATTGTGATGGAGATTTCTTCAATCACCGAAGGAAAATCCACGTAGACACTAATAATCTAATAAATAATTGGGTAAATAAATTGTAGATCTAGTGTTTTATACTACGTTCACGTAAATTTTTATAATACTCGTATTTGTAAAGTAAAAACAAAAAAATAATTTAATAAATACGACTTAAAATTAAAATAAAATATATATAAAATATTTATTATTATTTGAATAAAATAATTTTTATAAAAGAACTGGGTGTGTGAAAAAGTAATTTAAAAAATAAATAGTATAAAAAAAATTTGTTAAAAAAAAAAACCAACAAATGTGGCCGCAGGTGTTGCCACCTGCTCCCAAGAGAATCAAAGAGTGCTGCATGTGAGACATAGCAAAAATCGTGGCAGATATGCACAAAAAACAACTTGGTTTGTTATATATATAAAAAAAAGTTAAGTTACATTATTATTCATTTTTAAATTCCGTTTAGTTTTCTTTTGATTACTCGATTTCTCTAAATATTTGAGGACCGAAAGAAAAGTTAAAAGAGTAAAATTTTAAAGAGGTTTATGGAAGAATTTTATAAAGAATCACCAGAAGCGTTAAGAAAAACATAAGGTAATAACATGAAATTTATTTTTGAATTTTTAGCATACATTAAATTTCCTTGAATTCGAAGTAGGAATTTTCAAATGGTGTAAATTAAGAAGAATTGAAGAAATAATTAGATTTAAAATAAATATTATGTCAGGTGTTGACGATCAGCTACCAGAGGAAATCACTGAAAGGAACGAAAAAGGCAAGTAAGTGATCCACATGTAGCTCTAAGTGCTACGTGGTGAGTTAGATTTGCTTTAAGTAATCTCAATAAAAAGCAAATATCTATAGATAATATTAAAATAAATTATTAGCTTATGTTTTGGTGGTAGATAAAAATTTAATTGATAGGTATGATATGAATTTTAGACATGCATTAGGTGAGAAATAATAAGTTGATTTAATACTAAAAGCAATAAATGAAATTCTTGATTAGTGATGGTTGATGTTTTGATACGAATTATAAGGAGATGAAATTTACTGGATCTTAAAAAGCTTTGATAGATAATTTGATGTGATTTAGGATAAGAGAAATTTAGTGAATTTTTTTATATAATTTGAGAAAAATCAGGATAGCCAATTTAAATATTTTAATTCGTGTTTTTTTTAATGTTATTGTTCATATGCATATTTCATATTATTGTTCATATGCATATGCATTAAATAAAAGAAAAGAACTGGGAGGGGCAGGTCTAATTGAAAAATCGTGACAGCTGGTATATGCTGAAAATAAAAGGGATATCGTGACAGCAGGTATATGCTGGAAAGAAAATAATCGGGAGGGGGCCGGTCTAAGATAATAAAAACATGTTGATGTGTGGGAAGACGTTTCTTAATAATAATTCATGCGTTGCATCTGTTTTAAATATTGATTACATTACTGAAATGCTAATGCGTTGTGTGTTATTGTGTACATTTATTTATAGATAAATGAGTCTCACAGAGAGATAGTTATGGTGAGAAAGAAATATAAAAATATGATATGATAATAACCATCTAAATGGTAGACTTTATGCTGTGAACCTCATTACGAGGTAATTATAAGATAATTGATGGTCTTAAGGTGAACCAATATATAAAAAGAAAAGATTGATAGAGAATGAGACTTATGATATGTGTAGTAATAGTAGAATGTTATTATCCAGTTATGTGAGATAGAATTGATTTAAATATTAAAAGACTATGTATATAAATTGAATACTTCTAGTAAATTTAATTCACCGAGCTTGTGAAGCTCACCCCTCATTGTACAATGATTTCAGGTTGTAGGCAAGACAAATAGTCTGGTGGGTCAAGAGTCAGACGAAATCTTTTTCTGCAAGCCACGTATGTGTCAACATCTCCAGACTAATAAGAAAATAAAATAAAAATTTATTTGTAAATATTCATGCATTTTACGTTGTATATAATGATTAAGTCAATATTAAAATGATATATCTCCCTTGTTGAGGGTTGAAGATTGATGTAAACATTTCTGTTGGTGTTATTTTTATTGTTGCATATATATATCGTGCTGGAATTTTCAAAATGTGATGACACAGTTTCGAGAGTGACCAACCCGGGATGGGTCGTTACAATTTTCCTTTAAGTAATTTATAAAATATTAATCGAAATGGTTTGATTTGGATGATTTAAAAGTTTATTATTAAATTGAAACTATTTGTACCAAAAAAAAAGGGAATTATCTCAATTGGATCGGGTGTAAAGGTTCTATTTGTTTGTACCAAAGATTAAAAAATAAGAAATTATCTTGATTGGGTCATGTGTCAAAGTCATAGTAAGCAAGAGAAAAGAGGGCTGAAAAAGGAAGAGACATGATGAAATATTAATTAACCGTAAAAAAAATAGCTAAATAAGAGCTTTCAAAAACGAAAAGTTCAATGTGCAACGTTAAGTCAGAGAGGATAACTTGAGAGCTCGAGGTTGTGAGGTCGAGTATAAACGAGTTTTTGGTGGCAAATCTTTAATATCTTGACCTCGAACGCAACAGATGAGTCATAACTACCAATCCAACTATTTAGGGATTGAGAATCACCCAAGAGTTGTGCATTTAACTTACTAAAGTAAAAGCGACCACAATTAAATATAACCCACGCAATGAGATTGGAGACTGTGACACATGGCATGTTCAACGCAGCCAGAAAAGTATAAATAACAGCAAATCTATCATATAGAAGACAGACAGACAGATAGACAGACAATCATCTAACATTTATTATCTTTTATGCAGAAAATAACCTTAGTTGTAGCTGTAATTGTAGTGGTAGTCTACATTTTTCACCTCTTCTCTGTCTCGAAGTTGAGTCAAGCCAAGACATCATTGAAAGCTTGGTCTACATACAACAAACTCGAGGGATTTGCCTTTGGTACTTTGAAGTTTTAATCTTGTAAACTCTCGTATCAAATTTATAAATATACTGAGCTTTGTTGTTATTACAAAATTACTATTTATTTTGATCACTAACTGTTAGATTAAACACGTGTTCTTGAGTTTGAAACAATATATCATTAAATTTTCTTAATTGAGACAATACTAAACTCATCTAAAAAATACTAATCCAATCGAGTTAATCTCGATTAACACGCAATCATTTCTTATGCAAACATAAATAATTGATCCTACCCACAAAATACGAGAAGGAAATTCATAATTTAAACCGAATTAAATTAAAGAATCACTAACAACGTGAAGTTGTAGAAAATTAAAATAATAATTATTGTTACGAGTAATCAGATCTCAATTTTCTTTCATAATATAAAAACAAACTAAAGTATGTAATCTATTGACCCGATCAAGTAGAGCCATAGCAATCATACATAATAACGCGTACCATTACAAATGACTAGCTAGCTTTTTGTTACTGTTTTTTTTTTCAATGAAATTTTTACAAAATTTTATCATAATGACTCTTTACACGATTTGATGACGATTGTCTACACTTCGGAAGGCAACGCGACAACGTGCTTGACGCTCACCAAACCTGTTGAGTACGACGACGTGCTTGACGCTCATATTGGGATGATAATTTTGTTCGAAACTTTGAAGTCTTGTCCAGTCCTGACTTGAGGAACAATTCTAGTTTCATTTGGGGACGAGAGAGGAGAAGATGGAGAATTTTTTTTTTCCGTTGCCTTGAGGGAGACATAAATGAAGATCTAAGTTCTCGTCTCGAATTCTCCAAATGTATATATAATATATTATATTTTTATTTTTATTTTTTATTAAATAAATTTATTGAATTCTCATTTCAAATTTACAAGATTTTAATTTAAAAGATAACTTATGTATTAATGACAATTTATTAAATTTATGTCTTATAAATATCACTTGCACTTCATTTTTTTTATAAATATCACTTGTACTTTCTCTTTTATAGTACTTCTTTAATGGTCACACGACCAACTTTGACTTTAATAAGTAAAAGTGTTAAAAAATTTCGGTTTTACCCAACTTGTGCCTTTAAAAGTAATCTTTTTATAGGCTATTGACTTAAAATAGTTCAAATATTATGTAATCTCATGACTGGTTATCTTGGGAAAAATTTTCTGTGGGGACTGATTCCTTGTGGAGAACTGAGATGGAGAAAAAAATTTCCAATGGGAAATTTTTTTACCCGTGAACTTGGCAGGGACGGGGATCGGGAATCCAACCCCACCCCTTTGCCATCCCAACACTCATCAATAGGGGGTGGAACTGAATCGAGCAGCTCGACTCGTTTTAGAGGTTCGATTTGAAAAGCTTGGTGCAAAACTTAATTAAATTGAGTTCAAGTTGTAATTTTGGCTCGATTAGTTTATCGAGCCAGCACTATTTAATTAATGAATTAAATATATATTATATTTATTTTATATATTATCAAAACATATATATATAAAATTTAAATACCAAATTTATTTATTTTATTGCAAAATATATATATATATATATATATATATATATATATATATATTACTTTATTTTGAAAAGCTTGGCACGAGTTCAAGTTGACTCGTAAGCCAAGTTTGAGCTTGAATTTCAACTTATTAATTGAGCTCAAGTCCAATTTTCTTAATTTGGACTCAGCTCAAAGCTCAGAACGAATAAATTTTTTACTCACGAGCCGAACTAAAGCTATTTTCAACTCTGGCTTGACTCAGCTTGAATCCACCTCTACTTATCAAGTCCATTCCAACTTATTGATATGGACTCGGTGCAAGTGCACATACTTAAGTTATACGTATTAGTGATGAGTCCGCATGATGTTGCTTGTTCACATTAAAAAAAAAATATAAAAATTATTTAGAATAATAATTTGTAATCCACTCTCATCAATCACTTCAAAAAACACTATGAAAATTTTAATTATAATTGTTTGAAAACTCGAGTGGTAATTATCTTTCAAGTTTTCATAGCGCATGGGCAAAGGATGTTTGAGGGAAATATCTAAATAGCACTGTTCTACTTTTTAGTGTAATGTATTTTCTTATCATACAAATTTTTTTATATATCTAAACAACATAATTAAACATATAAAAAGAAAAGAAAAATATAATCATACACGATTGTAGCATCTCCCATGCTAAAATCAATCTTATGAGTACTGGCTTCAACATAACCTCTAGCAAACTGCAAAAGTCCACTTTCATCGATGATCGCCTGATCGGCATCTCCATCACCTCTGTGAACACCTCATTCCTCCCTAACATCGGTATGGTGCTACCGTTATACTCGACTTCCACGAAAGTAAAATTTGGAACCATCAATAAATCAAATTGTTCTTGTGCCATTCCTACCATTTTTGTGCGTAATTCGAGTCCTAACGATAATGGATCATCGATCATACTAATTAGCCTGAAAGATTTCGATGAATTTGATACTGATAACACCAGGGTCACGGTCATAGGGTTGCGACCACTAGCAATGTCTTGCCAATAGACGTGAAAATGGTTGAGTTTTTCTTTTTTGAGACCGAATTTCTTCATATCTTTTTTTCGTTTAATATTGTGATCATCTCCTGTGACTGAAACTGTAGCAAAGGAAGAGAGGAGGGAGAGAAGGATGAATTGGGAAGCTACGATGGAGAGAAGGAAAATTTTAGCCATGAGCAGGACTGTTTTGTCTGTGACACCATGATGAATTTAGAGGTTAATTCTACATGTATATATTTATAGTGATTTTTTTCAAACCTTCTAGAAATAGTTTTGTTAGTTGTGATACCACGAACCCAGTTACGTGGGAGTCACTACGAAATTGAAAAAATCCACTGGTGATTATGAAATTATTGTATAGTAGCTTTGGTATTTAATTTTTTTAAATAATTATAATTTGATTTTCTCGTGATTATTAATAGACTATCTCAATTTCGTGATAATTTCCATGAAACTAGATATGTGATATCACTGCATTTTTTTTTCTCTCTTATCTAAATTTTTTTTTCTCGTTGCCTTTGTGGGGACATAAATGAAGATACAGGCTACCATATTGAATTCTCCGAACGTGTAAATAATATATTATATTTTTCATCTTAAATTCATGTTTTTTTATTAAATGAATCTATTAAATTCTCACTTCAAATTTACAAGATTTTAACTTAAATGATAACTTATGTCTTAATGATAATTTATTAAATTTATATCTTATAAATATCATTTGCACTTTATTTTTTCATAAATACCACTTGAACTTCCTCTTTTATAGCACTTTCTTAATGTACACAAGACCAACTTAGACTTTAACAAGTAAAAGTGTTAAAATTTTCGGCTTTACCCAACTTGTACCTTTAAAAGTTCTCTTTTTATGGGCTATTAAATTAAAATAGTTCAAATTTTATGTAATCTTATGATAGGTTTTCTTGGGAAAAATTCCTCTCAGGGATCTGATTCCTTGTGGAGAACCGAGATGGGGAAAAAAATTCTAATGAGAAATTTTTTTACCCGTGAACTTGGTGGGCACGGGGATGGGAATCTAACCCAGCCCCATTGGCAACCCAACACTCATCAATAGGGGAGGAACTAAATCGAGCAGCTCGACTCGTTCTAGAGGTTCGATTCGAGAAACTTGGTTCGAAATTTAATTAAATTGAGTTCGAGTTGTGATTTTGGCTCGGTTAGTTTATCGGGCCGAGCTCGAGCAATTTCAAACTCGACTCGTTGGGTTCTCGAGCCAGCACTATTTAATTAATAAATTAAATAAATATTATATTTATTTTAGATATTTAATATATATCATCAAAACACACATGTATTTTAAAATATAAATACCAAATTCATTTATTTTATTTAAAAAAATATATTTATTATTTTGTTTTGAAAAGCACGGCTCGAGTTCGAGTTGAATTGCGAGCCGAGCTTGAGTTTGAATTTTCTTAACTCGGGCTCAGCTCTAATAAGATTTTTACTCACGAGTCGAGCTAGAGCTCTTCTCAACTCTGACTCGGCTCGGCTCGAATTCACCTCTACTTATCAAGTCCATGCCAACTGATTGATATGGACTCAGCGCAAGTG
Source organism: Bretschneidera sinensis (assembly GCA_023935145.1). Lineage (NCBI taxonomy): Eukaryota > Viridiplantae > Streptophyta > Magnoliopsida > Brassicales > Akaniaceae > Bretschneidera > Bretschneidera sinensis. Next base: position 1,666,141 of record CM043697.1, on the reverse strand, counting down.
CACATACTTAGATTCTATGTATTAATGATGAGTCCGCACGATGTTGCTGGTTCATGTTAAAAAAATATGAAAATTATTTAGAATAATAATTTGTAATCCACTCTCATCAAACACTTCAAAAAACACTCTGTAAACTTTAGTTATAATTAATTGAAAACTTGAGCGGTAATCAACATTCAAGTTTTCAGAGCGCATAGACGAAAGATATTTGAGGGAAATATCTAAATAGCATTGTTCTACTGTTTAGCCTAATGTATTTTCTTATCATACAAATTTTTTTATATATCTAAACAACATAATTAAACGTATAAAAAAGAAAAGAAAAGAAAAATATAATAATGCACAAGTGTAGCATCTCCTGTGCTAAAATCAATTTTATGAGTACTAGCTTCAACATAACCTCTAGCAAACTGGAAAAGTCCACTTCCATGGATGATCGCCTGATCGGCATCTCCTTCACCTCCGTGAACACCTTATTCCTCTCTAACATCGGTACGGTGCTACCGTTATACTCCCCTTCCACGAAAGCAAAATTTGGAACCATCAATAAATCAAATTGTTCTTCTGCCATTCTTACCATTTTTGTGCGTAATTTGAGTTCTAACGATAATGGATCATCGATCATACTAATTAACCCGAAAGATGTCGATGAATTTGATACTGGTGACAGCACGATCACAGTCATAGGGTTGCGACCACTAGCAATGTGTTGCCAATAGACGTGAAAATGGCTAAGTTTTTCTTTTTTGAGACCAAATTTCTTCATATCTTTTTTTCCTTCAAAATTGTGATCATCTCCTGTGACTGAAACTGTAGCAAAGGTAGAGAGGAGGGAGAGAAGGATGAATTGGGAAGCTACGATGGAAAGAAGAAGGAAAATTTTAGCCATGAGCAGGACTGTTTTGTGTGTGACACTATGATGACCTTAGAGGTTAATTCTACATGTATATATTTATAGTGATTTTTTTCAAACCTTTTAGAAATAGTTTTGTTAGGGTTGATATCACGAACCTGATTACGTGAAAGTTATTATATAATTAAAAAAAATTATTGGTGATTATAAAAATATTGAGTAATAATTTTAATATTTAATATATTAAAATTATTATAATTTAATTTTTTCGTGATTATTAATAAACTATCTTAGTTCCGTGTAGTTTTCACGAAATTAAATCTATGATATCATCGTACTTTTTTTTTTGTCTCGTATCTAAAATTTTTAATTATTTTTTATTTGTTATAAAAATTTGAACTATTGGTCTATGGAAGACTTTCTTTTTTCTTTTTCTTTTTTGGATATTTCTAATAAGACGATAATGAGCAGTTGGCTATTGACTAAGACAAAAGAAAGCAAAGTCGTTCGGTGTGGTGGCCTTATGTCTTTTTGAACTTCGATTTTTCGAACATCGCAAATACTTTATTAACGTTAGTGTTGGCCATGGTGACGTCTCTCTTTGTGGGCCCCTGAACGCCCATAGTCATCGGCAGAGTCATCACTATCCTTTTTTATTAAGCTTTCTTTGTGATAAAAGAGGAGAGAGAGTGGCAAAACGGAGATAAATTCGTCCGAGATCCCAACGGAACCGGACGAGATGCGACTGAGAAAAAAAAGTATTGGAAATTTTTGCAACTGCACCCACCGCAGAGTGGCTAAAGCTAAGTCTGGAATTTTATTAATAATTTTAAATTATTTTATTAATAATTTTATATTTTAGATTTTATATTTATATTAATATTATTAATAATTTTTTTAAAATTATTAATAAAGTTTTGTACGAATCTAAAACTATAAATTTAAACTCTATCTAACTAAACATTCAAGTAAGCTAAGTAGTTGGCATTGACGGTAATAAATTTTAAAAATAATCTTTAACTTAAAGTTGAATTTATATTAAAACCAAACATCGGATTTATATTAAAAATATTCAATAAAAAAAAAGTAAAATTAACATCAAAGTTATTTTTATAATTTTCATAATTACTAATAAGCTTTAATGATTTCATAGTAACTATTACGAAACTGGATCCAAAATATGTGGAATAGTCTTATTTTGTGACAATCGACTCGATTAAGTTAATTTTATGCCCATTTGCATCTTTTTTTTGAGTTTATTTGCCCACGAATTGAATTAATTAATTAACGCATTAGTAAAGTAATAAATTAAAAAGAAAAGTTATGAACTTACTCCTTGTAATTGGGATTAGGATTACTTTATTATATAAACTTATATTTGTTTCAATTTAGTACATGAATTTTTAAAATTATACAAATCAAATAATTTTGGCAAAAGTTTCCGTCAATGACTTAACGAAAATCCACGTAAACGTTAATAATTTAATCAAAACATTTTGGTTCGAGCTCGGCTCAGCTCGATCTCAATAACAAATGAGTCTATTCAAACCTGAACTCAGACTTGAGCCTGAGCCTTAAATTGTTAATTCGAGTTCGAGCCTGAACTATAATTTTAATAATTAAATATTTGTTCGAGTTCGAGCTCGATGATACTTTTTCAAATTATTTGAAAGCTTTTTGAATCGAACTTTAAAGTATTTGAGTTCGGTTCGATAAGTTATTCGAGCATAATTTTCATGTTAAAACTCGAATAATTCGATAAAAACTTGATTCGATTTCAATCCTATTTTGATGATTTTAAAATTTTATTTATTAAATTAAAACAATTAAAATTTTAAAGAGTAAAATAATACTGCTCATAAAAATATAATAGGGAATTTCATAATTTAGTTATTGTCACAAGTAATTAATCAGATCTCAATTTTCTTTCATACTATAAAAATAAAACGAAGTTATGTAATGAATGACTTGCTAGCTTTCTATTACTTGTTATTTTTCGTCAAAGAAACTTTTACAAATTTTTATTAGGCTAGTACGTGATAGACACTTTTACACCATTAATGGCGATGGCGATGGCGATTTTCCATATTTTGGGAGTCAACGTAACAGTATGACGACGTGTTTGACACGAACTTTTGAGTACGACGACGTTCATTAAATTTCTGCCAAGTCACTGATATGGATTCGGTGTAAATAAACAGTATATTAATTATGCGTGTTAATGATAAGACTGCACGATACTGCAGATTCACGTTAAAAAAATATAGATATTACATAAATTAAAATGATTAAGAGGATAGCGATATTGAGATTACATAATTAGATATTGAAAGCTTAATTATGAAAAAAAGGAAAGAAAATCATAATCAAAGTTTGCCTACCAAACATTATTATTTCTTAAAATAAATAACTCAAATGAACCCCACAAAATTAAAATTTAAAAATAATCATCGAAAGTAAACATTTCAATCACACATAGTGATTTATTAATTAAAATTCAAGGTCTAATTGTGTGAAATTATAAGTTTAATCTCTTTTCTGTTTTCTTATGATCATCGAAAAGTTAATTAATAAAAAAAATGTTTACACGGTATGTGAAGTGTGAAGCCATATACTTTAAGTTTTAATATCCAAAACATACCCGTAAAAAAGATTGGAATTCAAACGAACTTTTATTTTTATTTTTTCCCTAGAGAAAAATAAACAACAAAGTTTTAAAAGCAACTATCAATAATGCAACACATAGCAATCATACACAACTGTAGCATCTCCTGTGCTAAGATTAAACTTATGAGTGCTGGCTTCAACATAACCTCTAGCAAACCGGAAAAGTCCACTTCCTCCGACGATCGGCATCTCCCTCACTTTCTAGAACACCTTGTTCCTCCCTAACACCGCTATGGTGCTACCGTTATACTTTCCTTCCATGAAAGCAAAATTCTGAACCATCAAAAAACCAAATTGTTCTTGTGATGCTGAAGCGTAAAATCCTTGCGCCCTTCCTATCAATTTCGTGTTTAATTCGGGTCTTAATGTTAATGGATCCTCAATCATTGTAATTGACCCGAAAGATGTCGATGAATTTGTTACTGGTGACACCACGGCCATGACCGATGGATTGGGACCACTAATAATGTCATGCCAATAGACACGAAAATGACTACGTTTTTCTTTTTTGAGACCAAATTTCTTTATATCTATGTTTTTTGCAAAATTGTGATCATCTTCTGTAACGGAAATTGTTGCAAAGGAAGAGAGGAGGGAGAGAAAGATGAATTGGAAAGCTAAGATGGAAAGGAAAAGAAAATTTTTAGCCATGAGCACGAATTTTTTGTATGTGACACTGACTACTATAGATGCTATACATTTATAGTGATTTATTTTTCAGACCTTCTAGAAATAGTTTTGCTAGTTTTTTTTTTCTCTGTTTACCTTATTAGTGTCATTGTATTGAAAGGGTAAGTAGGTTAGTTAATTTCTTTGATTTTTATATTTTATTTTTCGAGGGATTTGTTAAACGAGAACCCTTGATTTGAAAATTTTAATTATTAGTTTACGAAAGACTCTTTTTTTGGTTTGCATATAAAAATATTAAAAATTAAAAATGTAATTATTAGTTCGTATTCATTTTTGATCCGTTAACTGCTTGTTAAAACATGAATATGAACATAAAAAATAAAATAAACTAAAAAACAAATATTTTTAACTCATATTCGTTAATTAACTATCTATAAGATTTATTTTATATATATGATCTGAATTGTTATTTTTATATTTAAATAATTTTTAAAAATTAATAATTTTAATCCGTATACGGTGGAATTACACATAAGACTCCATGCTTTGGATCTTGCTACGAAGGTGATGAGCAGTCGGCTGTTGACGAAGACGAAGAAGTGTAAAGTCATGCTTTGGTTTGGTAGCCTTCTGTCAGTTTGGACTTTTATTTTTCTAATGAAAAGAATCGCTAACATTTATTAATGGGAACGTGGCTGGAGAACCCAAGCCCGTAAATTTTTCGTTCCGTTGTCATCCGTCATTGTCTGCATGAGTTAATGATTTTCTAGCATAGAAGGAATTTCGTAATTTAATTATTGTTACAAGTAATTAATCAGATCTCAATTTTCTTTCATAATATAAAAATAAAACGAAGTTATATAATGAATGACTTATTACTTATTATGTTTTGTCCAGAAACTTTTACAAATTTTTATTAGGTTAGTAACTCTTTTTACACTATTGATCGCGATGGTTATGGTAATGGCGATTTTTCACACTTTAGGAGTCAACGTGACAGTACGAGAACATGTTTGACGCTCATCGAACTTGTTGAGTACGATGACGTATTTGATGCTCGTTAAGTTCTTACCAACTCATTGAAATAGATTTGATGTAAATGAAAAGTATTTGAGTTATATGCATTAATTATAAGACCGCACGATGTTTAAAAAATATAAAAATTAAAATAATTGAAATGATAGCGATATTGACATTTTACCTGTAGAATTAAAAATTTAATCATGAAGAGATTATAAGAGAGATTTTGTATTTCAAAAGTTAAAAAAAAATATTTACTTTTATTTACAGATATCATTGTAAATTTTAATATTAAAAAAATAAGTGCAGTGCCCGTAAACTTTTTTTGAATGTCAATATCGTTACCTTAATTATAATAGAATATGTGTTTGTAAAGGATTGGATCGAACAATGATAATAAGACACTCGCTTTAACGATTTTATAAAACATTCTAAAAACTTCAATTGTGATTGTTTTAAAACTTGAATGGTAATTATTATTTAAAGTTTTTTAATGCATGGACTAGGAGTTTTTTTTGGAAGAGTGTCTAAATAGCACTGCTCTACTGTTTCCCGTGTTTTCTTATCATACAATTTTTTTTTTATATATATATCTAAACTACATGATTAAACATATAAAAAAGAAAAGAAAAACATAATCAAAGTTTGCCTACCAAACATTATTATTTTTTAAAATAAATAATCCAAATCAACCCCCACAAGTTTAAAATTCAGAAGTAATCATCAAAAGTGGACATCTCAACCGCACATAGTAGCTTATTAGTTAAAGTTCGAGATCTCATTGTGTGAGATTATAAGTTTGATCTGTTTTTTCGTTTTCTTGTGGTCATTACAGAGCTAATTAATATAAAAAGAAATATTTACCCGATGCGTTAAGTGTGGTGTCATACACTTCAAGGTTTAAAATCCAAAGCATATTCACAGAAAATGATTGAGATCCGAATCAATTCCTTTATTGTTTTTAAAAAAAATTGACACCTTACAAGAGACATTGGACTTTTATAACAAAGTTTGAAAAACAACTATCAATAATGCAACACATAGCAATCATACACAACTGTAGCATCTCCTGTGCTAAGATCAAACTTATGAGTGCTGGCTTCAACATAACCTCTAGCAAACCGGAAATGTCCACTTCCTCCGACGATTGGCATCTCCCTCACCTTCGTGAACACCTCGTTCCTCCCTAACACCGTTATAGTGCTACCGTTATACTTCCCTTCCATGAAAGCAAAATTTTGAACCATCAATAAACCAATTTGTTTTTGCGACGCAGACGCATAAAATCCTTGTGCTCTTCCTACCAATTTCGTGTTTAATTCGGGTCCTAACGTTAATGGATCATCAATCATTGTAATGAACCCAAAAGATGTTGATGAATTTGCTACTGGTGGCACCACAGCCACGGCCGTAGGGTTGCGACCACTAACAATGTCGTGCCAATAAACACGAAAATAGCTAAGTTTTTCCTTTTTGAGACCAAATTTCTTCGTATCTATGTTTTTTGCAAAATTGTGATAATCTCCGGTGACCGAAATTGTTGCAAAGGAAGAGAGGAGAGAGAGAAAGATGAAATGGAAAGCTAAGATGGAAAGGAAAAGAAAAGTTTTAGCCATGAGCAAGAATTTATTTTGTATGTGACACTATGATGACTGTAGATGTTCTATACTTATAGTGATTTTTTTCAAACCTTCTAGAAATAGTTTTGCTAGTTTTTTTTTTCTCTCTTTAATTTTTTTAGTGTCATTTTATTGAAAAAGGAGTAGGTAAGTAGGTTAGTTAATTTCTTTGATTTTTATATTTTATTTTGTTTGAGGGATTTGTTAAATGAGAATCTTTGATTTGAAAATTTTAATTATTGATTTATGATCGGTAATTGTTTTTTGATTTGCGTATAAAAATATTAAAAATTAGAGATGTGACTTTTAGTTTGTATTTATTTTTAATTTGTTAAAATACGTGTATAAACATAAAAAATAAAACACGTTAAGAAACGAAAATTTGTTAACACGTATCCGTTGATTAGTTATTTATAAAATCCAGTTTGTATTTGATCTAAATAATTTTTTTTCATCTAAATAAAAAAAATTATCAATATATATTTTTATTTGTTACATGCTCGTTAAAATATAAATATAAACATATAAAATTAAACTCATTAAAAAGTTAATAATTTTAATCCGTATTCGATGTTCAGTTTCTTGCAAGGCTTGATCTAGCCGCTTCTCATCTACATTGAAAATGCTTTGGATCTTGCTACGAAGATGATGAGCAGTCGGCTATTGACGAAGACGAGAAAGTGTAAAGTAATCCTTTGGTTTGGTAGCCTTCTGTCAGTTTGGACTTTGTTTTTTCTAATAAAGAGAATCCCAAACAATTGTTAATGGGGTGGTGGATGAAGAACGCAATTGATAATGTTTTTCAATTAAAAGCAAGATTACATACTTATTTTAATCATATAATTATTTATTGATATCTATTTTAATCACCTAACTTTTAATCATCCTAATCAAATCAAATAATTTTGTTTTAATTGTCCTAATCAGATCAGATAATTTTGTTTTATTTCTTAATTCAATTGTTTCGATAAATTTATTTTTAAAATTCAATCAAATTTTCATATCAAAATTGAGGCGATTAACAGAAAACGAATAAAACGCTTTGAATTCAGCTCATCACTGACTTGGTGTTTAGTTGAAAATTCAACGAGATTTTAAAATCAAATTTGTTTGGAGGATTAAATTGAAAAATTAAATAAAATTATATGACCCAAATAATATATTTGAAAATTGTAAGACTAAAATAAGAATTTAGTCTAAAAGCAAGGAAACAAAAATAAATTGGTTGGCCACTAAAGAAACAAAACGAGTGTAGTGCTGGACTATTTGAAACTAAAGGCTTTTCCTCGCAACTCTTCCATCTTTCACATGAAAATCAAATTCATTGCCTCTTTGAAAAAACACCTTCATGATTTTTACGGTGGTTTTACGCGATACCATGTTGACATGGCACCATATCGATTAAGATTTCCAAATTTCCATTTTTTTTATGTTTTTATTTGATATTCTTTTATTTAATATATGAAATGACGTTTGGTGATATAAATTATTCTATTATTTCTCAAATTCTGATTTAACAGAATCGAGAAAGTTCACCAATAATCACAAAAAATATAATAGTAACTGAATATCTTTTTTAATTGATTTTATTCGGTTACTACATTATTTTCTCATTATTACCAATAAACTTCCTCAGTTCCGTGGGAACATCATTTTTATTTCTCTTCATATTGGTAAGAAAAAATTGTTTGATCATTATCAATGGTCAATTAGGATTAGGCCCAAAACCTGAATAATGAGTAACAAGTTCGTCCAAAACCGCATGAGTTTGATCGGGTGGAGCCAAATCTGACCAAGAATTGAAAGCTTGATCGGTGTTGAGATTTGTGACTCATTATTTATGATTTTGACTACCTTGGTGTGGTGACTTGTGCATCTTGATATCAATAATTTAATTAAGTGTTGGTGTGAAAACCAATGCATTTTGGTAAGCGACTTTGTGTAAAGCTAATACATCTTGGTAAGTAACAGTTAATTAAGTATTTTGACTATATATTGAAATCCTAAATTTGGTGGGCTTGTTGAAGTCTATAAAATATAAGCATCAAAATAAATTGTTCTCGTCCCTATTCCTTAAGTTGGAATAGTTGGTCAAGATGTAAAGAGTCTAGCAAACCAAATATTAATATTCATTGGTTAAGTGAACATTTGGTATATTAGGATTTCAGGTTGTGAAATTTAGGAGAGTTTTTACGTATTTTTTGTTTAAAAATTTGTATACCTTTGTATAGTGAGTTTTAACGATTTTCCTCGTTCTAAAAGTTACAAACAATGGCGTAGTAAATATTAACAATTTTTCTACTTCTAAAAGTTACAAAGAAGTAAATTAGTGATAAACTCATGTAGGTAATGAGTTGAGCCAAATCACATTAAAAATTTTGTATTCTTTTCTCTTGATTGATTGGGTGTCAAATTCTCAACAGAGTCTTATATTAAGGTGTTAATTATTGATTGGCCAAGATATAATTGTTTTATATTATATTTGACGACATTTGATCTAACCGTTAACAGCAGCTTTGCAGTTGAAATATTACTATAGAGGATCCAAATCCCACCACTCTAATCTTTAAGATTCGGTTTTTATATACATGATAAAATGAAAAAAAAAATTATTAAAGTTTTATCATTTTTGTACTCTCAACTTTTAGTAATATCAATGTGCACCATGTTATTTTAATTGCATCAAATTCTATCCTTTCCACGAGTACAAGTTAATCAAGTTTTTCCGTCAAAACTTAACGATGGTTTAGCATGTGCGACGTTTTTGCGTCTAAAAACAAAATTTCTCATTTTTGAGACCAACTTTTCAATAACTTTATAAAAGGTTTTTGTTTTGTCCCTCTTTTGGGCCTTTTTAAAAGAGTTCAAACACCTCAATAAAAGTCCCCTCTCCCCAGTCTTCAGCCTTCACCTCATTATTACTACAAGACCTTTTGGTATTTATTGAATTCCAATGAGCGTGCTTGGCATGTTCTGAAACTGACAAGGATGGATAACTAACACTATTATATATAATATTGAAATTGATTATGGTACCAAGTAGCATAGCATATAAATTAAGTGGGGATATTTATGTTTTTACGATAAATTTTTTTAATACTGAATTTTTTTTTATATTAACGAATATTATGAAAATAAATTTATCGCTCGTGAAAAAAGACTACGCATAAATTATGACATCTATTGATCGTTTCTCAACATACTTGTGCTTGGGATTTCAAAAACAGACTAAAGCTTCGTTTGATAATATAAAATTGAGTAAAATTATAATTTTTCTTTGTTAGAAATGTCAAATTTTGGTGTTATTTTAGGTTAGATTGGACCTAAAACTAATGTTTTAGATCTATATGAAAATATATTGATAATCTCAAGAAAGTTCAATAAAAATATTATTTTTTGGATATCATATTTATAATGAAATTTATCAATAAAATTTCTTAAAATTATTAATTAAGTTTCAAACAAATTCCAATCTAACTAAGAATTTTTATGGATTTTGAGATAATGCGAAAATGGTTTGGTTAGTAGGTCTAAATCCACTAATACAAAATGTCGGTTACATAATTCTCATTTAGTTGTGTTTACAATGAAACACCCTTATATATAGAAAATCGATATAAAATAGTTTGATATTTTATTAAAGTTAGTTGGCTTTAACTTGTCAAATTAAATCAAATTTTAAAAAAATATCACCAAATCATCAACATAAACTGATTTAGATTTAAGCTATACCGATTAAATCCAACTATAAAAACATACCAAACTTCATCAAATATGATATCAAATATTCAAAGATTTAAATCCAAATTAAAAAAAGAAAAAATCATGCTCATGAATATGATTTGAAGGTGAAAATTAAGTTGTTGAATTGGATTAATCTCCCACAAAATTTAATTTTCTTTCAATTTTATTTTCAATATCTCAATTTCATACCAAAAAAACCAATAAGTAAAATTCAAATAACACATTTTAAGTTAAAGTAAATTATACCGTCTTTCGTAAACGCAAGGGTAAAAAAAGATATTTCCCTTTCGGTTCGAGTCTTTCAACTTAAATATAGTTAATGATAAATAAAAAAAGTGAAGGTAAAAAGTAAAGGTAAAGGTAAAAACTAAAAGCAAAAGACAGATACCCCACCTAACCGAAAGCTTTAGGCAGGGACCAAAAAAAAGCATCAATAGTGCAAGACATAAACATTGTATTGAACTGTCGCATCTCCTGTCTTTATATCGAATGAATGAGTTCTTGCTTGAACATAACCTCTAGCAAATCGGAAAAGCCCACTTCCTCCGATAATCGGCATTTCTCTCACCTTTGAGAAAACCGTGTTCCTCCCTAGCACCGATATGGTGCTACCGTTGTATTTCCCTTCAGTAAACGCGAAATTCATGGTCATTAACAGACCGATTTCTTCTTGCGACGCCAGCGCGTAAAACCCTTGAGCTCTCCCCACCATTTTGGAGCTCAATTTGGGCTCCAAAGTTAATGGATTATCGATCATATTGACCATTCCAAATCCATTTGCCGACATATTTGATGGTGGTGCCACTATTGGAACAGAAGTAGGGTTTTTGCCACTCATGATGTCGTGCCAATAAACGCAAAAATGGCTCAACTTTTCCTTTTTCAGCCCTAACACCTCTCGATCCATGGTTGTCATGAAGCCGGAGGCTTGAATTATGGCGAGGGAAAAGATGATGAGTTGAGAAGCAAAGATGGAGAGACTTTTAGCCATGGTGTGTGGTAGAATTAGGTCTCTTCTCACTGAGTGGCGCACAAAATTTGGACAATGTGGTGTCTATATTTATAATGAGGCCAGCATGCACGTGGAAGAGTTTTTGGTAATTCCGATAAAAATTTTATTGGTAATTTTAAAAAAAATTTATTAATAATATTATTTTTAATTTTATATTTATATTAATATTATTAATAATTTTTTTTAAAATTATTAATAAAATTTTAAATATATAAAAAAAATTAATTTTAAATGCGCTTTAATAAAAAAAAATTCCATGCAAAAAACATATTATATAGCAGTACGAATATGATGACTGAAGAGACCCATTATAATTTGTCGGTTGGTTAACCAAACTTTTACAAAAAGGAATCAGAAAGTGGGTGCCATGTTCTCATTGGTGGGACTGTAAACCCTCCAACGCAGTCCAGACGTTCATTGATGACAGTGGGGCAACGTCGCCTTGTTATGCTTCAGTAGGACGTAAAGCTAAAATTAATTTCACTTTCTCATTTGGAATTCACCTTTTTTTTTTTAAATTATTTTTTTAACTGCAACCTACCGATATTTATATTTATGGCTCTAATTATTGTTAATAAAAAATATATTTTTAATTTTAATTATAAATTATTAATTGAAAGGATCAATAGATTCGAATTAATAAAGTGTATTTAATTAGATAGAAATTTCGTCAATTAACTATTTTAATATATATATATATATATATTATTATAGTGTATTGATTGGTTTTCATGGAAAAAATAGTTGTAATTATCAACCCAGTGGAGAGGCGGTACGGAAAATAGTTATGTTAGGCATCATGTCATATATAATATTAATAAAATTAGAATTTTAATTTGTTGTCTATTTATTAAAATATTTTATAAAATTTTATTTAAATATTTAAATAATTATATATATATATATATAATTTAATTGATTTTAACTTTTCATAATTTTTTTTATATTTTTTTATTCATTATCTTACGTTTTAAAATATCTAATAAATTTTTATTTAAATATATAAATCAAATATTTAAATAAAATTATTTATGTAACTTAATTTATTTAAACTCTACACATTTTTCACTCATATTTTTCTTATATTACCTCACACAAACAATAAAAATGAGATTAAAAATAAATTTGGATTAACTTTTTGTAGACCAGAATAATCCCTCTCCATTTTTCTTAAATCTCAAATTACTTTTAAATATAAAATCCAAATAAAAAAAATATTTTTGCCTCCATGATTTTTTTTCTTTCGCGATATATGAAAATTAATTAAAGAATGTTTAAACCAATAATTTCATGACAAAAATATCATTTCTAAATCATCGCATTCCTCTCTTCTACTTCTTTTCTCCCCTTCCGATCTTCCATGGCAGATTTGCAGCCCCGGCTGCCCACTGGCAAATCTGCCTTCGCAGATATGCAGCACCACCCACAACGCCATAGTCGATCTGCTACGTACCCTTGAGATTCGCTTTGTTTTACTGGGAAATATTTGTGGGTTTTGTTTGACTGGTGAGAAAATGTAAGAAATTAGAAAATTCTGTGTCTTTTTTGAATTTGTGGGTTTCGTGAAATTATGTGGATTTTTTTGGGTTTTATTTTTTAAATGAATTTATATTGGTAAATTAGAACATTATTGATTTTTGAATTGGATTTTTTCTGGGTCTGTGGATTTTTCTGTGTAAATAAAAGCTTTCTTGGAGCATATGAATAGAGGATCAATTTTCAACCAGCCTGCTTAGATACCAGCACACTGCATCATGCACTTGAGTTCGAGGCTTAGAAAAAATTTGAAATCATCTTAGAATTGATTTTTCTATTATAAATAATGAAAAGAAAAAATGGTGTCATGATTTCTAGAATAAATTCCCAGTAGGATATGTCCATTATTAATTTGGATTTTTGTTGGCATGTGGATAATTGTTTAATTATCAACGGTTCTGATGATCCAAAAAAAAAATCTACGATTCATATGGGATCTGGTGATAAACTGTTAGGATGTAATTTATCTTTTAATAGGACGCTTTTAATCTATTATCCTACTTAAATACGGAGTATAATATTGTCAACCAAATTTGAGATTATTAGTACACATTAAGATAAAGTTAAGACAGTCTCTTCAACCAAACAAGAGATAAATGTATTATCAGTTTAATTCATCCTTAGGTTATGGCAAAAGCACAACAAAAAATAATTGGCAGGGTAACTAAGGGCAAAGCCTTGATCTGCAATCTGTAATGGTGGATTTCAAGAATCCTTTGGGGAATCATTGCTTATGTTAAGAGTTTCTTTAACAACAGCCTCAATCAAAGCCATTATCATTTGCTAGTTATCGATTTGAATAGATTAGATTAGGTTGGGTTGTAATTGAATGGGTTATTGATTAGGTTAATGAATTAATTTTTTTAATTTGATCGATTAGGTTGGAATTGAATAGTTATATGGATTGGGTTTGGTTGAGATTTTTCTAATCTATTATGATTGAATTGGATTGAATTTTCAAACCGATTCATGCTCCCCATTACTAAAAGACGCCATCAGCTGTTAGTTGCTAAACTTACAAAACCAGATGATATGATTTGATTGGGTTGAATTTCAAACCGATCCTCACTCACAGTTAGGAAAAGGCATACCATCAGCTGCTAGTTGCTGAACTTACAATGCCAGAGATTGAAGAACAACAAAGCTCATTGGCCTGCAGGATTCTTCAGAGAAGCCTGGACTATTATTGTTGGTTAGCAAGAGAGAAATGTAATTATTGGACCACTCATGGGCCATGTATTGTGCAAACACAGATATCTAGGCCTTTCTCTTAAGCCTGTTTCCGGAAATAATTGATTTGGGCCACTTGGCCAAATTGACTTGTCAGGTGCTGACGTATAACAAAGATTCCTATGCCCAGATTTGTTTTCAGGTTTTCAGTGCCAATAGTTATTTTAATTACAACTGTATCTTTTAAGATTGGGTATATTTCAAGTTTTCATCAGTCCACAGTTGCATCTTATATTTTATCAATGTAAGCTGAAATTATGAGAATTATTATTCTTTTAATACGTTGAAACCTCATGTATGGATTATTTTGTTAATTAAATGAAAAAAACACATGATGTTAAATCATAATTTAATTTGAATTTATTATATTTTTAAATATTTGTATGCATTATAGGATGCATTTGTATTTTTCTATGAAAGTCAGAAGTGGACTTTTAGTCCGTATATATTTTTGACCTGTCATCCGTTATTTAAAACACGGGTATAAATATAAAAAATATGATCTATTAGGAAACGAATATTTTTAAAGCCCGTATTCTTTACTCATAAGACTCAGTCCATATCACTATTTTTTCACATAAAAAAAGATTTTTTTTGTTAATATTCGTTTTTGACCTGTTATCTGCTCACTAAAATACGTGTATAATTATGAAAAATAAAAATCATTAAAAAATAAATATTTTTCATTCGTACCCATAAAACCCAACTTATCCAACTCGACTAGCCCGTTTTCCATCTCTAATAAACCATATATCCACAGTCCACTTCTAAATGTCTTAAAATAGTTACTTACACTTTCAATAATATATTCTAGCTTAACCGACCTTTACTTACAAAATTATGGTTCGGCTTGGATGCTTGCGTTTGAAAGTGGTTTTTGAAAATTATTTTTAATTTTTAAAATTTAAAATTAATTTTTAAAAATTTTAAAATATGTTTAAATTTTTTTTTTTAAAATTAATTTTTTAAAATAATTTTTAAAATATTAGTTTTCAATTGTTTTTTGAAAACTCAAAATTGATATTTTTTGATATAATTTTTGAAAAATATTTTAAAAATAAATGTTTATTTTTCGATTACATTTTTCTTCCATAATATATAAAAAATATTAACTTTTTGAAAATAAATAATATTAATTATTTTTAAATATTTAATAAATATGAAAAATAAAATTAACATAAATTTTAAATTTAAACTCAAAACTAAAAATAATATCAAAACAGTTTTCAAAATAAGATTATTCAAACAATATTTCATAAACTATTTTCAAATTACTTATATCTAAATATATTTTTTTTAAAAAAATCTAAAAACTATTTTTTAATTTTTATTTTCAAAATCTATAAAAAAAAAATTGTCAGCCACCATGCCCCAAGTTACTGAGAAAAGCACTTTAAGCAGCCAATTTTGATAAGCTGGTCCTCAGTTGGGATTTTGTCAAATTGCGTTGACCGAGTAAACGACTAAAAATACTCCATAGCCTGAACCCGGATGTGCGAACCAAAAATCCCCAAATTCTCCGTTCTCTTCTCTACTTATCTGTTGCAAACCCTTGAAACCTCTGTCCTTATCGCAATCTATCCCGGTGTACCTTTCCATTTACATTCCGGCTGTCGGGAAATCTGTTTTCTGTCCGGAAATCTCGATCTCTCCGCTTATCTATTGGTTGCTTCTATATATCGCGATCCTCCACCATCTGTGCTTCTCATTCACATCCCATAATTCCGGCGATCTCGTCCTCAGGTATGATCCCATTCCTCCCTTTTGTGAAGAAAGTAGTGGTTTGATTTGATTTAATTTAGCATTTACTTTATGATGTGATCATGGGTTTATGTCTGTTGGTTGATGTGTTTGCTGTGTTTTCGCTAGTTGCATGAAAGGTTTTTGGATATATGGGAGTTTAGTTTGTAAATACACAATCCGTTTTAGCCCTTAATACTCTAGATTTTACATATCCACATTGATGAGGTCAAAAATCATTTTTCCGGATGCCTTTTCCAGAGGCCTTCATCAAGGTTTGAAGAGAAACATTGCTCTCTGTATTTGTGTGTATGTATCAATTAAAAAAATCTCTACTTTCTCCTTTTGTTGTTTGACTTGTATGAATATGTAAAGTTAGTCTCGTTGGTACCTTCACTATCTATATTTCCTTAGATTTACTAGATTTGATCTCTATGGAAATAAAGAAGGGCTTATTGTTATCTACGGTGTGCTTGGGAATTGAAATTCTCAAGTTTGTATTTGTTGTTTGGTCGAATTTATGGGCATACTAAGGAGGGCTTGCTTTTGTTATTTGTTACTGCAGAACAAAAAAAAATTAACAATTACAGGTATCGTGCAGGTTCTCTGAGCTGAGTTATCATCTCGCAAGTGTTGGACAATATACTAGAAGAAAAAGAATATCCTTTTATACGGAAAATGGCTTCAACTATTTCGAACATAGTTAATGAGACTTTGAACTGGGTGACATTGGTTTTAGATGCTCCTTCTGCTCGAGCCGTTGTTTTTGGAGTGCATATTGGCGGTAATCTCTTAAACATTAAAGTCTTGATGGTATTTTTGTCAATTGGTAGCTGGAAAATTGTGATATCAACTCCTTTTTGGGACATCTTGTTATAGGGCATTTATTTGTGGAAGTTCTTCTCCTAGTGGTCATCCTCTTCCTACTTTCCCAGAAAAGTTACAAGCCTCCTAAGCGGCCACTAACCGAGAAGGTCTGTATGATAATTCTACTGTTGAATTTTTGATTTGTTGAGCCATTGTGTCATTCCGCCTTTCTGTGCGTGGTTTTGCTGCTGTTGTATTTCTGTTTGTTACCATAGCAAGATGCATTGTTCAGATATGGTATTCCTAGTGCATACTTGTTAAACAGAAGTTTATGTAGGAAGGATTTGGCTGATCTTCGTGGATCTAAATGTCTGGTAACCAGAGTATTTTTTATCAATAAGTGAGGAAGAGATTGTGCTTATTTTGTAAGACATTTCTTCCCAATGTCTATTGTTTTTCAACTTTTGGGACATTTGTAGGATTGTCCACTTTTGGTTTCTTAAAGAATGTGCTGAAGTACGAAGCTGCTGTCTTTTTTGTTCAAACACTTGTTTCCACTTAAGCGGTTACAGTATTTATTTTGTAATAGTTGGCTTTTTCTATGTAAAATATGTTTCAATTTAAATGGATGTATAATGTTTTTAATTTTGATTATTGGAAAATCACACTCATACACAGTCCCCGTTCTCTAGAATTTGGGGAGACCCCGTGTTTGAGAAAACATTAAACTTGTGAGCACCGAAGGTGTGGAGTGTTACTTTAAATAAACAGAAAATCATTTGAAAATGGATACGAAAGAGAGATTATATGCTGTCATAGCATGACTAAAAGAGTCAGACCTTTTTATTTGAGATTACTGTATTAGCACCATTGCAGCGAAAGGAATACATTATTGTGGGAAGGACAATTGTTGGAAATTGATTTTAATTGTTAGACAAGATTGATAGTAAAATGATATGGTTCAACACCCTTAGTTTTAGGGTAATTTTTTTGTCAATGACGAAGATCTGTTAGACTTTGTTGATCTTCTATCATGCAGTCAGTCCTTGTAAATGGGTTACACCCCCTTGGTGCCCTTTTATACATTTTTTACTTATGAAAAAAGATATGGGCCGGCAAAAAAGTGTTTTGCTTATAGAGACTGGGCAGGGAGTGCTGGGTGATGTTTGATGCATCTACTATAGATGAAGTGTTTTCGTAACAGAAGCATGGTAGTTTGGATATCGAAATTAAATGAATTGTTTAATGCATATGCTAATACAGCTTTATTGGATTTGATGTAGTATTACAGTATTAAATGAGGATTGCAGCTAAGACTTCCAAGTTTTTAAGAGCATTTATTATGGAACCAAACTAACCTCCAATTTCAAGGATTTTGCATTACAGCCTGATGGAGCTGAATGCGTCACCTTTTGTTTTTGCCATGGACTTCTCTGATGATGTGGCTACTGATATTGTGTTCTGAAAATGATATTGCGTTTTTAGCCGCCTACAAGTGTTGCATTGCTGCTTGTATCTAGTTCGTTGAGTACTTTGACGTAGTAGTGTTGAAGTTGCTTTTGCTAGATTGTTTTTTTTTTTTCTTTTTTTGTTGCTGGGTGCAAAATATGTGGATGAATTAAAAACTAAGTTTCTATGTGGATTTCCCTAGATTTGGACATAAGAACCAATTGCTGTTGTTGAAAATATCTATTTGTTTGAATTTAAGCCAAAGTGTACATTTTTTAAAATGTATTAATCTTTGTGAAATGCTGAATGTTTATAACACCATAAGGTTCTTATGAGGTTCTCATTTTTCCCCTTAATATGTGCATTTAATCTGATGCTTGTAAAATCCCCCCCCCCCTTCTATAAATTCATCCATTTCTTTCCTTAAACTGCTTATGGTGGTGGTTTGAGGTATATTTTTCTCTTGACTAATGTTTCACCGTAGTTGTTTATGCTATTGTGCTTCACAGATTTTAGCTTTGCACTGTCCTGAAGTTTGATTGTCTTTTTCATTACTAGCGTCAAGCTCTTTTTTCTACCTTCTCATTATAATGTAGGTTATGTTGCATTGGTCTAACATCACTAAAAGTTTGCCTGATCTTTAGGAAATAGATGAGCTCTGTGATGAATGGGTTCCGGAATCTCTCATTCCTCCGATTACAGAAGAGATGAAATGTGAGCCGCCAGTGTTGGAAAGGTAAGGAGAGAGAGTCTCTCTTTGCACTAGAATTATATTTGATTCTATGATTAGGCATTTCTGTATTGTTTTTTTTTTTCCTTTTTCTCCCTGCTTCCACTTTTTAGATTGAGGAAAAAATATTATTACAGCTATTTTTTTACAGTAAAAAAAGTCTTACAGCTATCAGTTTCATCTTGTCTCCCTCCCTCTCTGTCTGCCCCCCCTGCATTGGTGGAGTTCCTTTCCTAATACATGTTTTTCCTAGGCAAAAGGACTCCTTATATTCTCTTGATAAATTTGAGCTTTTGGGCAGGAATCTTATTCTTACTTCTTTGATCTATTGTATGGTTATTGACTTTGAATGTTTGTATGAGTTAGGGATCTAACTAATAATTGAATGATTCTTTTCTTTTTTTCTTTTCCGAAAGGCATTCCAGCTCATATTTGTTTTGATAAGCAGCTCATTTTTTTAAAATGCAGTGCTGCAGGGCCACATACAATAATCAATGGGAAAGATGTTGTGAACTTTGCTTCAGCAAATTATCTTGGATTTATAGGACATGAGAAGTTACTAGTGAGGAAAACTGGCCCAGTTATTAATTTATGCCCTTTTTTAGAATGCATAATTTGAATTAAGCATTTGTTAAATTATTTTATCTCAGGAGTCATGTACTACTGCATTGGAAAAATACGGTGTTGGTTCTTGTGGTCCTCGTCAGTTCTATGGAACAATTGGTAAGATTCATGTATGAAACTGCTTTCAAATGCACTAGGCTGATCTTTTCCTTCTAAATTTTTCATGTCGATAACATTCTCGCTGTTAACTAGTTTTAGTTCCTTTTGTGTAGATGTCCACCTTGACTGTGAGGCCAGAATAGCAAAGTTTCTTGGAACTCCTGACTCAATCCTTTATTCTTACGGACTTTCCACCATGTTCAGTACAATTCCATGTTTTTGTAAAAAGGGCGATATCATTGTTGTGTAAGTACAGAATCTTGACTGTATAATTATATTTATATGCATTTTCACATAAGTTAGTTGGTGAGGTAGGGTGAATCATTTAATACCTTCATTTTTTTGAATGTCTGCTTTCATTATGATTTGAAATTGTCAATTTGTCACAGTGAGGTAGTTGTGATGGTTTCAGCCATCTTTGTATCTCACCAGTTGGGATTCTTTTCTCTGAATGGGAAAATTTCACTGGAAGCGATATTGGATTTCACCTTATTACATGTCATGCGGTTGACTATAGTGTTATTGTCAGCGGCTCTGCCCTTTTGTACTTAATTGATGCTGGGATGTGGTCCAGCTTGATTGTGCAACTTGACATTTCAGTTTCTTTTGTGTTTGGGTAGATTACACTTGAACTCTTGTGGTTGAACTAGAAATAAAAAATCCCTTATGGTCCTGAACATGCAATTACAGCCCTTGTGGTTCTCAGTTACACTTGAAGTGGTAGTGGTAGTGGTGGTGGTAGTTTGGCAATGACTATTATACTAATAGTAGCTAAAACTAAGGTTCCACTTCATTGCACACTCGATTATGTTATTTTCTAAGATTTGCACTCTTTAGTGCATGTTTTCTCATATATACCAATTGGGGTATACAATAGGCCCCCTTATAATTTGTCAGTAGTCAAACAAGAGTTTTTTAAATAAGAAAATATTATTCAGGAAGAATATTAGTTATGTTTTAAAATATTATTGTTTTAATTACGAAAATAATATTATCGTTTTAATTATGAAAATAATATTATTGTTTTATATATTTTTTTATGTCATATGCTCCAGATCATTATCTTTTGTAGCCTTTTCATAAATTATTCTTATCTTGAAGTGCAGAAATATATTTATCTTCATACATTGTGAGGCTTGAAGAAAAAACAAGTTACAAGCATAATAATTTATTATAACACACTTTTGTAAATTATAGTGATTTTAGTGCAAATAAAAATTTCTTTGCTTTATACTCTGATAAAAAGTTAATGGAGTGCAGTGGACCCTTAATTCTGGGTTGCTTATAATTATATCTATAGGTACAACAGTGATCTTTCCAATTTTTGTTAACACCATCAATCAAAGGTTTACTGAAGTGAATTACAAGTGGTGTTAGTGCAACCTTTTGAGCCAAAGGGGGCTTTTGTTTCTTCTCAAACACAGGATGTAAGAATGATGGCCCTTTATTTTTTTTGATGTTTTACTTTTGAGGGTACTATTTATGTACGTTCAAGTATTTCTGCTTGTTTATAGCTTATTGATCCTAGTTCCTTCTATATTTTGGCGGAGGTTTGGAGCTTTTAGCATTGAGAAATAGTTTTCATTAAAATTTTGTTGTAACTTTTATCTCCATATATATTCTTGTTTTTCTATTCCAGGGATGAGGGAGTCCATTGGGGAATACAAAATGGCCTTTACCTTTCTAGAAGCACCATTGTGTACTTTAAGCACAATGATATGGAATCCCTACGGAATACTCTTGAGAAAATTACTGCACAGAATAAACGGGCTAAGAAATTGCGGCGCTACATTGTGGTTGAAGCTGTCTACCAGGTATCTTATGTTAGTCATGTGTAAAAATCAATTCACACCGCATTTAAAATCAATTCGCTCACCCTTTGCTGATAAACTGGAGGTGCGTCTAAGACCTTATGAACCATTTAGCTCATGGAACAGAATGAGGTTGGAGTGGAATAGCTATTATACGAGACCAGAATTAGGTTGGAATGGAATAAGAATAACATTCCTGATATTTGATTAGGCATGTGGTGTAATTGATTTCATACCTTTTTTCATATGTTTCACATGCAAGTTTAATTGGGTAGATTAGATGTAGAGCGTGGTTAAAAGGATCAAAACATGTGATAAATCTGTATGATATAGTATTCCTGTTTCATGTTAAAGGAAGTCATATATTAAATTTTGAAGTGTTCCTGATATTCCCGAGTGTTCAAGAGTGAATACCTTTCTAATAAAAAAATTGCTTCAAGATTTGGAAAATATTGGATATCAACCCGTATCAAGGAGTTTCTATGGACAAGAAGTATGACAATCTTCTATAAATATGGATAGATACAGCTTTCTTAGAAATTTCTGTATGCTACTTTGACAAATCGGTGGAATAAGGCCAACTTTGGGATGATTATGTGTTTCAGTTGTGTTCATCTTCATTAAGCAAGGGAGAGATCAGGGAACCACATCCCCTCCTTAAAAAAAATAAATTATATATGTATGTATGTACTAATATGCCCCCACTCCTTTATGCTTTTTTTTTTTTTTTTTTTTTAACTTTTTCCTCTTTCTTGCATATGTTAACCCAAATTGAAGTCATCTTTATTTTTCTCTCGCTCTCAATAATAGAACTCATAGCCTCATTTATGAATTTCTGGAGCTTAGAAACTGAATAAATAATTTGTTGTGTTTTTTTTTCAATGTTGCAATGCCTGTCTTTTTACTTGCATCTCTTTTTTATTCCCTGTTTGTATATATTAGTCTTTTTTTTTTTGGGGGGGGGGGGGGGGGAGGGAGAATGGACGGGTTGCACATTCAAAAATTAAATCAGATTTATCTGAACTGGTCTAATATGAGGGATTGTGTTCCTGATTCAATACAATTGCTTTTGTGGTGCTATCATCATATGCCATTATGCCACTGCGTTTCTTTCCCTTTGATGAAACATAAACCTGCTTTGCTGAAAGATATTAACATTTTGATTCTTAAATTTTGTAGAATTCTGGTCAAATTGCTCCTTTGGATGAGATCATCAGATTGAAAGAGAAATACCGTTTTCGTGTTTTATTGGATGAGAGTAACTCATTTGGTGTACTTGGCCATTCTGGACGAGGTCTCACTGAACACTATGGGGTTCCGGTACGTTTTGAACTTACCATGCTTTTACTATTGCTTGAATCTATGTCAATGATTTATGCTGATGTTGCATTGCAGACTGAGAAGATAGATATTATAACTGCTGCTATGGGACATGCATTAGCAACAGAAGGAGGATTCTGCACGGGAAGTGCTAGAGTCATTGATCACCAAGTATGTAACTGCACTTTATGACTTAATAACTGAACCAATATGAGAGATGGAAGTTCTACCTATTTATAATTTTTTTTATCACTAGTATTTTAACAGATGGTACATGTTTATGTTTACCTTGTTTCCAATTTTCAATTGCTGACACCTCTGCTTATCTGTGTCAGCGATTGAGCAGTTCTGGCTATGTCTTCTCTGCTTCTTTGCCCCCATATCTTGCAAGTGCTGCAATTACTGCTATTGATGTTCTGGAAAAAAATCCTGAGCTGTTAGCCAAGCTGAAGGAAAACATTGCTGTATTATGGAAAGGTTGGTTTTCAACTTTATACCAGTTGTTCATAGGGTAAGACCTTTGGTTCTGTAAATGCTTAAAACATTGTGCAGAGCTAAGGTTTGCTGAACTCAATAAAAAGCCTGTTATTGTGGTACAGGCATCTCATAGGCCATGCCTTGCCTGAAAGAGCATTAGTTGTTGCCTAGGACTTTTGTTTCTGGGGTTTAAGATTCAGCTATTTTGGTTAATACTGCAGGGTTGTCAGATATCGGGGGGCTCTCAATCGCAAGCAATCCAGAATCACCCATTGTGTATCTCAGACTAGAGAAGTCAACAGGTTCAGTGAAAAGTGACTTAAATCTTCTTGAAGAGATAGCTGATCGCGTAAGGACAAAGTTTTTGACATTACTGATTGGTAAATCTATGTATCAATATCCTATTTTCTGATGATGGTTACATATTTGCAGGCTTTGAAAGAAGACTCTGTATTTGTAGTGGCTTCAAAAAGATCCACACTTGATAAATGTCGTCTTCCTATAGGAATCAGATTGTTTGTTTCTGCAGCCCATTCAGGATCTGATCTGCTCAAGGCATGTGAATCATTGAAGAGAGTTGTAGCAGTGGTGCTGAGGGATCGTAGTTGACTACGGCAGATCAGTCTCTTTTTCCTTTTGAATGTAGTGGAAAACGTAAGATTTTTATTTCGAAGTGCATACATCTGTTAAATGATTTTGTGATGCAGGCCTGCAGATGTATTATTTCTCATGTGATCATTTGTGGAATTGCATTTTTTATTGTTGCTGGTCTTAGAATGAATTAGTGGGTATACGATAAAGATTTGGGAGATTGGTGTTAGCTCAACTGGGGTAAATCAATAGCTTTTTATTATTTTTATTTATTCGATTAATTTATGAAAAAATTGTCTTGGTCCTGCCTGATGTCAAGACTCGATAAATTAGATAATACTTGTTAATGATACGAGTATCAGGTGTATTGTCAATGTCTGTATATACAAATCCATGTAATTATATATTTCGTGAGTCCATTATGCGAGAAATAAAATTATGCTTCAAGGATTGTGTCAAAAGGGGTTAATTCAAACCGGTATCAAAAACAAGTAGAGGTGCTTGAGAATTAAGATTTTGTTATTGCCATGCAATTTCAGGATATTTATTTATTTTAGGTGACAAGTATTAAGAACAGTGTTGCTGCCATTTCAACTTTTGTTGTGTGTGTATATATATTATAAATACATACATATATATGTAAAAGATGGTAAATAAGTTAGTATTTGTGTGAATGTGATATATTAATTAATCTGGTAGGAAAAAAATTATTTTGTCTTTATTTAGATATTTAGTTAGTTTGTTAATATGTATAATTTTTATCATGATATCATATTTATTTTTGGTTAGCTTTTCTCTTTTTGATTCTTATACATTTTTATTTTTATGGAATCAGGTTTCTCTGTGAAATTTGCATGGGATTAATGTCACATGCACACATGCACAATGCCAAAGACTCGGAGAGTAACTCTAGCAACTTAATTGTTAGTTTGAGAGAAAATTGATAGTTAAATAGTAATATTGCAACCTTCTTTTTTCACATTAGCTCACTTCATGCATATGTTTTTCTTAAAACCTTCCTTTATCACTTAGTTTGGATTGAGGGGAATGCAATGAGAGTAGAGAATGAAAGGGTAAATGTATTTTTTATTTGGGTGTTTTTATTTTTTATTTTTTATTTTAATGGAAATGGGAAGATTACAAGTACCATTTGTTTTTCCTTTTCCCTCAGTTTCTTTCTTTTCCCTCCATTTCCATTTCGTTCGAATCCAAACACTGTTAATTACTTCTTTTGAAAGAATGGAAAAAAGAGTAAGAAGCAAAAACCCTCTACACACACAATATATATACATAATTAAATCACGCAGGTCATGTATGATGTCTGCTTTGAGTAGTAAAAAATAGTAGGTCACTGTATTCTATGCGGTCTAATTTTTTTTATTATTACTAAAAAAATAACATTAATATTTAAGAATTGAAATGAAAGTTACATTGGCAAAATTTGAACCTTTAATCATAAGGCGGGTAAGGAGATGTTCGATACATCACGCCACCCAACCACACAGACATAGGATTATGCACATTAATTATTTTCTGGATTAATTTTTATTTTTCATTGTTCAATTTTTGTCAGTGTTTTATTTGGATTGTTGAAATTTAAATCGTATTAATTAAGTTTTAATATTTAATATGTGATTCAATTGAGTTTTACTGTCCAGTAATCTGTTAAAATTTAGATGAAGCTAATCCATTTGATGTGGGTAAGTTTAAGAATCAATGTTAAAATCCCTAATTTCATAGCTCAAATAACCCTTCGACTTCTCTCTTAACCTTAACTAAAATTAATTCCAAATCCTTTTACAACCAAACTGTTCATCCCTAACTTCACATGCTATAATAATTGTTTTTTTAAAATGGGTTCAATCAGACAAGAGAATTAAAGCAAAATCAAACGAAATTTTTAATTATGTAAAGATCTAATAAGATCACACACTAAACATTTAGATTCAATTAAGTCTATTTAATTCGAATAGGATGCGTCCAAAGTTAAATGACGAAAAAATAAAATTTACTTTATGTTCTAAATATATGAAATGTTTGGCCGAAAAAAGGCCATTGCTTTTTTTATTCTTTTTGTACCAACCCCACTCCCCACACCTAGACAACCACCTAACCAAAAAAGGGTAATGAGTTAGGTAATAGGTTTTATTTTTTATTTTATTGTTTTTGTCGTTGGAAATATAATGTTTCTTCACAAATTAAGTGGTGAAAAAAAAAGGTATAACAAAAAAGTATAACGTGTACAAATTTTTCAAATTGTGTAATTCGATATGTTATTCATTTATTGCGGATATACTTTAACATAAGAACAAATAGTAAATTTTAAAAGAGATAGTTGTCATTTTTAAAAAAAAATAGTATAAATTTATCTAATTCAAAAGAAACTAAGTTGCATCGATATCTTAATTTCAATTTAAATATGGATTTGATTCACACTTCATATACTTATGAAATGCATTGGTCATTTCTCTCGGTCTAAAGTTGGGAAATATGAGTTGAAAAAAGTAATTAAAATTTAAACTTAATTATAAAAAATATCATATGATTGATTATATTTTTTAAAAATACTTCGACATTTTTTTTATTGTAAAAAATACTATGTGATCGATTCTATTTTCAAAAAATATTTTAATATTTTTTTGTAGTAAAAAACACCATGTGTCATGTTTATGTTAACAAAAAATACTGTATGTTTCTGTTAGCCAAAATAGCCTGTGATATGTTTCTTTTAGTCAACTATAGGGTATTTTTTACTAACAGAAACATACCACAAGATATATTTTGGTACAGAAAAATCTTATGGGTATTTTTTGAAAATAGAATCAACCATAGGGTATTTTTTATTACAAAAAATCTTCAAAGTCTTTTTTTAAAATACAGTCAACTACAAGGTATTTTTATAATTAAGCTTAAAATTTATAAATAGAAAATTAAAGAATTTTATTTGACAAAGTAACACAAAAAAATATATTTTTTTTTATAATAATACAAAAAGCTATTGAATTAACTAAATCTTAATAATATATGTTAGGTTCCAATGCACAAAACTTAATTAAAAGTTTTAACCCTTCAAAACAAACATAGAGCAAGAGCTTTCCAAATCTAATTGGTTTTGATGCGGGGTAAAGATATATTTCTTAATGAAACTACATGATTTAGAACATTCATCTCTTCACTCCAACACTTTATTTTAGTCATTTTATTTCATTTGAGACATCTACGTACTGAAGCATCGAAATTTTTTTTTCAAAAAACAAAATTTCGTATTACTTTCTTTTTCAAGTGTTCGCGTGTTTCATTTATATAAACTTGACCAGAATCAATATCAACAATTTGCATTATCCTTCTCATATCAAACTTGATAGAATTACTTTATGACTTATTTTTTAGCATCAACAAATCCAAATGCAAAATATATTTTCTTAAGAACCAAATGGAAAGAGAACTTGCCAATGATCAATGTGATGGATTAAAAGCTAAACTAATCAAAAGGAATATTTTCAAAACTTTATTTTAAGTTCCTTAATTAATTGATGGATTACTTTATTATTAACTGCTTACATATGTTATGACGCATATAGAATCATAGCATATCGTTGGAAAAGTTACCCAGTAATTAAATATAGATGCATAATCTACGAAAACGTGACATGCATTCTTTTTAAAATGATATATTTTCTATCAAAATTGGCCAACGTCACTACTGACTTAAATCTAGAGGGGTACCTTAGTGCCGGTCAATGAAGTAATTAACAGACTTTAATGTCATTCTTTTTCTTTTTCTTTCTTTATCAAAATAAGTAAATCCTCTCGTTTAAGATCGTGTCGTATTGCGATTCGATTTAATTAATTAAATAAAAGATTTCAATCTATTTGTTTTGATGTATCATTTTGAATTTAATAATATTTTTAAATGTATATTTATTAAATTATATATATATTTTAAAAAAATTATATAATTATAAAAAATAATTATCATTTAAATATACAAAATTAATTTATCCAATTTTTTTTTTTAAAAATCAATTATAAATAAATTTTTTTGTGTAAACAGAATTTTGAAATTTTATCCTATTATCAATAAAACAATTATCATTCAAACATCAAATAATAAAATATAATGACGATGTTTGATAAATTTTTTAAATCTATCTTAAATCATTTCAGATTAAATCAAGTCTTATTTATCACAATATCTAACTTACTAACCAACTATCTACTTTAAGTAACTTTGCTTAAATCAATAATTAAAAAAATTTCAAACATTACCAATATATCACCCACATTATTCAAAATCCAATTATTAATTATTAACATAAGAAATATTAATCTGATAATTTATCATCCGCTTGACCAAAACCTCATCAACACTCTATTATCTATTTTTCAATACTATCATAACACATTTAAAGTGTAAGAAATAATCGAAATAATATCGAATAAATAACTCATACACCATTAAAATCGAACATGAGACTTCATAATCCCAAGACCTCGGCAACCGTTTGGTCAAAACCTCACCGACACCTTTTGTTTTTTGGTTCTCTTTGCGAACTCCCTCTCCTTTCCTTTCATTTACTTTCCTTCTGTAATCATAAACATTATTCATACAAAAGTTCATACTACTATTGCAACTTAAGCCCATAATACTATCATAACATATTTAAAGTGTGAGAAACAATCGATATAAGATCATACAAATAACTCACAAATCGTAAAAATTAAATTTAAAATTTTATAATCTCAAAACCTCGTTTTTAACTGTTTTGTCAAAACCT
The DNA here is from genome assembly GCA_023935145.1 of Bretschneidera sinensis. NCBI lineage: Eukaryota > Viridiplantae > Streptophyta > Magnoliopsida > Brassicales > Akaniaceae > Bretschneidera > Bretschneidera sinensis. The sequence continues at coordinate 1,637,404 of CM043697.1, read as the reverse complement.
CATTGATGCTCTAGTTTCTCTTTTTCATTCTCTATGGAAACTTCCTTTCCTGTCAAATTTTTTTTTCTTGAGTCGCAAACATTCAAAGAATAAATTAAGTTCTGGAAGGATTTGAATCCAAATATTTTCTTTCTTATTAAGGAAATCCAAATTATAATTTTTTCAAACAAATTAGATACGTGTCAAAATATGATTTCATAGCACAGTAACCATGAGAAGAAAATGTAGAGTCAAAATTAGTGGTCATCGCAGCCGTCATAGAAAGGCAAATATGTTTTGTTCATAACTTCCGTGGGACAAACATCTTCTCATTTCAATGAAAAACTGAATAAACTGAAAAGTCTTTATCACCAATAATATTATTTTCTTTGAAAGAAATAAAAAAAAAGCCACGATTAAGCCTTCCAATAATTTTCTTGTTTGGGTTGAAAACTTATTTTTTTTTAAAAAAAATTTGGACAATTTTGGTTAAAATCCGTAATATTTAATATTATTTTTTGTGTGATGAAATTAAGAATTATTCAGTTGAGAAAACTAACAAAGTGACAATCATAAATGACAATTTAACACTACCAAAATAAAATAAAAAATAAAAGTAGCATAAGCTAAAATTGAAGATTCTTTAGACAATTAGACTCACGAGTCTTATATAATATTCACATAATAAAAAAAATATTACTACTTAGTAATTAAGGTATTGGTATTTTTCTTTTAATTTTAATTTAAATTTATGAGTTTTGAGATTATAAATCTTGGGTTAAAGAAATGTCCAATCCCTTAAGTTAGAGGTGGGAAACGGACAGATAGGATTGGATTTTATTGGTAGTGAGTCAACGAGTACCAGTTAAAATACTAATTTTCTAATATGTATTATTTTTCATGCTCATACCCGTATTTAAGCGGAGGGGCAACAGGTGAAAAACGAGTATTGACAAAATTTTTCTTATTTATGTGAGAAAAGAGCAATCGAACCGGGTCTTAAGGGTTGCAGATTAACGGATATAAGATAAAAATATTTGTTTCTTAACAAGTCTTATTTTTCATGTCTATACCCGTATTTTAACGGGTAGATAACGAATCAAAAATGAGTACGGATTAAAAATCTCAGTCCTACCTTAAATTTACAGGGTATATCAAATTGGTCCCTGATATTTCAATTTGATTCATTTCATCATCAAAATTTAAAAAGTGTTACAATATGATCATGATCCTTAACATCATTAGACACAGTTAACATAAATTCGTCACATGTTTCCGGTTAGGAAAACGAATCTTTTGCACAATGAACGATTAGATAATGAATTTGTGATAAGTTTCAATTATCGTACAATTGAGTAACAATGTTAAAAATCAAGCTCATATTGAATGGCTAAATATGTATTTTTGTCATATAATTATGGACCGCATTTTATTTTAATTATACAACTTTTAATTGTACAAATCATGTTTTTAAACTTTCTTTCGTTTTTCAATTCGATCTTTCCGATGGATTTGGATTTAAAATTTCATCGAAAATCCATCAAGTTAGTCTCAAAATTCTATTATGATCATTTCACATGACTGTCATCATCATCAGACCTTATAGCTGATCGAAAACCATATGAAACCACATACTCATCATCCTGATTATTATTAAATATAAATTAGTTAAAGTTTATGTCAACTTGAAGTCCTTACCCAATCCCCGAATCTCAGTGTATTTACTTTGTCCATTAATTACATTAACTTCATTGACGTCGAGGTGGATTTCTAACAAGATTTTAAGTCTAAATTCATCATAAGGATTGAATAGAGAGATGAAAGAAAGTTTAAAGATTTGATTGATGCAATTGAAAGTTGTACGATCAAAATAAAACGCGATTTATAATTGTATGGCATTGATATTTAATCTTTAAATTAATTACTACAACATTTTTTTTAATTTTGAATTTATTTCAATCTTTGTTTTAATATATATGCGCCTTGTGGCTTATGTTTCCACAACGTAACAAATTGAGCAAGCTGCGAGGAAGTTGCGTGCAAGGATACACAACTTTTGTAACACATGAGGATATATATCCAAATCAAACTATTATCCAAATTAGAATTTGCTTGGAAGCTGACTTTAAGGAAATAATTTTCAATTAATAAAAATATATATTTATATATGTACTAATCATGGGTACTTATCGGACTAATCCGACGTTGATTTGAATTTACTCACCCGACACAACATGCATGATAGAAATAAAAAAAAAAATTTTATTTTCCGATAAAATCCATTGGACCGATGAGTTACATAAAAAATATAATTTTTTTCATTTTTTAACCATCAATCATCTTATGTGAGCGACTTAATTTTCGTTCGTGTAATTCTTAATGCCATCAAAGTCAAATTGGAGTTTAACATGTCATTTTTTAATAATTAATTTTTTTAATCATTTTCATTTTAAGAAGATAAAACTACCCTTAATTAGAAAATAATAAAGAAAACACATAAAGAGATTGTTAATGATAAATCACAATATGGTATAGGAAACATGTGGACGACAACTTATTGTAATTTGAGGAAGTTCTTTTAAAAAAGTTTAAGAGTAATTAATTACTATTTTCTTTAATTATTTTAAAAAAAGGTCCCATCAAGTTTTTTTTGGGATCCAATAACATGATTTCAGTGAATACTTAATTGATAAATTTTAATAACTTTATTAATAATAATAACATTAAATATCAGATATTATTAATAAAGTTTTAAAAATTACTAGTCAAGTAAATTTACATCCAGTACCACCAATAATCTGCCAAATCTGCCAAACAACTCTTTAATGAATCTATTTTGATTCAGCAAAAAGTGAAAGCCTCACCAATGATGTATCCCCACATGAAACCCTCACGTGATGAGTAAGCATTTATAAAGCAAAAGCAGCAAAAGGGAAGGATAGCAATATTGGACAAAACAAGGCACAAAATAAATGGATTTGGATTAATCTTAATTGTGTTGTAATCGTGTCAATGTTATTATGATATAAAATAATTATGTTTTATTAAAGATGAATTCGATAACCTAAAATTAATATGAAAATAATATGATTAATTATTTGTGTCAGATTAATATGATTATGATATGTATAAGTATGTGATCAATTTTGATTGATTTATTTATATATTAATTTTAATCTTTTAATAGAGTATTTATTATTATAATTTTTATGTAATTAAAAAAATTGATGTTATAATTATCTATATGCCTTAAAATAAAAATGATAAAAATTAATTCAAAAAAGAATTCATGACAAATTAAGATAAGCACACAACTTTGAGGAATGACTAATGGGGGTATTTCAGTAATTTTTCACACATGGAATAGCCAACCTTTTATTTTCATTCTAGAAAACAGAGTGATATGTATGGCTCATTTCTTAGCTAAGATGCCATTTGGTCAACTAATATGTAATCTTGACCTCCAAGCCACCAAAAATGTTCAAACCTCAATTCAAAGCCCCTCATAGAAGCCTCCAGACCCCTTAGAATTTCAAGTTTCCAACTGCAAGCCCATCTTAAATATCCCCATCTCCCCCCAATTCTTGTACCCACTACTCTGTCTCTCTCTCTCCCTCTCCTTCCTTTCCCTCTAATTTCTCCTATCACAAAATAAACCAAAGCAAGAATTAAAGACATGGGTACTTTGGTGGGGCATGTAGCACCGGGCTTTGCCTTCTTTGCACTTGGTTTGTGGCATTTCTTCAATCACATCAAGCTCCATTTTCTTCACCCAAATTCCTACACATCCTACCCATGGTTCCCTACCTCAAAACTAAGGTACATGGAGCTCATTTTAATCATGCTAGGCTCATCTATGTCTATATCCATGGAGCTCTTTATTGGCCCAGAAAAGCATCAACCTTTTGATCACGATTTCACCATACCATCAAATCACCTCCACAACTTTGAGCACTCCTCAATTTCCTTAACTTTCTTTGTCTATGCCGCTTTTGCTATAATCTTAGATAGAACAAAATTAAACCCCAAATCTCAATATGGCCTAACTCTGTTACTTGGAGGAATTGCCTTTGCCCAACAACTCTTCCTGTTCCATCTTCACTCAGCTGATCATATGGGAGTTGAAGGTCAATACCATTTGCTTCTACAATATATCATAGTTGTTTCTTTAACCACAACTCTAATGGGAATTGGGCTCCCTAAGAGTTTCTTGGTTAGCTTTATTAGGTCACTCAGCATCATGTTTCAAGGGGTTTGGTTTATAGTCATGGGCTACATGCTTTGGACACCAAGTTTTATACCCAAAGGCTGCCTTATTCATCTTGAAAACGGTCATCAAGTGGTTAGATGCTCCAGTGAAGAGGCATTGCATAGAGCTAAATCATTGGTGAACATTGAGTTTAGTTGGCTTTTGGTGGGCATTACAATTCTTGCAATGTGTTTCTATTTGGGTTTGAATAAAATTTACGGCGAAAAGATCGAGTATTCAACATTGATGGAAGAAGAGATGTTGGAAGATAATGAGGATTCTGATGATGTTGAGTCACAGAAGAGAAGCAAACTTGGAGAAAGCAAGAGTTTTATTCATATGGGAAAAGGTTTTGCACCCATTGACATGGAAAGGTAGAAGAACAAATTAATTAAAATCACAAAAAAAAAATAGAAAGAAAGAGAAGAAGATATATGAAGTAGATGTGATTAATTAAGGTATGTGCATACATTAATTAGGTTTGGTGGAATTTAATTAAGCTTGCAATAATGTTAGCTTAGTGAGAACAATATGTGTCTTGTGGAAGGAAATTAAAAGTGAATGTTGGTATAGGGAAGTTGGTGTGAAAATTTGTTTTGGCTTTTGTTTATGCCATTTTATTTTTAGGGAGTTCATTAATCATTATGTTTGTATGTATGAATAGAGGAAGTTAGTGAAAGAATAAAGTTAATTTATTTTATATGAAATTGAGAGAATATGAGACGGGAGGGCTACCTTATTGTTTAGTCCAACAATTAAAATCAGCAAAAGCCACCAATTTGTATAAAATCTCCGTTCTGTTTTATTTTAATTATTTGCTTATCTAGTTAAGGGGGTTTTAGTTTAATGGTTAAGATTGAGGTATTGAGACTATAAAATTTTATATTCGATTATCATGATGTATGAGTTATTTGTCCGATTTTATATTCGTTGTTTCTCTCACTTTAAATGAGTTGTGTGGTAGTTTTGTGGGTTTGGGTTGTGATAATATTGTGAACTTATGTATGATATTACAAGGAAATTGAATAGTAATTGTTTCAAAAAATCTAAAAAGAATAAATTTAAATATCAAAGTTACTACTTAATTTCTCCATAATTACTAGTAGACTTTTCTGGTTCTATGGTAACTCTCACAGACCACTCAATTTGATACAGTTTGGGAGGGTTTTCAAAATGGTTAGTACAATGATTGATTTGATTACAATATAAACCTATATTATTTTATCATCCATATAGAAGCCCACAATACTACCACAACTAATCTAAAGTGAGAGAAATAACCGATATATAAATCAGACAAATAACCCATATATAAATTTAACTTGAAATCTTGTAGTCCCAAGACGTCAATTTTGACCATTAAGCTAAAACCTTATTTTATTAAGCACTAAATAATTTTTAACTTGACAAAATTTATTTTTGAACATAGTGCAAAATTTATTTTTTCACCGAAGTGGAAAGTTGATTGATAATTTTGAGAAACTTCACTAGTAATGTCTACACATACTTAATTAATATTACTAATGAAATTTTTAAAATTTAATAATCAAATTTTTATCCTAATATAAAAATAAATTTTACACCCGATACAAATAACAATCTCTCTTTTAACTCCACAGCTATTTTAACAAAAACTGTGTAAAAAACCCATTTAACTGAACTTGAAATTTGGTTTATCAATCTAATTGAGATTATTACAAACTATTAATATCCTTGTCTAAGCTTTGTCAAATTTCTACCTCTAGAAAGACGGCTGCTCCTGCCACCTTGACTTAAACGTAAACAATGATGAATATTCTAAGTAATGTAATTATTGAAAATCACATTTTGGCCTCCTAGCAATCTAAGACCACTTTATTAGAATAAGATATATTTACTGTGGGCCATATGCCATACATATATGAGTTAGGACCCCACTTATATGATTTTTATAAATCAAGCCTCTTGATTATAATAATCAAGAAGGTTTATTTTTTTTCCCTTGCACCAGCGTCTGTGAAATATTGTACTTGAAATGTTTAGAATTGTTTAAAAATTAAAATAGAAATGATCAATAGATCAATATATATATATATATATATATTTCAATTTAATCTCATTTTTATCGTGAGTTTTAACCTAATGATCACATCTCTCTTTTTGTGAGAACATGTTACACGTTTAATCTTGATTACTCATCCATGTATCAAGCGAAAAAATAATTTTATTTTTTAATTTTTAATGAACTAATAATTGTTCGGTATAAAAACTAAAAAAATTATATATGATTAATAAAAAGATAATCATAAATTATAATAATCAATTCGTGATTGTAATAAAAAATATTGTAATGCTAAGATAATTGTTGTAATAAAGTTTCAATGTGCATGTAAGAGATTTTTTTTTTTTTTTGGTGTTGGTTGGTTTTTGGATTGCTATTTTGATTTTTTTTACAATGAATGATATTATATATCACGGTGTAATTTTTGCATTTTTTGAATATTTTTCAATAATATTTTTTTGTAATTAAAAAATATATATACCATAACAGTTTGCTATGTGTAAAGTGAGAGACCTATGATGAGGTTTTGTTTTTTTTTTTTACAAAAAAAAATAGATTTAAGGAAAGATTTAATAATATTAGTCGAACAATATACAACACCTATATGACAAATTTGATTTAATACAAGAGATTTAATTCAATTTTAAAAAATGGCCAATCAACGCCTATGCGATACACATTCCTTTATCACTTTTGATATATAGTAAAGGGTTATTTTATATGCCGACCATTTCTTTGAAAGAAATAATAATTCTAATGCACATGAGCCATGTTTGGGATCTGAATTAAGTATATTTAAATCAATAAATTTAAATAATTTTTACGTTGAATTGATTTAAATTTATTGATCTAAATATGCTTTAATCAATTTTCAAACATCGTCATGTTATGTTTAATTGAATACGATCATGTGTTCTTTTTTTTATAACTAAAAAAATAGGTCCTATAGTTTAATATTATTGACCCTCACTTGTATTTTAATGATGACAAAACACAACTCTTATTATACTAACGATGTTATTTAAATGTGTTAAGCAATAAGAGCATTCAACCAAGGATCAAGGTGCAAGAACTCAACCCGAATCAAACATCAAGTGAAGACAGAAGAACTAGAATAGATCTATGGTATTAAATCAAGTTGTAAGTCTCACTTGTTCAGGTAATTAGCTTGTCCAATGGCTTGTTTTCAAAAACTATTTTAACATAACTTTTTAAACAAATGCTTTTAAAGAAAATCTATTCAACATATGAAAACTAGGTTGTTAAAGCAACCCAGTCGACTGAGTACTTATACCAGTCTTCTGGTATAAAGGTCAGTATGTTCCCAGTCGACTGGATGTTTCATACCAGTCGACTGGTGTTTTGGTCAGAAACTTCCCAGTCGACTGGTAATAACTACCCAGTCGACTGGTAATCTGGGCAGAAAGCGTCCAGTCGACTGGTAAGAACTACCCAGTCGACTAGTACCTTCAATAGCCTTAAAAATGAAAATTTTAAAGTGGACCCAGTCGACTGGTTTTAAGACCCAGTCGATTGGTAATTCGAAAAGTATGATCATTATAGTGCCAAAGCGTAACAAATTAATTCATAACGGAAATATTTCATCAAGGCTATTTAAACCCACACTACTGAGCATTTCACATAGAGTATTATACATTCAAACAAGTTTTCACTCATTAATACTCAAAAAGTTTTGAAAAATAGATTGTTGAGCCATTCTTCAAGCTTTACCTAGAAAGAGAGATATTATTCAGTTGTATAAGCTTCTATTGTTGTCTCTCTACTGTTTTCTTTACAGTATTTGTTGTAAAGGGATTTGCTTCCAAAAGGAAGGGATTGTAAGGTTTGTGCAACACTCGTGAAGTTGCATGACTAAGTTTCTTAGTGGAGTATTTCAAGGAGGTTCCTTGAAGAGAGTGGACGTAGGGTTGGAACGATTCCGATATTGCCGAACCACTATAAACTGAGTTTGCATCCTCTATTCCTTAATCTATTTATTTACATCACATATTACTTGTTATATGCTTGTTATGTTATTTGTTTTAATAAACTTGTGTTTTAATCCGCAAAAAGGTTTTAAAACCCAATTCACTCCCCTTTTGGGTTGAAACCTCAGTCTACAATTGGTATCAGAGCCTCGTTCTCAATTTTAGGCTTAATATCCTTGAGTTGATCTGATGACAGCAAATAGCTATTTTGAGGGACATTCATATACTAGGCCTCCCTTGTTCAATGGCTCTAACTATAACTATTTGAAAAATAGGATGAAAATCTTTGTTGAAGGACAAGATTATAATCTGTGGAGAGTCATTGAAAAGGGACCTAGAATTCCATCAAAAGAAATCACTATTGGAGATACCATTCATACAATGTCTAAACTCAAAACTGAGTACAATGAGGAGGATTGTAGAATGATGTCCTTCAATAGTAGAGCAACAAGTATTTTATATTGTGCTTTAGATATATCTGAATACAATAAAATCTTTGCATGTGTTTCAACTAAGGAAATATGGGATAAATTGCAAGTGACATATGAAAGAACTAGTGAAGTTAAAAAATAAAAAATCTATATGCTAGTATCTGAATATGAATCTTTTAGAATGTCTCATAATGAAACAATTTCTCAAATGCACTCACGCTTCACAACTATTGTTAATGGTTTGAAGCTTCTTGGTAGGAACATTGAGGAATTTGAATTGACAAGAAAAATCTTAAGGTCTTTGCCATCCACATGGAAAGCAAAGAAGACGACTATTCAGGAAGCCAAAGATCTTGACAAACTTGATGTTGAGACACTCTTTGGGTCATTGTTGACATATGAAATGGAAGAAATGAATCCCATTGTCAATGATGATGAGAAGAAGAAAAAGGTAATTGCTTTCAAAGCTTCCACAAGCAACAAAGAAGATGAATCAAAAGAAGAGGAGGAGAACAATGAAGAAGACGGTGAAATGGCCTTAATCACTAAACAGTTTCATAGATTCTTGAAGAAAAGCAAGAAAACATACACCAAGGATCCCATTTCAAAAAGGGAACCACTTATGTGCTATGGATGCAAGAAGCCTGGTCATATCAAGGCCGATTGTATGGCAATGAGCAAACCATACAAAAGCTTCAAGAAGAAGGCTATGATTGCAACCACTTGGAGTGATTACGAAGAAGAAGAAGAATCATCGGATAAAGAAGTCGGATATGAGGAAATTTTCAACCTATGCCTTATGGAAATTGATGATGAAAATGAGGTATTATCTTCTCACTCTTCTAAAATAACATTGTGAGCAGTAGTGAAGAATTATTAGAAGTTATAAATGAAATGCATGATGAGTTGAAGAAATTTGATTCTAGGAACTCTACTCTTAAGAAAGAGGTGTCAGCCCTTTCTAAGGAGATGATAAGTCTAAGAGAAGAGAAAGAGAAATTATCTTCATTGTTGTATGATACTTCTCAAGACTTCCTCAAAGATGAAAATGAGAATTTAAAGAAGAAGATATTAGAATTGAATGGTACTATATCTAGACTCATGCTTGGTAAAGAAAAGCTTAATGAAGTGCTTTCTTGCCAAAAATTAAGTAGAGGAAAATTTGGTTTAGGATACTCTCCATTAGGCAAGCAAAAATCAAAAGAGGGCTTATTCATGAAAGCTTCATGTGTGAATGAAGCCTCTACTTCTAAGGTTAAAATCACACCCCTATTGAATGATAGTGTGTCTAGAAATACTAATTCTAATGCTAATACAAGATTGAAGAATCCTAGAAATACTTATGCTTACATGTATGCTCATTCAAGGAAGGCTTATGCACATGTTAATAATAATCATCATGTGCATCCTAGGAACAACTTGTATACCCAAGACTTGCACACTGCACAAACATATCCTAGGAATTACTATCATAATTATTTTAGAATAATATGCATACTCATGATAATGCAAGCATGTATCCTAGGAATCATCACCATACATTTTCTGGAAATGGCATGTATATTCATAGTCCTTATAATAGAAACATGTATCATAGGAACTTATATCCTAAGCATTATAGGCATGCACAACTAAGAAATCCTAAAAATTTCAATAACTATAATCCTAGGATTGTGCATCATCAACATGTCTATAGACCATCATACACCGTTAAGAAAGTATGGGTCCTAAAAGGAACTGTATTTTCAAGGACTAACCCTAAAGGACTCAAGAAATTTTGGGTACCTAAAAATACCATTGTGTATCCTTGTATGATGTAAATATGTCTCCACACCAAAGAAAAGGGTAACTGGTGGTACCTTGATAGCGGATGCTCAAAACACATGACCGATGATAAAAGTGTATTCAAGGAGCTAACTCTAAGAGATGGTGGACTTGTCACCATTGGAGACAACACAAAAATAAAGATCATCGGGCATGAAAAAGTTGGTAATGATTTCTCAACTATAGATAATGTATTGCTAGTACAAGGCCTTAAGCCAAATTTACTAAGTATTAGTAAACTTTGTGACAAAGGCAACAAAGTTACATTTGAAACCTCTTATTGTCTAGTTATAGACATCAAGAGTAACAAGATTAAATTTGTTGGCCATAGACATGAAAATATCTATATAGTTGACTTGAAATCTTTGCATTCCGAAAATGAAAAATGTTTTACTGCCATTAGTGAAAATCCATGGCTATGGCATAAAAGGCTTGGTCATGTGAACATGAACTTGCTAAAAATCATTTTAAGAAAAGATTTAGTCATTGGACTTCTCAAAATCAATTTTGAAAAAAACAAAGTATGTGATGCGTGTCAAATGGGAAAACAAACTAGGATTTCTTTTAAATCAATGAATGTAGTCTCAACTACTAGACCTTTGGAACTTTTGCATATTGACTTATTTGGTCCAATAAGTACCATTAGTCTAGGTGGCCATTAATATGCTCTTGTTATTGTTGATGACTATTCAAGATATACCTTTGTTATTTTTATTGCTTACAAGGATGAAGCTTTTAAAGGATTTGAAAACTTTTGCAAAAAGGTTCAAAATGAAAAAGAAATTTGTATTTCAAGCATTAGAAGTGATCATGGAAAAGAATTTGAAAACCAAAGTTTTTCAAAATTTTGTGATGAAAATGGAATTGATCACAACTTTTCAGCCTATAGAACTCCTCAACAAAATAGAGTTGTTGAGAGGAAAAATAAAGTTCTAGAAGAATCTTCAAGAACAATGCTTTGTGAAAATAATTTACCAAAATACTTTTGGGCTGAAGCGGTAAACACCTCTTGTTATATCTTAAATAGAATTTTAATTAGGCCTATGCTTGACAAAAATCCATATGAGTTATGGAAAGATAGAAAGCCTAATGTCTCTTATTTTCGTACCTTTGGTTGTAAATGCTTCATACTAAATAACAACAAAACTAACTTGGGTAAATTTGACTCTAAGACCGATGAAGGAATATTTTTAGGATATTCAACCTCTAGTAAGGCTTATAGAGTTTTCAACAAGAGAACTCTAGTAGTAGAAGAATCCGTACATGTAACTCTTGATGAAACTAACCAAATTAGTAGTAGAGAAGTTTCTTTTAATGATGATGCAAATTTTATTCCAAGAACAGAAACTCCTACTCCAATTGTTGACCCAAAAGAGAGTCCACCTCAAACAAATGGAGAGATGGAAACTCTCAAAGTAGACCAACCATCTACAAGTCGATAAGAGGATAGTCTTCTCAAAGATTGGAGGTATGTAAATTATCACTCGATTGATCAAGTGATTGGTGATCCTTCACAAGGGGTAAGAACTCGTTCCTTTATTAGAAATATTTGCAATTTTGTAGCCTATTTGTCTCAAATAGAACCTAAGACATTTATTGAAGCTGAAAAGGATAATGATTGGATAATTGCAATGCAAGAAGAAATAAATCAATTTGAAAAGAACAATGTATGAAATCTAGTTCCTAGACCTAAGAATCATACAATAATTGGAACTAAATGGGTATTTAAAAATAAGATGGATGAAAATGGAATAGTAACTAGAAATAAGGCTAGACTAGTTGCTAAGGGATGTAATCAAGAAGAAAGAATAGACTTTGATGAGACCTATGGTCCTGTAGCTAGATTAGAAGCTATTCGAATGTTGTTGGCCTTTGCATGTTTTAATAAGTTTAAGTTATTTCAAATGGATGTAAAAAGTACCTTCTTAAATGGATTTATAGATGAAGAGGTTTATGTTGAACAACCTCTTGGATTTGAAAATCCTAGTATTCCAAATCATGTCTAAAAGCTTTCTAAGGCTCTATATGGGTTGAAGCAAGCTCCAAGGGCATGGTATGAAAGACTAAGTAAATTTTTGATTAACAATAACTTTGTAAGAGGTAAGATAGACACAACCTTCTTCACAAAAGTGACAGCTAGTCCAAATATATGTTGATGATATTATATTTGATGCTACTAATGAATCTATGTGTCAAGAGTTTGCCAAGTGCATGCAAGGTGAATTTGAAATGAGCATGATGGGAGAGCTTATCTACTTCCTTGGACTTCAAATAAAACAACTAAAAGGAAACATCTTCATCAATCAATCAAAGTACACTAAGGACCTACTAAAGAGGTTCGGGATGGAAAGCTCAAAGCCACTTGGAACACCCATGAGCACCTCGACAAAGCTTGATCTTGATGAAGGATGTAAATGTGTAGATACTAAATATTATAGTAGCATGATAGGAGCTTTGCTTTATGTAGCTCGAGGTTTCAACCCAAGAGGGGGGTGAATTGGGTTTTTAAAAACTTTTGCGGAATTTATACAAGTTTATAAAAACTGATAAGCAACAAATAATTAATACAAGTAAAAAGCTGTAAATAAAGAGTTTAAGGAAAGAGGATGCAAACACAGTTATAGTGGTTCGGCAATATCGGATTCGTTCCGACCCTACGTCCACTCTCTTCAAGGAACTCCTTGAAGTAATCCACTAAGAAAACTTAGTCGCACAACTTAGCCGGGTGTTGCACAAACCGTACACAAGCAATTTACAGGAATTGCTTAAACCGAAAAATCCTCTTCCTTTCGGAACTTTCCCCTTCCTCTCGGAAGTAATCCCTTTACAAAGATGATGTAAAGTAAAAGGTAGAGAGACAACAAATGAAAGCTTATTACAACAGAAATGTCTCTCTTTCAAAGTAAAGCTTGAAGAAATGGCTCAATAAGATTATTTCAAAGCTTTTTGTGTTTCAAGAGTATAAAAACTTGATTATATGAGATCAACTCTTTTTGAATATATGCTTCTTGTTTTTCAATACTTTGCTGAATGGGTTTATACAGCAATCAATTAATATGGCCGTTTTGGACTTTAATTTGAAAAAGATTTACTTTAAAACGTTCAGATTTGGAGTCTAACGGTCATATTTTTGAACTACCAGTCGACTGGGTTCACTTGAAAAATATACGTTTTCAGACCTTCTGGGTATCCAGTCGACTGGTATATATCATCCAGTCAACTGGGGACTTTCTGTCCATTTTACCAGTCGACTGGGTTGATTCATCCAGTCGACTAGGAAATTACTGGTCAAAGTACCAGTCGACTGGGTTAATTCATCCAGTCGACTGGGTACCTTCTGACCCATATACCAGTCGACTGGTATATGTACCCAATCGACTGGGTTGTCTTCCAACCCAGTTTTTCTTCTGTTTTTCATTAAAAACATTTAAAAATAATGGTTTTAGAAAAACCTTTTGTGTTTGAGCCATTGAACAAGCTAATACAATGTATGAGTGAGACTTACATTGGTTCTAAACCTTAAGACCTACACTAGATCTTCAGTCTTCACTTGATACTTGATTTGGTTCGAGTTTTTGCACTTTGTTCCTTGGTTGAATGTGTTTGATCCTTAATACAACTTAGTTTAAACATGTTAGTTAAATAACAGTTGTGTTTTGCCATCATTAAAATACGGGCGAGGGTCAACAATCTCCCCCTTTTTGATGATGACAAAACTAATAATGTAAAAACAGTTTTAAAAACTAAGTGTTAAGATTTTACAAAAATTTGGACAGAGTCTCCTCTGTTTTTCGAGTAAAACCACCCTGTAAACAAGCAAACACAGTTTATATTTCTTTCAACCAATCTAAATTAAACTCAACCAATCAATAAACATTTTTACACAGATATGGAGCAATGCTCCCCCTAAATCTATGCATTGGTTGCGTTTTACTTAGATTTTCTCGTTTTTCTCATTTTTCTCCCCCGTTTTGACAACAGCAACTAAAGGGGGCATAACATAAAAAATAAGCTACTTAGCCAATACAGTCAAATAGGTTATAAGAATACAAAGATGTACGCGAAGATGTGGCTTCTTTCGAATTTCAGAAGCCTTCCCGGGAAGAACCGGAAGTTTTTCAAGCATATAAGTATTTTATAGCAGTTTTAGTGACCAAACAGATATTTAAAACAGTTCTAACATATCACAAATAGCGTAAATAAATGCAAGAAATATGGCTAATAGTATTACATCATCATAGAGAAAAAGTCAATACAAGTAGGGCCTCATAGAGCCATAACTAAGAAAAAAAAAAAAAAAAAACAGACATGAGATGTCCGTGCTATGTGACAAAAACTGGAAAAACACTAAGAACGGATAAAAGAAAGAGACTCATGGTGCGGGAGAGTCCGAGCTGTCACGAAGAAGTTCCCTAATCTCAGTTAGGGAACCCTCGGTGTGCTCTCGATGTAACTCGAAGTCATCCCGTAGGTGGTCTATGGAGGAGCTCAGCCTCTGATAATCGGACTGCATGGACTGAAAACTGGACTCCATCGTCATCTGAAGACTCGTGATAGCTCGTAGGATGTCACCATATCCAGTCTGACCAGTACTCGAGCCACCAATGGGAGGTGCTCGGGTATCTGTCTCCATCTCAGCAGCCGTATCAGCATCCTCATCACTGTCACTCGCATCCTCTCGAATCCTTAGGCGCTTTTCGGCCTTTGGATAGAGAAACCCTTCACGAACAGTACATCCCATCTTCTTCAGAGATGAGATGTTGATGATATCCGTCAATCCGATATCCTGAGCCTCGGAGGCAGGCAAAGGTACCCGGAAGTGCTGGAGGATGAGTGTAATGAGCATCCCATAAGGAAGACACCCGGAGTCGTTTGCTTTGCCGTTTATCATGTTGGCGAGCAGCAGAGGATATATATTGAAGTGGTGCCCAGATTTTAGGCACCAAATCAATACCGTATCTATTTTAGATAGATACCCTCGACTCCCGAGTCTCGGGTGGATGGTCCAACTGACAATTAATTGAAACATCTTTGAGTCGAGGGGCAAGTCACTACATGTGTGAAATGTAGTGGGTCTGTACACATAGTTAGGGTCGCCCCTGACTATCCGACAGGCCTCCTCAACTTCAAAGTTGTCTGGCCATCCATCCAGACTCCATTGAACCCCCCTTATGGGGATTCTCAGAATGCTCATCAAGAGGTCAGTGTTGACCTCAAACTCCACATCGCTAACTCTGGTTCTGAATCTCAGAGCCAGAGGACTGGGTTTCACCAAGTTCGCATAGAACTGGTGAATCAATCGCGGGTAATATTTTTCATGAATTCTGACCAGTGGGGTCAGATTTATTGCCTCAAAGGCTGGTAGAATATCGAAATTACCATGACGAATGGAGTCGAAATCAACGACTCTACCCGTCATGATTTTCTTGTGACGGATTATAGAGTTATACCTCTTATGAGCCGCTGGGCTGTAAAACAGAGCCTGCTCCAACTCTGTTCTTGGCTCCTTGCTGGATGACCCTGCTACTCCCTTCCCTTTCGACTCCAAAGCCGAAGGTTTTGAAGACCTTGGCTTTTTGGGCGCATTAGGTCCACTTGTTGTGAGTTTTATACGGATTTTGTCACTCATTTTCGAGAAATTTGAAGTTTTTGGAAATAGGAAATTTGGTAAAAATGAGAGATTTTAACCGTAGAAAGTTAAAAATCTCTTTAGGAATGAGTAGATCGGTGTGTTTAGAAGGGATTTGGATGGTTTTTAGATCAAAAAGATGAATTTTTCTAGAGAGAGAAAGCTTGGGCTCTTTGAAAATGGCGTAAAAATGGCGAAAATGAACAGTCTTTTTTATAGAATCGCGATACCAGTCGACTGGGATCGATATACCAGTCGACTGGGTCCCTTTGAAAAGATGAACAGTTTCTTTACCAGTCGACTGGGTAAACGTACCAGTCGACTGGGTCAACTGACAGAGAGATACCAGTCGACTGGGCTATCTTTACCAGTCGACTGGAGGACAATGGGGTATTAAAAAAAATTTGGCTCCAAGCAGGATTTGATCTTATAGACGACTGGAGAAGACTTAACAGTCGTCTGGAAGTTTTGACAGAGAGTTACCAGTCGACTGGAAACACAGGCAGAGACTTACCAGTCGATTGGAGAGCATTTACCAGTCGACTGGATCCTGAGTAAAATTTTCAGTCCTGAATTTTTAGCACGATTTTGTTTATCTATGACATTTTTGAGTGAAGGGAATAGTTAAACATGGATTAATACTCTATCACTCAATGTCAAACATGCAAATGATGAAATGAGATGCAATCAAACATTCAATTTATCAAAATCAAGCAATCCCATCAACTTTCTAATCTTACAAAAACTAGCTTCACTTAAGGGTTTTGTAAGAATATCAGCTATTTGATCTTCTGAAGGTATGAATTCTAATCTTATATTACCTTTTTGAGCATGGCCTCTTAAGAAATGATGTCTAATCTCTATATGCTTAGTTCTAGAGTGCTGAATAGGATTTTTGGTTAGGTTGATGGCACTAGTATTATCACAAAATATAGGAATATTTTTGAGACTCATGCCATAGTCTTCTAGTTGTTGTTTCATCCATAGTACTTGGGCACAACTACTGCCAGCTGCTACATATTCTGCCTCAGCGGTTGATAGCGCAACTGAATTTTGCTTCTTGGAAAACCAAGAAGTTAACATAGCACCTAAGAATTGGCATGTTCCACTTGTGCTTTTTCTATCTAACCTACATCCAGCAAAATCAGCATCCGTATATCCTACTAGCTCAAAAGATGATTCTCTAGAATACCATAATCCTATGGTCTGGGTCCCTTGTAGATATCTAAGGATTCTTTTTACTGCAACTACATGTGATTCCTTAGGATTAGATTGAAATCTAGCGCACATGCATACACTGAACATTATATCAGGTCTACTTGCAGTCAAGTACAGTAAAGCACCTATCATGCTTCTATAATATTTAGAATCTATAGTTTTACCTCCTTCATTAAGATCAAGTTTGGTGGTTGTGCTCATAGGCGTTCCAATTGGCTTTGAACTTTCCATCCCGAACCTCTTTAGTAGATCTTTGATGTACTTTTGTTGATTGATGAAGATACCTCCTTTTAGTTGCTTGATTTGCAGTCCAAAGAAGTAGGTAAGTTCTCCCATCATGCTCATTTCAAATTCACCTTGCATGCACTTTGCAAACTCTTGACACATAGATTCATTAGTAGCACCAAATATAATATCATCAACATATATTTGAACTATCAAAGTGTCATTTTTGTGAGTTTTTGTGAAGAGAGTTGTATCTATTCTTCCTCTTACAAATTCATTATCAATCAAGAATTTACTTAGTCTTTCATACCATGCCCTTGGAGCTTGCTTCAACCCATATAGAGCTTTAGAAAGTTTATAGACATGATTTGGAAGACTAGGATTTTCAAATCTAAGAGGTTGTTCAACATAAACTTCTTCTTCTATAAAGCCATTTAAAAAGGCACTTTTCACATCCATTTGAAATAACTTGAATTTATTAAAGCATGCAAAGGCTAATAACATTCTAATAGCTTCTAATCTAGCTACGGGAGCATAGGTTTCATCAAAATCTATTCCTTCCTCTTGGTTATATCCTTTAGCAACTAGTCTAGCCTTATTTCTAGTTACTATACCATTTTCATCCATTTTATTTCTATATACCCATTTAGTTCCAATAATTGAATGATATTTAGGTCTTGGAACTAGTTCCCAAACATTGTTTCTTTCAAATTGATTTATCTCTTCCTGCATTGCAATTATCCAATTATTATCTTTTTCAGCTTCTATAAATGTCTTAGGTTCTTCTTGAGACAAATAAGCTACAAAATTGCAAATATTTCTAATGGAAGAGCGAGTTCTTACCCCTTGTGAAGGATCACCAATTACTTGATCAATTGGATGATGATTTACATACCTCCAATCCTTGGGTAGATTTTCCTCTTGTTGACTTGAGGATTGTTGGTCCAAATTTGGAGTTGCCATCCTTTCATTTGTTTGAGTAGAACTCTCTTTTAGGTCAACAATGGGAGTAGGAGTTTCCATTCTTGGAATAAAATCTGCATCATCTTTAAAGGAAACTTCTCCACTACTCATTGGGTTAGATTCATCAATAGTTACATGCACAGATTCTTCTACTACTAGAGTTCTCTTATTGAAAACTCTATAAGCCTTACTAGTAGTAGAATATCCTAAAAATATCCCTTCATCGGTCTTGGAATCAAATTTACCCAAGTTAGTTTTATTGTTATTTAAGATGAAGCACTTACTACCAAAGGTACGAAAATAGGAAATATTGGGCTTTCTCCCTTTCCATAGTTCATAAGGTGTTTTATCAAGTAGGGGCCTTATCAAAATTCTATTTAAAATATAGCAAAAAGTATTCACGGCTTCAGCCCAAAAATATTTTGGTAAATTATTTTCACAAAGCATTGTTCTTGAAAATTCTTCTAGAACTCTATTTTTCCTCTCAACAACTCCATTTTGTTGAGGAGTTCTAGGAGCTGAAAAGTTGTGATTAATTCCATTTTCATCACAAAATTTTGAAAAGCTTTGATTTTCAAATTCTTTGCCATGATCACTTCTTATGCTTGAAATACAAATACCTTTTTCATTTTGTATCTTTTTGCAAAACTTTTCAAATCCTTTGAAAGCTTCATCCTTATAAGCAATAAAAATAACAAAGGTATATCTTGAATAGTCATCAACAATAACAAGAGCATATTGATGGCCACCTAGACTAATGGTACTAATTGGACCAAATAAGTCCATATGCAAAAGTTCCAAAGGTCTAGTAGTTGAGACAACATTTTTTGCTTTGAAAGATATCCTAGATTGTTTTCCCATTTGACAAGCATTGCAAATTTTGTTTTTCTCAAAATTGATTTTAGGAAGACCAATAACTAAATCTTTTCTTAAAACAATTTTTAGCAAGTTCATGTTTACATGACCAAGCCTTCTATGCCATAGCCATTGATTTTCACTAAAAGCAGGAAAACATTTTTCATTATTGGAATGTAAGGATTTCAAATCAACTATATAGACATTTTCATGTCTATGGCCAATGAATTTGATCTTATTGCTCTTGATGTCTATAACTAGACAATGAGAGGTCTCAAATGTGACTTTATATCCTTTGTCACATAATTGACTAATGCTAAGTAAATTTGGCTTTAGGCCTTGTACTAGTAATACATTATCTAAAGTTGAGAAATCATTACCGACTTTTCCATGCCCGATGATCTTTATTTTAGTATTGTCTCCAATGGTCACAAGTCCACCATCTCTTAGAGTTAGCTCCTTGAATACGCTTTTATCACCGGTCATATGCTTCAAGCAACCGCTATCAAGGTACCAACAGTTACCTTTCTCCTTGGTGTGAAGGCAAATCTACATCACACAAGGATATACGATAGCATTTTTAGGTACCCAAAATTTCTTGGGTCCTTTGGGGTTAGTCCTTGAAAATACGATTCCTTTTGGGACCCATACTTTCTTAACAATATATGGTGCTCTATGAACATGTTGATGATGCACAATCCTAGCATTATAGTCATAGAAATTTCTAGGAAATTTTACATGTGCATTCCTATAATCCTTAGGATGATAGTTCCTAGGATACATGATTCTATGGTAAGGGGTATGAAAATGCATGTCATTTCCAGAAAATGAACGATGATGCATTCTAGGATACATGCTAGCATATGTATGCAAGTTATTTCTAGAATAGCCATGATGGTGATTCCTAGGATGAGCATGAGCAGAATGCATTCTTTGATTATACACATTGTTCCTAGAATGAGCATACAAATAAGCATGAGTATTTTTAGGATGCTTCAATTTAGTATGATCATTTAAGTTTCTAGACTTCCTCGGATTTATCAAGGGAGTGCTTTTAACAAGGTTAGGAGCTTTTGAAGTAGAAGCTCCATCTACACAAGAGGCTTTTATGAATAAGCTCTCTTTTGTTTTTTGTTTTCCCAATGGAGAATATCCTACACCAGATTTTCCTCCACTTAATCTTTGGGAAGAAAGCACTTCATCAAGTTTTTCTTTACCAAGCATAAGTCTAGATATAGTGCTGTTTAATTCAGAAATTTTATTTTTCAAATTCTCATTTTCATCTTTAAGAAAATCTTGAGACGAATTATACAGTAAAGATGATAATTTTTCTTTTTCTTCTCTAAGAACTATCATTTCTTTAGAAAGAGATGATACTTCTTTCTTAAGAACAGAATTTCTAGAATCAAATTTCTTTAATTCTTCATGCATTTCATTTATGACTTCTAGCAGTTCTTCACTACTAGTAACAATATTATTTTTTGAAGAGGGAGAAGAAGTTACCTCACTTTCATCATCGATTGCCATCAAACAAAGGTTGGCAATTTCTTCGTATCCGATTTCTTTGTCTGATGACTCATCTTCTTCGTCATCGCTCCAGGTAGTTGCTACCATAGCTTTCTTCTTGAAGCCCTTGTAAGGTTTGCTTGAAACCGGACAGTCAGCTTTTATATGTCCTGGCTTCTTGCAGCCATAGCACATAAGTGGTTCCCTTTTTGAGGTGGGATCCTTTGAGTAAGGTTTCTTTCTTTTCTTCAAGAACCTATGGAATCGTCTGGTGATTAAAGCCATTTCACCATCCTCTTCACTGCTCTCTGCTTCTTGTTCTAATTCCTTTTCTTTGTTGCTCGTAGAAGCTTTGAGAGCAATTTGCTTTTTCTTCTTCTCATCATCATTGACGATGGGAGTCATTTCTTCCATCTCGTATGTCAATAATGATCCAAGCAGCGTCTCAACATCAAGCTTGTCAAGATTTTTGGTGTCCTGAATGGCTGTCCTCTTTGGTTTCCATTCTGGTGGCAGAGATCTTAAGATTTTTCTGGTTAGTTCAACTTCCTCAATATTCTTGCCAAGCAATTTTAAACCATTTATAATAGTAG
Source organism: Bretschneidera sinensis (assembly GCA_023935145.1). Lineage (NCBI taxonomy): Eukaryota > Viridiplantae > Streptophyta > Magnoliopsida > Brassicales > Akaniaceae > Bretschneidera > Bretschneidera sinensis. The sequence goes on along the minus strand of CM043697.1, from coordinate 1,615,903 downwards.
TGAATCGTGAGTGCATTTCGGAAATGGTTTCGTTAGGAGACATCTTAAAAGATTCATACTCAGAAATTAGCATGTAAATTTTAGACTTTTTTACTTCACTTGTTCCTTCATATGTGACTTGCAATTTATCCCATATTTCTTTAGCAGAAACACATGCAGATATTTTGTTATATTCAGAAATATCTAATGCACAATGTAGCATGCTTGTTGCTCTGCTATTGAGAGACATCGTTCTACAATCCTCGTCAGTAAACTCAGTTTTGAGTTTAGGCATTGTATGAAGAGTCTCTCCAATAACTATTTCTTTTGAGGGAATTTTAGGTCCCTCTTCTATAATTCTCCATAGATTGTAATCTTGTCCTTCGATGAAGATTTTCATTCTATTTTTCCAGTAGTTATAATTTGATCCATTGAACAATGGTGGTCTAGTATAAGAGTGTCCCTCAGAGTAGCTATTTGCTGCCATTGGATCAACTCTAGGAATTTAAGCCTTATAAAGAGAACGAGGCTCTGATACCAATTGTAGCTCGAGGTTTCAACCCAAGAGGGGGGTGAATTGGGTTTTTAAAAACTTTTGCGGAATTTATACAAGTTTATAAAAACTGATAAGCAACAAATAATTAATACAAGTAAAAAGCTGTAAATAAAGAGTTTAAGGAAAGAGGATGCAAACACAGTTATAGTGGTTCGGCAATATCAGATTCGTTCCGACCCTACGTCCACTCTCTTCAAGGAACTCCTTGAAGTAATCCACTAAGAAAACTTAGTCGCACAACTTAGCCGGGTGTTGCACAAACCGTACACAAGCAATTTACAGGAATTGCTTAAACCGAAAAATCCCCTTCCTTTCAGAAGTTTCCCCTTCCTCTCGGAAGTAATCCCTTTACAAAGATGGTGTAAAGTAAAAGGTAGAGAGACAACAAATGAAATCTTATTACAACAGAAATGTCTCTCTTTCAAAGTAAAGCTTGAAGAAATGGCTCAATAAGATTATTTCAAAGCTTTTTGTGTTTCAAGAGTATAAAAACTTGATTATATGAGATCAACTCTTTTTGAATATATGCTTCTTGTTTTTCAATACTTTGCTGAATGGGTTTATATAGCAATCAATTAATATGGCCATTTTGGACTTTAATTTGAAAAAGATTTACTTTAAAATGTTCAGATTTGGAGTCGAACAATCATATTTTTGAACTACCAGTCGACTGGGTCGAGATACCAGTCGACTGGGTTCACTTGAAAAATATACGTTTTCAGACCTTCTGGGTATCCAGTCGACTGGTATATATCATCCAGTCGACTGGGGACTTTCTGTCCATTTTACCAGTCGACTGGGTTGATTCATCCAGTCGATTGGGAAATTACTGGTCAAAGTACCAGTCGACTGGGTTAATTCATCCAGTCGATTGGGTACCTTCTGACCCATATACCAGTCGACTGGTATATGTACCCAGTCGACTGGGTTGTCTTCCAACCCAGTTTTTCTTCTGTTTTTCATTAAAAACATTTAAAAATAATGGTTTTAAAAAAACCTTTTGTGTTTGAGCCATTGAACAAGCTAATACAATGTATGAGTGAGACTTACATTGGTTCTAAACCTTAAGACCTATACTAGATCTTCAGTCTTCACTTGATACTTGATTTGGTTCGAGTTTTTGCACTTCGTTCCTTGGTTGAATGTGTTTGATCCTTAATACAACTTAGTTTAAACATGTTAGTTAAATAACAGTTGTGTTTTGCCATCATTAAAATACGGACGAGGGTCAACACTTTATTTGACTGCAAGTAGACCTGATATAATGTCCAGTGTATGCATGTGTGCTAGATTTCAAGCTAATCCTAAGGAATCACATATAGTTGCAGTAAAAAGAATCCTTAGATATCTAAAAGAAACTCAAACCATAGGATTATGGTACTCTATAGATTCATCTTTTGAGCTTGTAGGATATTCAGATGCTGATTTTGCTGGATGTAGGTTAGATAGAAAAAGTACAAGTGGAAGATGCCAATTCTTAGGTGCAATGTTAACCTCTTGATTTTCCAAGAAACAAAACTTAGTTGCACTATCAACCACCGAGGCGGAATATGTAGCAGCTAGAAGTTGTTGCGCTCAAGTATTATGGATGAAACAACAATTAGAAGACTATGACATGATCTTTAAAAGTATCTCAATTCATTGTGATAATACTAGTGCTATCAACCTAACCAAGAACCCTATTCAGCACTCTAGAACTAAACATATAGAAATTAGACATCATTTATTAAGAGACCATGCTAAAAAAAGGTGATATAAGACTAGTATTCATACCATCGGAAGATCAAATAACTGACATTCTTACAAAACCTCTAAGTGAAGCTAGCTTCTGTAAAATTAGACTATTAATGAGATTGTTGGACTATGATAAACTGAATGTCTAATTGCTTCATCATTCATCATTATGCATATTTGACATCTAGTGAATGAGTATTAATTATTGTTTAATATTTCTTTCACACAAGATGGCATAGATAAACAAATTTCGTGCTATGACTCAAAACTGAAAAGTTTCTCAAAGAGTCCAGTCGACTGAAAAGTCACTGCCTAATTTTCCAGTCGACTGGTAAGTCAATACCAATCGACTAGTTCAACTAGACCTTGTTTGGAGCCAAAATTTTGAAATTCAGTTATCACATTAGTCGATTGGTATGTTTACCCCGGTCGACTGGTATCTCTCTGCCTATTCTTCCAGTCGACTGGTACCCTGACCCAGTCGATTGGTATGTAAAATGTTCATCTTTACAAAAGGACCCAGTCGACTGGTATCGTGATTCTATAAATAGGGTATTCATTTTTTTTCCAGATTTTTACGCCATTTTCAAAAATCCTAGCATTCTCTCTCTACAAAATCTCACCATTTTGATCCAAAACAACACCTAAACACAACGATCTACTCATCCAAAACCTTATTTTCAACTTTCTACGGTTGAAATCTCTAATTTCTATCAAAAACCACTTTTACCCAAAAACACAATTTCTTCCAAAATATTCGAAAGAATCCGGATAAAGACCACCGTTGGGGGACCCCATGCGCTTACAAGGCCAAAGTCCACCAAATCCACAGCTTCGGAGTCACGGGGGAAGGGCGTGACGGGCTCATCAAGCAAAAAGCCCAGAACAGAGCTTGATGAGTCTCTGTTTTCCAGTCCTGCAGTGAAGGCTAGATATAATTCAGTCATTCGCAATAAGAAAATCATGACGGGTAGAGTTGTCGACTTCGACTCTATTCATCATGGTAATTTTGATATTTTACCTGTCTTCGAGGCAATACACCTGACCCCACTAGTCAAGGTGCATGAGAAATACTACCCACGATCGATTCACTAGTTCTATGCGAACTTGGTGAAACCAAGTCCATTGGCTTTGAGATTCAGAACCAGTGTTATGAGTGTGGAGTTTGAGGTCAACACTGACCTCTTAATGAGTATTTTGAGGATCCCTGTGGGAGGGATCCAATGAAGTCTGGATGGATGGCTAGATAATTTCGAGGTTGAGGCGACTTGTCAGATAGTTAGGGGTGACCCTAACTATGTGTACAGACCCACTATATTTCACACATGTAGTGATATGCCCCTAGACTCGAAATTGTTCAACCTCATAGTGAGTTGGACCATCCACCTGAGACTAGGGAGTCGGGGGTATCTATCTAAGATAGATACTGTATTGATTTGGTGCCTTAAAACTGGGCACCATTTCAATATATACCCCTTGCTTCTCGCCAACATGATTAATGGCGAAGCGAGCGACTCTGGGTGTCTTCCCCACGGGATACTCCAGCACTTCTGAGTGCCTCTCCCTGCCTCTGAGGCTCAAAATATTGGGCCAAAGGACACCATCAACGTCTCCTCGCTGAAAAAGATGGGATGTATGATCCGCGACGGCTTCATTTACTCAAAGGTCGGGAAGCACATACGGATCAGGGAGGATGACAGCAGTGATGATGAGGATGAGGATGCTGCTGTTGCTGCTGATATGGATACGGATACCCGAGCACCTCCCATAGGTGCCTCGAGTGCTGGTCAGGCTGGGTATGGCGATCTACTTCAGGCTATCACAAGCCTCCAGCTGACCATGCAGTCTGGATTCCAGACGTTGAGCTCCTCCATTGAGCACCTACAGGATGACTTCGAGCTGCACCGTGAGCTCACCGAGAGTTCCCTAGCTGAGATTTAGGATCTCATTCGTGATGACTCGGACTCTCCCGTTCCATGAGTCACCTCACTATCTCCCTTTTGATGTACTTAGTATTTTCAGTTCATAGTGTCTTAGCACGAACATACTTTATTGTATTTATACTTATGTTTCGGTTCTACGAAGCCTCATTTGTATAGTACTGGTGTATCTATCAATTATTTATGCTTAGAACTATTTCATACACTTGTTTTACATATATGTAATATGGTTGCATACTTTATATATGCTTAAATTTGGATAAATGTTTTATATCTGCTTCGACATTCATGGAAACTTTCGGTTTTTCCCAGGAAGGCTTCCGAACTTCGAATGGAGCCAAATTTTCGTGTAAAAGTTTTTTTTATACATACTCTAGATGACTATGGTAGCTAAGTAGCTTAATTTTTTGTTTCTAGCTTCTTTTGTTGCTGTTATCAAACCATGGGAGAAATATGAGAAAACGAGATAAAAATGTAAAACAGAAACCAGTGCATAGATTTAAGGGGAGCACTGCTCTGAAGAATATGGTGTATGATTCAATATAGTATATTGATTGGTTGGGTTGCATATAAATGACTTTTTACTTGTTTACAGGTTGGTTTTATTAAAAAAACAGAGGAAACTCTGCCCGATTTTTCGCAAAAACCTTACATTTAGTCTTTTATAACCGTTTTCTCTTGTTAGTTTTGTTATCATAAAAAATGGGGAGATTGTTGACCCTCACCTGTATTTTAATGATGACAAAACACAACTCTTATTATACTAACGATGCTATCTAACTGTATTAAGCAATAAGAGCATTCAATCAAGGATCAAGGTGCAAGAACTCAACTCGAATCAAACATCAAGTGAAGACAGAAGAACTAGAATAGGTCTACGGTATTAAATCAAGTTGTAAGTCTCACTTGTTCAGGTAATTAGCTTGTCCAATGGCTCGTTTTGGAAAACCATTTTAACATAACTTTTTAAACAAATGCTTTTAAAGTTAAAATCTATTCAACATATGAAAACTAGGTTGTTAAAGCAACCCAGTCGACTGAGTATTTATACCAGTCTTCTGGTATAAAGGTCAGTATGTTCCCAGTCGACTGGTGTTTTGGTCAGAGACTTCCCAGTCGACTGGTAAGAACTACCCAGTCGACTGGTACCTTCAATAACCTTAAAAATGAGATTTTTAAAGTGGACCCAGTCGACTAGTAATTCGAAAAATATGACCATTATAGCGCCAGACCTGTACATTTGATGTACAAAAGCGTAACAAATTAATTCAGAACGGAAATATTTCATCAAGGCTATTTAAACCCACACTACTGAGCATTTCACATAGAGTATTATACATTCAAACAAGTTTTCACTCATTAATACTCAAAAAGCTTTGAAAAATAGATTGTTGAGCCATTCTTCAAGCTTTACCTAGAAAGAGAGATATTATTCAGTTGTATAAGCTTCTATTGTTGTCTCTCTACTGTTTTCTTTACAGTATTTGTTGTAAAGGGATTTGCTTCCAAAAGGAAGGGATTTGCTTCCGAGAGGAAGATATTTACTTCCGAGAGGAAGGGATTGTAAGGTTTGTGCAACACCCATGATGTTGCACGACTAAGTTTCTTAGTGGAGTACTTCAAGGAGGTTCCTTGAAGAGAGTGAACGTAGGGTTGGAACGATTCTGATATTGCCAAACTACTATAAACTGAGTTTGCATCCTCTATTCCTTAAACTCTTTATTTACAGCACATATTACTTGTTATATGCATGTTGTGTTATTTATTTTAATAAACTTGTGTTTTAATCCGCAAAAAGGTTTTAAAACCCAATTCACCCCCCTCTTGGGTTGAAACCTCAGTCTACAAATATTATGAGCCCACATGACTTAGGTTTTTGACTCATCACGAAGTATACATAGAAAAGCACGTTTGGAACCCATAACCCTGAACTCGTAAGGTGATGTTTCCGAGCAGCCGCCATCACTAGACCTAACACCTTATCTGTATGATCTTGTATTCTTGAAATTATTTGCATGTATGAAAACATAATATTATTTTATCATTTTTATAAAAAAAAAATATGTATTATTGTGCACTATTTGTTTGATTAAATGATTATTTTTTAAAATTAAAATAACAATCCAACAAAATATCCAAAAAAACTTAGATAGTATAACTTTCATAAATTTCGTAAATTTCAAAAAATTATTTTTATGATTTTAAATTAAGTATATGTACTTCAAAAAAATTAAAATGGTTTGAAAAGTCAACAATGACCATATCTATAAAATTAATGGTAAACCATAATAAACTCGAAGCCATGTAATCGATCATGAATTTGAAAAAGAAAAATCTATAAAGATTACTTTGTGCTGATTTTCTTATCTAAGTGTATCAATATGAAATATTTGGGTCCATATATTAAATCATAAATCCAAATATTTGAACTTTTGTGTTTTTTGTTTCAGTTTTTTTATTTTTAAAAAAGGGATTAATTACAAAAAATATTCTGTATTGATTGCATTTAAAAAAAATATTTAGATGTTTTTTTGTGACAAAAAATACTTTGAATTTTTTTTTTGTGGAAAAAAATATCCTGTAGTATGTTTCTAATGGTCAAACATAAAGTGTTTTTTGGTAAATAAGTATACCACATGGAATTTTTTACTAAAAAAAAATCTTTAAAGTAATTTTTGTTAAGAAAACTTTAGGATATTTTTTGAAAATACAATTAACCATTAGGTTTTCTTTTTGTAATTAAGTCAAAAAATTACAATTAAGTACAAATTTGAACTTTTGTGTTTGTTTTTTCATGTAAACCAATCCCTAGGGCATCAATACCTTTCCACAGAAGCTGAAAAGAAAATTGGGAAATTTCCTAACAAATTTCGCTCAGCTTTATTTTTGTGTTTTTCTTAATTGTTGCCTGTTTGGCGTTAGAGTTAGATTTAAGCTTAAATCAACTTAGAAATTCAAGTTTCCAACTGCAAGCCCATCTTAAATACCCCCATCTCCCCCCAATTCTTGTACCCACTACTCTGTCTCTCTCTCCCTCTCCTTCCTTTCCCTCTAATTTCTCCTATCACAAAATAAACCAAAGCAAGAATTAAAGACATGGGTAGTTTGGTGGGGCATGTAGCACCAGGCTTTGCCTTCTTTGCACTTGGTTTGTGGCATTTCTTCAATCACATCAAGCTCCATTTTCTTCACCCAAATTCCTACACATCCTACCCATGGTTCCCTACCTCAAAACTAAGGTACATGGAGCTCATTTTAATCATGCTAGGCTCATCTATGTCTATATCCATGGAGCTCTTTATTGGCCCAGAAAAGCATCAACCTTTTGATCATGATTTCACCATACCATCATATCACCTCCGCAACTTTGAGCACTCCTCAATTTCCTTAACTTTCTTTGTCTATGCAGCTTTTGCTATAATCTTAGATAGAACAAAATTAAACCCCAAATCTCAATGTGGCCTAACTCTATTACTTGGAGGAATTGCCTTTGCCCAAGAACTCTTCCTGTTCCATCTTCACTCAGCTGATCATATGGGAGTTGAAGGTCAATACCATTTGCTTCTACAATATATCATAGTTGTTTCTTTAACCACAACTCTAACGGGAATCGGGCTCCCTAAGAATTTCTTGGTTAGCTTTATTAGGTCACTCAGCATCATGTTTCAAGGGGTTTGGTTTATAGTCATGGGCTACATGCTTTGGATACCAAGTTTTATACCCAAAGGCTGCCTTATTCATCTTGAAAACGGTCATCAAGTGGTTAGATGCTCCAGTGAAGAGGCATTGCATAGAGCTAAATCATTGGTGAACATTGAGTTTAGTTGGTTTTTGGTGGGTATTACAATTCTTGCAATGTGTTTCTATTTGGGTTTGAATAAAATTTACGGCGAAAAGATTGAGTATTCAACATTGATGGAAGAAGAGATGTTGGAACATGATGAGGATTCTGATGATGTTGAGTCACAGAAGAGAAGCAAACTTGGAGAAAGCAAGATTTTTATTCATATGGGAAAAGGTTTTGCACCCATTGACATAGAAAGGTAGAAGAACCAATTAATTAAAATCACAAAAAAAAAATAGAAAGAAAGAGAAGAAGATATATGAAGTAGATGTGATTAATTAAGGTACGTGTAATTGCATGTGTACGCATTAATTAAAGTACGTATAATGTTAGCTTAATGAGAACAATACGTGTCTTGTGGAAGGAAATTAAAAGTGAATGTTGGTATAGGGAAATTGGTGTGAATATTTGTTTTGGCTTTTGTTTATGCCATATTATTTTTAGGGAGTTCATTAATCATTATGTTTGCATGTATGAATAGAGGAAGTTAGTGAAAGAATAAAGTTAATTTATTTTATATGAAATTGAGAAAATGTTGTGTAGTCCAACAATTAAAATCAGCAAAAGCCACCAATTTGTATAAAATCTCCATTCTATTTTATTTTAATTATTTGCTTCTCTCGCTAATGAGTTTTTGACTTAATGGTTAAGATTGAGGTACTGAGGCTATAAAATTTTATATTCGATTCCCATGATGTGTGAATTATTTGTTTAATTTTTTATTGGTTATTTCTCTCACTTTAGATGGATTGTGTTGTAGTTTTGTGGGCTTGGGTTATGGTAGTAGTGTGAACTTATGTACGAGTAATGCGGTAGTACACGGAAATTGAATAGTAATTGTTTCAAAAAATCTAAAAAGAATAATTTTAAATATCAAAGTTACTACTTAATTTCTCCATAATTACTAGTGGACTTTTATGATTATATGGTAACTCTCATGGACTACTCAATTTGCTACAATTTGGGAGGGTTTTCAAAATGGTTAGTACAATGATTGATTTGATTACTATATAAACCTGTATTATCTTATATTCCATATAGAAACCTACAACACTACCATAACTCATCTAAAGTGAGAGAAATGCAAATAACCAAATAATCTAACTTGAAATCTTATAGTCTCAGCAATTCAACTTTAACCATTAAACTAAGACATTGTTTTACTAAACACTAAACAATTTTTAATTTGAGGAAATTCTTTTTTGCACATGGTGCAAAATTCATTTTTTCACCGGAGTGAAAATTTGATTGGTAATTTTAAAAAACTTCACCAGTAACATTCACACCTACTTAATTAATGTAACTAATAAAATTCTCAAAAATTAATTATTAAATTTTTACATTAATATAAAAATAAATTTTACACTCTGATACGAATAACAATCTCTATTTTTAACTTCAAAACTATTTTAACAAAAACCGTGTCAAAAACACCTTTTGCCAAAACACATTTAACAGAACCTGAAATTTTGTTGATCAATCTAATCGAGATTTTTACAAACTATTAACATCCTTGGATAACCAAACACCTTTTTGCCAAATTGACTTGCACGTAAACAATGATGAATATTCTAGTAATGTAATTATTGAAAATGACATATTGGCCTTCTACCAATCTAAGACCACTTGATTAGGATAAGATATATTTGGTGTGGGGCCTGTGGGCCATATTCCATACATATATGAGTTAGGACCCCCTTAGTATAATAATCAATAAGGTTTTTTTTTCCTTGCACCAGCGCCTGTGAAATATCGTACTTGAAATGTTTAGAATTGTGCAAAAAAATTTAAAAAATTAAAATAGAAATGATCAATAGACTAAAAAAAACATTTATATAAATATATTTATTTATTTATTTTTCAATTTAATCTTATTTTTATCGTGGGTTTTAACCTAACAATTACAACTTTCTTTTTGTAAGAACATGTTACAGGTTTAATCTTTATTAATCATCTACAAGCAAAAAAATTATTTTATTTATTAATTTTTAATCAACTAATAAGTGTTCGGTATAAAAACTAAAAAAAATGATATGATTAATAATAAGATAATCATAAATTATAATAATCAATTCATGATTGTAATAAAAAATATTGTAATGCTAAGATAATTGTTGTATGAAAGTTTCAGTGTGCATGTAAGAGATTTTTTTTGGGTGTTGGTTGGTTTCTTGATTGCTATTTTGATTTTTTTACAATTAATGATATTATATATCCTCATGTAATTTCTGCATTTTTTGTATGCTTTTCAATAATATTTTTTTTTTATAATTAAAAAATATATATACCATAACAGTTTGCTATGTGTAAAGTGAGAGACCTATGGTGAGGTTTGTTTTTTTTTTTTTATAAAAAATTTAGATTTAAACTTAAATCCAATATGATGATATACAATGCTTATATGACAAATTTGATTTAATCTGGGTGATTTAATTCAATTTTAAAAAATGGCCAATCAGTACACATTCCTTTCTCACTTTTGATGTATAAAAATGGCCAATCAATACACATTCAATTTTAAAATCTATAAAGATTACTTTGTGCTGATTTTCTTATCTAAGTGTATCAATATGAAAGATTTGGGTCCATATATTAAATCATAAATCCGAATATTTGAACTGTTGTGTGTTTTGTTTCAATTTTTTTTAAAAGGATTAATTACAAAAAATATTATATGTTAATTGTATTTTAAAAAAATATTTCAATTTTTTTTTGTAACAAAAAATATCTTGAATTTTTTTGTGATAAAAAACATCTCGTGTATGTTTTTGTTAACAAAAAATACCTTGTGGTATATTTTTGTTAATCAACTTATTTTTTACTAAAAAAAATCTTTAAAATATTTTTTGTTAAAAAAAACTTTCGGATATTTTTAGAAAATACAATTAACCATAAAGGTTTTTTTTTTTGTAATTAAGTCAAAAAATTAAAGTTAAGTACAAATTTGAACTTTTGTGTTTGTTTTTTCCTGTAAACCAAACCTTAGGGTTACCTTTCCTCAAAAGCTGAAAAGAAAATTGGGAAATTTCCTAACAAATTTCGCTCAGCTTTATTTTTGTATTTTTCTTAATTGTTGCCAGTTTTGCGATAGAGTTAAATTTAAGCTTAAATCAACTTACCTAAATATTTTTTTAAGATAAATATTATCTTGACCAAACTTAAGTAAATTGATATAAGGCTGCTTAAATTTACCGCAAACATTAGTTATTGATTGATAAAACTCAATTGAAAAAATTTACGTAAATATTAAAACATGTTTTTTATATATATATATATATATATCTATCTATCTATCGTACTGTGAGTAAAATGACAGAAACTTTATAAAATATCTATAAGAATTATGTTTGGTCTTTTATTTAAGTTAACTTAAAATAAGTTAGACCACACAGAATTTTCACGTTAATTTCTTAGGCCAAGCATAGATAGCTTGCTTTTAACCGATCTGAATAAATAAATTTAATATGACACATGCAAATTGATTTATGATACAATTTTACTGTTGAATATAAGAAAATAGCATCCAAACATCACAACCCCCCCACCCATATATATATATATATATATATATAAAAGAGGTGCAGAAATATGATGAACCGCGTACGGTGGAATCACAAACTCTTAACTAAAAAAGAGAAAAACAACCCATCTCTGATTTTACCGTGAACCGGACATATCCAGATGGAGGCCCAACCGATGAGGATCCGAATAAACCAACTGCAACCCGATACCCATCCGATTACGAACTCTGCCCAAACAAACTTCTCACCAACTGAAGAAGGCCGTTAAGCCCTTCCTCTTCCTCTTCCACTTCTTCTCCAATAGCAGAACTGCGACCATGGCTTGGAAGCTGGTGAAGCAGCTTCGTCCTCTTTGTATTCCTCCCTTAACAAACCTCTCCGAGTTCACTAGCACTGTTCTCAATGCGAGGGCCTTGTCGGATTTGCCTTCCCAGCAATCACCACCCTCCACCATCATCGTCGATCCTTCCTCTACTGCTCCACCTGACAACGCCCAATCCCATCAATCCCATCAAAACGGCACCGTCAAAGCTCATCAGAAACTAAAGACGACGTCTTCTTTAAAGGAACTCGAACTCGCCAAGTTCTCCGCCATTGCTGATACTTGGTTCGTTTTCATCTCTCTATTTCTCATTCTCTTTTTCACTTGTACATTCATTGTTCTTATTCAAGATTCCAAAAATTTACATTGTACTTATTGCTCTATTCAATTATACTTTTTTTCCTTATTAAAATTGTACTTAATTCACGCGAATGATTTGACTACATTACTTAGAGTTAGTTAGCCTGTGTGCTATCAACTCTGCTAGATACCAAACAAATGCGATTTCACAGAATTTGTAAAAGGTTACTGAATAGATTTTATAAATATTTGATAGTTTCGTTTTGAAAACCAAGCACTAATTGATGTCTCGCTTTGAAGAAAATCAATCACCTACAATGATTTACTGCATAATAATAAATAAGTATGGGGAAAACCAAAGCCGATATTCGTTTTGGGGTTTCCTGTTGTACAATTTATATAAAATGGATTTGAGTTTTTCTTTCTCCTTCTTCCAAAGATCATGCTCAGATTTTTGGCTGCACCCGCCCACATCAGCGGTTGAGGGGAGAGAAAGATTATATTCTCTCTCCCCTCAACGGCTGGGATGAGCTTGCAGCCAAGAATTTATCATCAAGAAGATTCCTTTTGTTTTCCATAAACTCAAGGATTTTTAACTATTGGCAGTACGATCAAGAGACCCTATTTCTTTCACCAGGGTATTTGGCATCATGTAAACTATAACATTTATAGGCTTAATCAAAAAGCTCCTCAATGTAGATATTTTTCACATCACTGGTTCATCATCATGTTTGGTCCTCCATGTTAAGTTCAGCAGAACCATATATATTCTTGAATTCAAATTTTAAAAAAGAAGAGAAAAAAGGCAGTGTAAGCCCAAACGATACGCTACTTATTCGATGTATTTATTGTATTGTGAATACAATATTTTGGTGTGTTGAAAGTGTGAAATCAATGTTATGATCAAATATTATCATATGTAAGCTTTGTGCAGTATATATCACCTGATATCTTCCACAGACTTTACACTTGGATGTGTCGGATCAGGAAATTTGACATTCAAGATGCTGTATATTTCATTCACTACTGTGGTCTATGGACCATTGAAAGGGCCTAGTTCTTAAGTGCATTTCTCTCATGTTTGACCTTTGTAATGTTAATGTCCTATGACTGAGGTGATTAAACGAACCAGCTAGATATGTTGCTCAGGAAGACCTCAGAACATTTGTACATCATATATTAATGAATAGCCTTTGATCGATATAAACAACTTGATACATATACAATTTTCATGTTCTCATGTTATATTAGGTGGGATTCTGAAGGGCCTTTCAAACCATTGCATGTGATGAATCCTACAAGAATAGCTTTCATCCGCTCTACTCTCTGTAGACATTTCAGGTAGACTGCTGCATCCAGTTACTCTCGATTTCCTTCCAATTTATGTAGCATTGGTATGTACATTGCATGTTATTTGTATTCTGATTAGTTTCTTGTTTCAGGAAGGATCCTTATTGTGCTAGGCCTTTTGAAGGACTCAAAATTATTGATGTCGGTTGTGGTGGTGGAATTCTTTCAGAGGTATATTTCTTTCTTTGGAACTCTAGTGGCACTTCAGTTTCTAGTTAGTCTATTCTGCTGCTGGATTTGTTATCTTCCAGCACCACCTTAGAATGTTTTCAATTATTCTTAGTGGGTACTGCACTAAAGTTTTAGGATCCTAAACTTTGCGTCATATTGCTTTTCCAAGAAGCATAATCTATATCTTCTAATTAGGAGTGAGATATACTATCTTGTAGATAGTCTTTTTGTACATGGGCTGCACCCCCTTGGTGCTTCTTTATGTATACGTTTTCTTGTCAAAAAAGAAAATTATGAGTGAAATAGGAGCTCTCTGTGTACTCCGCCCATTCCACATATTTTGTCCCCCTTAAGATTTAACAAAGTTCATTTTTTACTTTCCCAAATTGCCCTTATTTATGTTGTATATGTGTAAAAAGGATGGGCCCAATAAAATTACCACTTATGAAGTTAAGGGTATTTTTGGAAATTGTATTTTCTTGTTCCATTTTTAGTAAGTGGTCATTTTGGGCCCTCCATTCTAGGAAAGAGAGTCAAAATAAGTGGGACAATGAGAGTCTGATTGAAGAGTTGAAAACTTTAAGGTGAGCTTGCGAGAATCAATGAACGGCCCTCTTATGTTTGTGCAGAAACTCTTTCAATTCGATGCAAATCAACAAAGCCTTAAAATAACAACTATCTGTGCACAAAATAGTTAGTATAGCCTACAAGAGTATTGGGTGTCAACTGGTTCTTTTAAAGGTTATAAGGGGAGTTTCTAACCAGTTCAGTAGCCATTCTTCAGTTTATGTAAAAGCAAGGTTGTGAAACTGTCTTGGCCAGGACAGGCAATAAACTTAGGTAACCCAGATATTGACAAGGTCCTAGTTGCTTGCCTGAAGGTTTCATTGTTTTGTATTGTAGGTATTTCTGGTAGTCTCAACCTTGAAGCTGTGAACACATAATTCATGAAATGATGCCAAGTCAGGGTTAGTGAATGAGCCTCTGGGACAATGAATTAGGTTCACTGGTGCAAGAACGCTAACATAGAGCAATTTGTGCGAATGAGCTATGGATTAAACAAATAGGGATTTTAGAGTATTGAACCTTGGAGAAAAAGGTCTAGAGGTTGTTCTTTAATTATGGTTTCAATGGGTGGTTAAGATTTTCATTCCAAACTCCAAAGGACTGATTTTTTGTAAGAATAGGTGTTAGCATAGGGTATAGTTCGTGGTGCTAGTAAAGCAAGAAGCTAAAGAATCATGTCATTGTGACCAGGGACAGGACTGGTACACTGGTTTTGAAGTTATAAGATGTAACTTGACAGGGAAAGGATTTAGAGGTTGTAATTTTAGGTTTTTTAGAGTCTGAAACAGGGTATGGTCGTAAGTAGAATAGATGAGTACAAAGAAATTAAAGTTGAAGAAAAGCAAAAGCAAGAGTTTAAAGTAAGACTTGACCTATCATTTCTCACAGAGGTCAACTCTAGTGATACTGAAAGTACATGCATTCACAAAAATTTATTTTGATTAGCATACAGACTTGAATTCATTGCCCTTATAGGACTTCTATTCCTGAAGTTGTAGAGTGATAATTTTTTTACCAAACAGACTCGAAACTACTAAGACTGGCTGAATTACTCGTTTTTATTTTACCCTAAATAAGACCTAATGGACCTTAAAATTGGTATGTTCTAGCAACACTGAAATTACAAAATCTAGTCATGCTATTGCACCGAGTGCTATGGCAGGCATATAGAGTTTATCAAGATAATGTTCAAATTATTTCTAGCGTTTAATTACAAGTCTTTAAGGAGGTTAAGCCCATATATACAGAAATTCACTTCACTTTTACTTATTTTTAATCTTAGCAAGGAGAAACTATGTACACTTTTTACTTTTTTATCCAAAAAAAAAACTATGTTCTTTGTTCACCATCGATTTCGAGAGGATCTTTCCATTTAAGTTACTAAAATTACTCAATAGATTTGCTATGATAAAAAAAGCTCATAATATTATATGAAAAAGACTCTGCAGCCCATCAAATGGCAGATATATCTGGTGTGGGGCATTGTCTTACTGTATATCTGCCTTTATGAAATGTTACCTTTTCCTTTGATTTTATGGCTTTACGAGTTTCTGGATGAATGACAGTATTTGACCATAGAACAAATGAATGCACTAGTAATCAGACAACAATCAAAATGAATATCATTGTGTCCCATACAGATACTATACACTTGTCACCATATAATGTTGCCTCATTGCACTTAGAGTTTACTCTGGTATTAGATATTAGATACAAATGGTTCTGATTAGAGGTGATCTTTTGCAGTATTTACTCTATTATTTTTCTTTTTCAGCCTTTGGCACGAATGGGAGCTACTGTTACTGGAGTTGATGCTGTGGAGAAAAATATCAAGATTGCCCGTCTTCATGCGGTATGGTCTTTTCTAGTTCAATCCATTGTAATGATTTGACAGTTTTCATGATGTTTGTAGTTTTGTAAGTAAACTTTCAGAATTT
This sequence comes from Bretschneidera sinensis, assembly GCA_023935145.1. Taxonomy (NCBI): domain Eukaryota; kingdom Viridiplantae; phylum Streptophyta; class Magnoliopsida; order Brassicales; family Akaniaceae; genus Bretschneidera; species Bretschneidera sinensis. Next base: position 1,599,682 of record CM043697.1, on the reverse strand, counting down.
CCTCGTTTTTCTTCTAATTTGTGTTTATTTATGCTACATTATCTCTTCTATACATATTATTCTGACTGCTACATGCTGACTGATTATGAAGTCCTCCAGCAGCCATGGATATGAAAATTAACAAAACTGTGTACCATCAGTTCTTGTTGGCATTTGCTTATGAGGGAACCTTTTAAATTCTTTGTCTATTAGAACACGATTTATTCTCCATAAAAAAGAACACAATTTTTTCAGATGTTATAAAATATTGTTTATTTGCACATTATACATTATACATTATACTTTTTCTTTTTTCTTTTTTAAATTTTTTACTTATAAAAAAAGTAAATTTCCTTTTTGGTCGGGAGTCTGTTTGCTGCGATGTAAATTTTACGGTGATATGGCTACATTATTGCTGATTCTAGTGTCCATAGGTGGCCTGGATTTCAAAACTATTCAATCCATGCTTTTAGGAGGAGGAGAGAGAGAAAGTGAGAGAGGTATAAGTTAAGCATTTCCATCTTGTAGTTAATCGTGTCTTTAGGTAGATAAAATTGTCAGTGAAGGCACTAAATCCAGTCTGACATAAATTGTAGTAATCATTTAAGATCAGTTTCTTCTTTTGCACTGGATGGTATAGGAGCAGGTTTACATATATGTTGTTAGATTCAAGTTAACTGAATAATATGTTTTCTGGAAAAGATATCTGGATGATCGTAGTGTCTTATTTGAATGTTTTGAAATAGATCTAGGTGTGGATTTTAACTGTTAAATCCAGATCTTGATAAACCATTGCATTTTGAAATGGTTTAAGCGATTGAGTTGGCTTCCTGACAGAGACATATGGATTTGTATCTTCATGTGCGTGCGTGCATGTGCATGCATATGTACCATTAGATTGCAATTACCCAATCTTTATCAAACTCTTTTGGGAAGTGCCATTTCGAAACTCTGTTTGATTCCCCCTCTCCTCCTTATTGGTAAAATCCCTAGGTAGTTTGGATTTGGATAACAGTGTTGAACTTATGCAGGCTGGCCTCTGGCACTGCCCTTTGGCATGAATTTTGGCCTTTTTGCAAATCAATTCTTATCAAAATATACCTTATATACTCCTTGAAATATATATATTCAAATTTCCTCTCGAATTCAAGTTTATTTTTTGCCGTCCATTCATTATTTTTAAATGTCCAAAATGTATTAAGTGAAAAAGCAATTATCTGGTGATTATAAAATGGTCTTTAACTACCTTAAGCATTTTGACATGAAATGGGCGCTCTTGAAAGCGATTATTTTTAGCCTAGAAGCCTAGTGTTTCATTGTTGCACCAAACAATGTGATGCCGGATAGATAGGTAGAAATAGAAACAGATTGAAAAAAGGAGAAACAATATGGAAACAGTGGGAGATTAGACCGAAAAGAATTAGACTAGGTAGAAAAGAAAACAGAACAAGAGCGGGGACAAGAGATATACCAAAGCTCAAGTTTATTCCATAATCTAAGTGTATCAAAATTAACATAATAAGGTGCTTATATAAGCACCAAGCACACTAGAAAATCCTAGTAATTAATAAGATCCCTAACATAGAAGGAAATAAATCAAAACATAATAACTTCCAAATAAAATCCCAAACATAAAGGAAATAAATCAAAACATAATAATTCCCAAATAAAATCCCAAACATAATAGGAAATAAATCAAAGCATAATAATTCCCTAATATCCCAGAAATCCTAGAATAGTACATAATTCATTTCATTTTCTGCATCATTCTACCCATTTGCAAAAAACTCGACCTCGAGTTTTGAAGTGATGAAAGATCAAAACTCGTGATTGCAGAAGTGGATTGGTAAAGACTGGAAATTGTCTGGATGTGGTGTCTATAGTTGGGAACAATACTGATATCAGAGGAACTTCAACCCAAAACGGTAGAACAAACTCAATGAAAAGAATTAAGTAACACACATATCGACATCCATATTTTGGCAATGATGATCTTCATTGTGAAGGGTTTCAAGAGATGCATTATGTGCGTCGTGAGACTTGAGTCCTACAATGACTAGAGCTTTCTCTTCAAAGTTTTCTTTGATTGGAGAAACGACTTCATATTTGGTGTCGTCATGACACGAACCTTAATGAATAGAAGTTTTGGCAAAAGTTGTTTCCACTAATTTTGCTGTTCATGCAAGTAGTTGTTGAAACTTGAGGAGTCGAATTTCAAAGTTTGAGTATTCGATCTCCAACGAGCAACAATTGTCATAAATGCAGCGGCCGTCAAGCTCGGTTTCAGTATCTTGAGGCAAGATATATTGCACAAGCGTTTGAAAGTCCAATGAATTTGAGAGAAGGCTAATTTTCTCAATATGACCAAAAGGATGAAAAATCTGATAAAGCACATCTTTTCTAATTGGATATAATATATGATGAATTGTAACCAGAAGAACTCGGTTCAATTCACTCATCCTTTACAAGTGATGTAAATAAAAAAATGAACATATAAAACAGTAAAGGAAACTCTGATTTTTTTTCCACTGTTTTTTTAACTCTATTTTTTCTTTTAAATTAGAAACTACAAAAGGAAAATATATAAATAGAAAAGGCATAGCACTATTCACCGGCACTGTAGTGACAGCACTGTTCATCGACATTGTTCACGGCAGAGAAAACAAATTTTTTTTTTTTTATACCAAAATCTGATTTTAGAGATAGATAGAGATATGAATGCAGGATCTTTCGGCTTTGATACCACTTGATGCCGGACAAATAAGTAGAAATAAAATAGAATGAAAAAGGGAGAAACAGCAGGGAAGCATAGGGAGACCGAAAAGAATTAGACTGGGTAGAAAAGAAAACAGAACAAGAACGAGGACAAGAGATATACCAAAACTAAATTTTATTCCATAATCCAACTCTACCAAAATTAACATGATAAGGTACTTATATAAGCACCAAGCATACTAGAAAATCCTACTAATTGATAAGATCCCTAACATAAAAGAAAATAAATCAAAACATAATAGCTTCCAAATAAAATCCCTATCATAAAAGGAAATAAATCAAAACATAATAACTCCCAAATAAAATCCTTAACATAATAGAAAATAAATCAAAACATAATAATTCTCTAATATCTCAGAAATTCTAGAATAGTACATAGTTCCTTTCCTTTTCTGCATCACAATGACCCTTATTTAGAATGTGATGACCAATATATAAACTAGTTGCATTGTTGTGAAATCTTTTTGCACTATTTGATGGTAGATTCTCTCTCCCCTTTCAATTTCACTTAGTTCTGCTGATATACTTGCTTGAACTTAACCGATTCAAAGAAATTGGGATCACTTTCCTGATTAATTTGAACAACAGATTACAAATTATGGCTGGTGCCAATTTGTTATGTTCCATTTTTGTCAATATGTTCATTGGACTGCTGCTACTAACTGGACACTGAGATGCTCTATCGTATTAAAGTACAAGCTAAGTGTTACATTTATGAATGACTCTATTTTGTTCTTGAAAATTGTGCTTTTGAACTTAAACAAGGATAGTAATAAAAAAAAATTATCTGTACAGGATTTGGATCCAGCGACTTCAACTATTGAATATTGTTGCACAACAGCTGGTACATGCCAATCTCATTTATTTCCTGTATAGGCCAAGCTTTCTGGTAATTTCAGTCCTGTTATTGAAAGTCTGTTCTGTAAACCTGTTGCATCATTTACAATAGATTGTTATACATCCCTGTGTCAGTGCACCTAAGTGGACTATTTGCAAGGATGAACCTTGATGTTGCTGTTGCTTCTTGGGGGACCAAAATATCTGAATTTTCAGCCCCTTATTACTAGTTATTCTGAAACATTTTTCCATGATATAACACCTGTTTATTTTTGAAGTCCTAGTAGTCATGCTTCCTACATAGGAACTTTTGTGAAACGTATAGAGCATGGTGATGATGATCGTTGGTTTAAATGGTAGATTCAGTGATCAATTTGCCCAGGCTTGTGCACCAAGGTTTCCTAACTTTTTTGTTTTTTTTTTTTAAATTTCTTTTATAAGAAGATTTCTGAATATCCCTAACAACATAGGGAACTTAGATTAGCATTGATCGGGTGTGAACTTGTGATTGTTTTCAATCAGTCAGATTGTATGGTTATGCTACTTCTTTCTTGGAAAACATTTATGAGTTATTTTTTTCATTCTTTTGAAAATTAAGAGCTTGTGTAAATTCATTTTGACGGGCAGAAAAGCTTGTTGAGGAAGAGAGGAAATTTGATGCTGTGATTGCTTTAGAGGTATGTTCTCTCTCTCTACCAGATATGTAAACCTAAATTACCAGCTAATGATAGTAATAAACTTTCTACAAGATTTTGTATGAAGATTTTCTGTTTCTTTTTCTGATGATCGATTGTAAAGCCTCGAAAATTAGAATTATTTCGCAAAATAGGATCATTCTCAATATGCCTTTGTTAATGCTTCCCTGAAGTCTTTTCAGATTGTTCTGGACTTGCATCCATTTCTTTTTCTTTCTTTTTTTCCTGTGAATTGATGATGTTTACTTAAGGTAATTGAGCACGTAGCAGATCCTGCTGAGTTCTGCAAGTCTCTGGCAGCATTAACCATTCCTGAAGGGGCTACTGTGATTTCAACGATCAATCGTTCTATGAGATCATATGCAACTGCCATTATTGCAGCAGAGTACCTCCTCTCCTGGGTAAGACTGCCGCAAATCCTGTAGCTTAATACATGTTAATTACTGTTATAGCATTTCTTTCGTTGCTGTAAATTATTTGCCTTCTTATTGTATGGGTCATGCTTCAAAATGTATTTATCTTCTTTTGGATGCTTCAGTTTGAGTTGTCTTGAGTATCTATTTTCACAAGTGTGCCTTGCCATATAAATTTGCATGCAAATTTAGAATTTTGTATTTGTGATGCATGGTTTTGCTATGGAAAATAGAAGGGATGACTCTTAAGACATCTTTGATATAGGATCCAAAATGTCGGGTAAAACGTGATGGTATTTATAATTTGATCTGCACAAATTGAACTTCTTTATTTGAATTTATACAGTTACCTAAAGGTACACATCAATGGTCAAGTTTCCTTACACCTGAAGAGCTGGTCATGATTTTACAGCGTGCTTCCGTCCATGTAAGCCAAACCAATACATGCTTTGTTATCTCTACTAATCTGTGCTTAATGCAGTAATATTGCTGATCTCTTGATGGCTAAAGCTTATTAAGTTGTGGTGGGTTGTATCCAGGTCAAAGAGATGGCTGGATTTGTTTACAACCCTTTGAGAGGAAGATGGTCTCTATCAGATGATACTAGTGTAAACTTTATTGCTTTTGGTACCAAAAGGAGTGACTAAACAATCGACTGTCTTCTTTTTTACAGTTCTTAGTTAATGATTCATGTTTTATTTACAGATAAGAAAATAGAATCTTGAAACAATAACATGTTTTTCACTTATTTTGAAGAATCCTGCAATTTTTATTTTATTTTATGGTTATTAGATATCTAATTTTAGGTTCAAAAAGGAAAGAGCCTTAACTAATAAACGTTTTGCAGTGAGAGAAGAACAAAACCAGATTCTAGAGTGGGTACACAAAGAGAAAGATGAAAGGAGATTGAAAGTGTGTTAAAAAATTTCACCTTCATAAGTTTCCAACATCTTCTATTTTGATGTTTTTCTTCAATTAAGGTTTAGCATATGAGCAACGATCCAGTTGAGTACATAATAATACCTTCTAAAGTTAAGCACATTTGAATCTGCATTTTTTGGCTCAATGACTATTGTTTCAAGTCGCAATATATGGCTCAACGGTTATTGCTTATAATAAAATATATTTCGGTGCTTTGAGATTTTGAGTTTGATTTTGGATAAAGAGAGTTATTGTTTGTGTGTGTGTGTGTGGGGGTGGGTGGGTGGGTGGGATTTAGGGTAGGCTAGATCATTATTGTAAACAAAAAAAAAAGAAAGTTAAGTACATTTATTTGTAGATAGTAATTTTTCTTTTAATTAGAATAATAATAACCTAGATCATGGTCAAGAAATTATTTCGAAGACTAATATCCTTTCCGTTATGGATGATGTGATATTTATTCAATGGTGCATTTGAATTTTTTTTTTTCGAAGTTATTGGAGAAGATCTTCTCTTTTATTTCAGTATAGAGAGAAATGAAAATATCCAATCAAGCTCGCGATAATAAATAACCACATTTACTAGCTACATGGATGGCCATAAGTATGATATGTAAGTTGATTTATGATATTTGAAGGTTGTACTTTTTCTATAAACTAAAATTTACTTAGTAAATGTGAAAGTGTTCTATCGAGTCTATTTAGTGAACTCATGAGATGAACTTTTTATGCTTAAATTAGACTTGTAATCTCAAATTCGAATTTGAGCTCATTTATAACAAGTCAATCTCGAGTAGCTCACGAACAACTCGATTGAATTACATTTTAAATCATTATATTTTTAAAATATCTGTATGCTCAAATTCACTGGATAAAATTGGTATGAATGGGGGATTCGAAATGATTCAAAATTACTTATTTGTCTAATGGGCAAAATTTAGACAAATTTCTTTAGACGGAGTTCATGAAACTTTGACAAAAATCTCTTAAAAATGATAGTACTTTTAAATATAAAATTTGAGATATCACTTTACTATTCAATATATTTCTTGTAACATATCAAATACTAAAAATTTCAACAAAAATATTAGTTTAGTGTGATTTAAATTTTAAATCATATTTTATCGATGGTTTAAAACTTATCAATTTTTATACGAAAAACTAGAACGTAGATGATCATAGGTTAAATTTATCTAAACATATTGATTTTTTTTTTGTAAATTTAAAATTATTATGAATTTATGTTAGATAATAGGTCATAATTATTAATTTTATTATAGCAAATATGGAAATTTTAAAACGAACTTCATGTAAAAACTTTGTATAAATTTTGCCATGTCTAATAAACTTTGGTAATTTATGATAAGAAGCCTAATGTACCACCTTAATACTGGCAACCTTAGTAGGTTACCTAAGAAAAAATTTAAATTGAACAACCATGTTTTATTAAACTATTATGGCATTGTTTGGCCACTTTTAAAGCTGGATTAAATCACTTAGACTAAATCAATTTCGCTTTATAAGCATTATTGTAGATCATCCGGCTGGATTTAAGCAACCAGATTTGACAAAAAAACTTCACCTATAATGTCTATATATAATTAGGAAATCCACAACAAATGATGGCTATTTTTTTCGTTAAATGCACATGTGTAATTCATGTGAACTCAATTGCGCATATGCGTTTCACGAAAAATGCTAACGATTAATCATAACTCGTGATTGATGCTAGTATTCCTCAATCTACATATTTGTCAACATAATTATTACAGTATTAAAAATAAAATCTGTCAACATAAATTTCTTGCATATATTGAATGGATACATTGAAAGGCACCTTTCATTTTCTACAAAATTACCTTCAATTCTAATAAATAAAAGAAATCAATGGTATGAGGAAAGTTCTCATTTTAAAAGCTTTTTTTTTTTTTTTTTTCCTGTTCTGATGATCTTGTCACTTAATGATTTATTATGGGTGAGTTTTTTCATATGAATGTCATTTTAGCTCATGTTTGAGTGTGCATCAAACTCGAAACTAATCAATTTTATTAATAAATAAAAATAAATATATATTTATATAAAACTTAAAATATAAAATAATAACAATAATAATATTTATTCGAGCTTATATAGTGAACTAATGAGTCACGCTTTTTATGCTTAAATTAAGCTCGTAATCTCGAATTCGAGCTTCAGCTCATTTATAACAAGCCAATCTCGAGGAACTCAAGAACAACTCGAAACGGCGTCGTCATTTTTTCCGGTCATTTTTCAGAAACGAGCCGTTGAGGGATCGTCTCTTTAAAAGCACTTCCTCTGTAGAATTTGCTGTGTCCCTCTTTCGTTTAGGTTTCGACAGAGCTGGAGTTGTAGTTTTAATCGATTCGTGAGTGTAAAAAAAGAGTATACATGGAAAACTCGGAATCAGAGGAGTCACAGAAGAAGAGGCCCCGGTTTGATTCTCTATCTCCAACCATGGCCCGTAACTCATCCATTTCTCCTCGCAATAGCAAAACAGTAATATTTATTTATTTATTTATCTCTCTCTCTCTGTATTATATGCGTGCGCGTGTGTTAAATTTGTGTTGATTTCTTGTCTCGTTTATTCTCATGCGATCTGTTTGGTTGCCGAGAAAAAAGGTGAGTAAGTTGTCGGAATTAATTTTGTTTTGAGATAATTTAGGATTCTTTTCTTTTTCTGAAATAGTTGTTTTATTATGTTTTGCCCAATAGATTAATTTATTGTTGTTAGGAGGCAATACAATAAGGTGTTCAGAGTTTTTCTTTCGACTTAATTGAAGGAGTTTAAGTGAAATGAACTGTTTTTAATTAATTAATCGGTGGCATACGTTCTATAGGATCTGATCTTGGTGTATATGAATTTTTTATGCTTTAATCGGAAGTAGAATTAGAGTTGAAGTGCCTGTTTGGTTGCTGGGAAACCGCAGGAAAAGGAAACAGAAAATCAAAACTCATATTTGCAGTTTACTATAACTTGTGTAACAAAATGAGAAAAGATTTGAATTGTCAACATGATTAATAGTAAATGTCAGTAAGGATATTGTACATGACTCCACTTTATCTTAGGCATATGCTATATAACCTTGGGTCATAGGCTATCTTCTTGGGAGAGCTTAAATTTTGAATCGAGTGAACCTGTGTTATTGGTAATTTGGTGCTGTGAAGATGCAACATTATAGTGCTAACTAAAACGACATTGGTTATTGTCTCAAGTCAAAAGTACTTGAGTTCCATGAGATCCTGGTGTCGAATCAAGGCTAGGAACTACTTTATGGATAAAGACAATTCCATAAGAGAGTTGCTGTTGTGTGGGTTTGGAAGGAATAAGTGTGGGTTACAATATATTTTTTAGAGTAAATCTTTATATATCCAAAGAATACTATGCAGGAAGACCTGCTACAAAGTTTTACGAAGCTCAAGGGTTTACAAAAGACGAACTAAGTGTTACTCAGGTTCCAACTATCTATAATATTTTTCATCAAATTTTTTAGGAGAGCCGAAGCCAAGTAATCTATTCCCAACATCAAAGATAACAAAATCATAAACTTGCTCCCATGATTATAATCTGTTACTGTACTAAAAGAACGTTCTTAACAATGTTGTTGAGAACGTCATGTAATGTCACTTCCTTCATACATAAGTTTATAATATGTTTGATATTTCAGAAATAGTGAGTGAATGATTGGCCATCTAACATTGGAATAAATTTAACCACTAGAACATAGGACCTTTAGGACCCAGGGCCTCAGCCTTAACTACTAAGCCAGTGCTTAAACTTATTTTAAGGTGCTTAATTGATTGTGTATATTATGTACTAATGCCGAAAATCTGCTGAGAATTAGAACATGCAGGGAGCAGAACCTGCACACACTAAACAAGGAGAAAACCAAAAATTCATCGGAGGACCGGAAGGGTGTGCCTCCGGAGGACTCTTTGATGCTTAAGTTACTATTGGGCTTTTGGAGAAATAAGGAGAGATGTGTGAAATCAGGAGCTGTGAGTAATGAAATGTATGCACCTTTTGATTGTGAGAGCCCCCTTTTATAGTGTATCGGAGAAGAGTCCGATTAGTAGAATGATTTTAGTGTTGTGATAAGAATAACATCGCTCTTAGATAAGACTCGAGTTATCTACATGTTGGATTTGAATAACAGTTTATTCATAAATTGGAGTATTGTAATAGTATTGAGACATTGGTGTGAGATTACCATGATGCCTCTTGGTGTAAAATTATCGTAATGCCCCTTTCCAAGTGTGGAGATTTGATTGGTTGATCTGTTTAGATTGTGTAATTACTTTTTTGCCCTTGAAAGTTGCCACATGTCGTAATTTAATTGGAGAGGAATTTTCCCCTACATCAGATGCCCCACACTTTCTTGAGTGCAATTATGTAGTTGAGAAAGTAGTTTGTGAAATGCGTGCTTGGTATGAGGTGACCAAGGCTTAGTGTGTCGTGCTCGGCGTGTGGCAGCCGAGGCTTGAGATGTCATGGCCGATGTGTGGTAGTCAAGGCTTGAGGTGCTTGCCTGGCGTGTGGTAGCCGAGGCTTGAGGTGTTTGCCATGTCATGGCCAAGGCTTGGTCTCTCGTGCTCGGCTTGAGATGCTTGGCATGATGTTGCCAAGGCTTGGTCTGTCGTGCTCGGCGTGTGGTAGCCAAGGCTTGAGATGCTTGTTATGATCTGGTCAAGGCTTGGTCTTTCGTCCTCGACGTGTGGTAGCTGAAGCTTGAGATGCTTGGCATGATGTGGCCAAGGCTTGGTTTGTCGTGCTCGGTGTGTGGTAGCTGAGGCTTGAGATGCTTGACATGATGTGGTCAAGGCCTGGTCTGTCGTCCTTGGCATGTTGTAGCCGAGGCTTGAGATGCTTGGCATGATGTGGCCAAGGCTTGTCGTGCTGGGTGCGCGGTGGCCGAGGCTTAGAGATGACCGATTTTGGTCTCGGTAGTGTGCATGTGCAAAGTTCTCGGACTTGGAAACGTGTATGTGCACTGATGCTTGTGCTCGGAGGTGGTGTGCGCACGCTCGGGCTCAGAAGGAGCGTGCGCATTGATGCTCATGCTCGGAGGCGGTGTGCGCATTGAGGCACGGGCTCGTGTCACAGGCTGCAAGTTTAAGTCGCTAACCGTGCGGTCTTAGGCTCGGAAACACCTCCTTGGAACGCCTAAGTCAGCCTTCCTCTTAGCTATTCAAGAGAACCACTCTCGAAGCTAGACCAACTCAAAGAAAATAAGCCAACACGAGAGAATATGAGACAAAGCTAGAGAGCTTGCTATTGCTTGAATGATTGAATGATTTACAAGTGGGGGAAAGCTCCTTTACATCCATGGCTAACATCTTGCCAAGTGTCACAATCCTACGGTACTATAAGTGTAGTACAAGTGTAGTACAGAAGTATAAGGTACTACCTGGTAGTGCACATGTAGTACAATGCTGTACATTATAATAAAAAAATGTATTAGGAAACCCTCGAACACGCGGGTTGTGACACTCGCAGGTGCCGTGCGCACTGATCGTCGGCCTAGGAGATTGCGTTCATACTGATGTTAGGGCTCAGAGGCGGAGTGCGCACTGATGCCCGAGCTCGGAGGGGGCGTGCGCACTGGTGCCCGGGCTCAGAGACGACGTGCACACTAAGGCTCGGGCTCGGGCTCGGAGGCGGCGTGCGCACTGAGGCTCGGGCTTGGAGGCAGCGCACTGATGCCCATGCTCGTAGAGAGTATGCGCACTTATGCTCGGGCTCGGAAGCGGAGTGCGCACTGATGCTCAGGCTCAGAGGTGACGTGCGCACTGATGCTCGGGCTCGGAGGGGGCGTGCGCATTGATGCTCGGGCTCGGAGGTGACGTGCGCACTGATCCTTGGGCTCGGAGGGGGCGTGCGCCAACGTGCGATCGAAATTCCCAAGTGTGCGACATGGTGTCGGGCGGCTCGGCAGTGTGCCCAGTGTGTGCTCGGAACTCCGAAGTGTGCAACATGGTGTCGCGTGGCTCGACAGTGTGCGCTCGAAATCTCGAAGTGTGCGACATGGTGTCGCGCGGCTCGGAAGTGTGCACCAGTGTGCGCTCAAAACTCCGAAGTGTGCGACATGGTGTCATGTGGTTTGGCAGTGTGCACCTTAGCACCAACAAGGAGTAAAGGTCCAAGGGGAATGACTTGGATCGTACTCCTCGGAGTCTTGGAAATGGGTCCGAGGAGGATGCTTGGGATCGAACTCCTCGGAATCTTGGAGATGGGTCCGAGGAGAATGACTTGGATCAAACTCCTCGAAGTTGTGGAGATGTGTCCAAGGAGGATGACTTGGATCAAACTCCTCGGAGTCTTGGAAATGGGTCCGAGGAGGATGCTTGGGATTGAACTTCTCGGAGTCTTGGAGATGGGTCCGAGGAGGATGCTTGGGATCAAACTCCTCGGAGTCTTAGAGATGGATCCGAGGATGATGCTTTGATGAGGATTCCGTAGTGGGAGGAGGCTCGGGGCTTATTTCTCGGCGAAGTAATTTTGAAATGAACTCCAAAATAATAACTTTATTGATAATTAGCTGAAATTACATATCTTGAAAAGAAAAAGGAAATGTATGCTGATGAAATTTTTGAATGTTCTTAGCGTTCCCTGTCCGAGGAATCGGGTTACCTTTGGACCAACATGTATAGTCTTGTTGTAGATCCTTGACCTCTATAGGTAAGGTCTCGGTAAATTGTTTTGATAGTGTCTGTCGCTGTAGATGTGTGGCACCTATCGTCTTGTCTATTTTCTTTTGAGTTCCTTCTTGGACTTTGATCCCTTCGAGGGCTTGAATCCCTTTTAGGGTTTTGTCTCGGACTTCGCCGAGAGTCTCTTTTTGAGTTCCACCGCTCGAAACTCCGTCTAGCAGAGTGTTCAAGACTCTGCCTCGGAGGGTCTCCGCGGCAGGGTTGGTGAACTCTTTCAGGTATCCCCGATGGATGAGGGACTCAATCTGGTTTTTCAATGCCCGACATTCCTTGGTGTTGTGCGCATGATCCCTGTGGAACCTGCACCATTTGGACTGATCTTTGTCCTCTCTAGGGTGTACGGGCCTTGGGGGTCAGCGAAGAACATCATGGTCCTGAATGTTCGTCAGTATATTAGACCTGGGCGCATTCAATGGGGTATAGCTTTCGTATTGCCTGGATCCCTTAGCATTATCTTCTTGTCGAGGTTTTTTCAATGAATGGTCATTTGCCTCAATGCCTTCCTTCTTCCTTTTTTCTTTTCCTTCCTCTCTTTCTATTCGGAATGCCTGATCTTCCTCAGCCAATATGAACTCAATGCCTTCCTTCTTCCTTTTTTCTTTTCGTTCCTCTCTTTCTCTTCGGAATGCTTGATCTTCCTCAGCCAATATGAACTCTTCAGCCCTAGCAAGGATTTCATTCATATCTTTGGTCGGTCGTCTAGTTAGTTTGGAGTTAAAGGTCCCTGATCGAAGCCCCTTTTTGAAAGTAAGAGTTTGGATCGTCGGATCTAGATCCGGGATCTCCCATGCTGCGGTGTTGAATCTTGAGATATACTCCTGAAGTTTCTCTCCTTTGCGTTGGATGATGCTGAAGAGACTTTCTGAAGTCTTCCGGTCCTTGCTGCTGAGAAAGTGTGCGGCAAAGGCACGGCTGAGTTCCTTGAAAGAGCCTATGCTTGCTGGTTTGAGATGAGAGTACCATGTGTTGGCGGCCTTCTCGACCGTCAGAGGAAAGGCCTGACATAGTACGTTACCTAGGTGATAGTGCAACATCATAGTGGTTTTATAAAGCTGAAGATGGTCCATGGGATCTGTGGTGCCGTCGTAGGCCTTTATGATTGGCATGCGAAAATGCCGAGGGAGAGGAGTTTCGAGGATCTCTTGGGTAAAGGGTGGATCCTAGGAGTTGAGTCCATCCAAGATGTTGGTGTTTCTCCCTTTGAAAGCCTTCTTTGTCCTTTTGTCCATATCTTTTAGCCTTCTGTCTAGGTCAGCGTGGTTCCTAGAGGTGGAAAAGTCTCAGGACCTTACCTTGGAATGAGGAGATGACCTAGTGGTAGAGCGACTATGAGCTGATCCGTTGGGATCAGAGTGCTTTGTTTGGCGAGGATTTTGCTTAGGAGGAGATAGAAATGTACGAGGGTGAGCTTGTCTCCTAAGTCCGACGGCCAAACTTGTAATAAGTTGCTGAAGTTCCAAGAACTGTTCTTGGGTCATTGATACAGTTGAGTTGGGTGCAGGAGGTGTCTCTAGGTTTTCTTGGTCATCAAGGTCCACGGGGTTGAGCTGTGGAGGATCTATTGGGTCGATCCTGGTTCGTTCGTCAGGCGGTTCACTGTGATTTTTGTTGGAGGTACCATATTCAGAGATAGCATGGAGCCGTTTTTCAGATTGACTACGAGTGTATACTTGTGTGGCGGTTAAACTGGTTTCGGTGGGGTTCTTGGCATGGTTCTTAGGCGGCATTGTAACGATAAGTTCTTTACACCTTTACTTACAAAGTTAAAGAGTGTGGTTTCCCACGGACGGCGCCAATATGTTGATGCCGAAAATCTGTCGAGAATTAAAACAGCCAGGGAGCGGAACTTGCACACATGAAACAAAGAGAAAACCTAAAAGTCACCGGAGAGGGTGTACCTCCGGGAGATTTTCCGATGCCTAAGTTAGTAAAGGACTTTTGGAGAAATAAGGAGAGCTGTGTGAAATTAGGAGCCGTGAGTAATGAATTGTATACACCTTTTGATTGTGAGAGCCCCTTTTATAGTGTATCAAAGCAAAGTTCGATTAGAAGAATAATTTTAGTGTTGTGATAAGAATAACATCCTTATTAGATAAGACTAGAGTTATCCATATGTTGGATTTGAATAACAGTTTATCCATAAATTGGAGTGTTGTAGTAGTACCGAGACATCGGCATGAGATTACCATGGCACCCCTTGGAGTAAAATTACCATAATACTCCTTACTAAGTGTGGAGATTTGATCGGTTGATCTGTTTAGACTGTGTAATTACTTTTCTGCCCTTGAAAGTTGCCGCATGTCGTAATATAATTGGGGAGGGAATTTTCCCCTATATCATTATGTATTTCAAACCTTTAAATCTTTCTTTTGCTAGTTTGTATTCCTTGATTATCCATATATATAAGTACACCATAACCGTAGTACTTTACCCCTTTCAACTCAGACATACTTTAGGACTTGATCCCAGGCCCCCCTGTGTGAGCCAAGCCATCAGAATTGGAGGCCTTTGATTTCAATTATTCTGAAACTTCTAATATGATTTCCAAACTACTTTTATCTTTGTTGTGGTTCAGAACAAAAATGATACATAGAGGTGGGCAGAGAGGGAGGGCAGTTTAAGTGTGCATCTTTTGCACGAACATGTGCTCACTCACGCAGACTTAGAAACAAAATGTGTAGCTTTGGCATTTATGGTCATCCTTTCCATGGTTTTTGCTTAATGTGCCCCTTGTTGTAATGTCAGTGAATGCATCAAGATATGTAAATTTTCTCTGAGTACAATCTTTGTCTGCACTTTCTATTATCTCAAGTATGATGCTTTCTCTCTTCAGGTTGATGCAGCTGTTCTTCAGAACCAGAATCAAAAGCTTGTTCAGCAATTAGATGTTCAGAAGCAACAGTTGCAGGATCTCGGAACCAAAATGAAAGACTTACAAGACAAGCAAACTTATTATGATGACATGCTGATTACTTTGAATCAACTCTGGAACCAGGTTAAGTGCGAAAATTTTGTTTGTGTGTGCTCACTTTATGTGGCCTCTTTCCACTCTATTGGGATTTGCTTTTTCCCCCCAATGATATGTGCTGTTATTTTGTTATATAGTTGGTTGATGATTTGGTCCTGCTTGGAGTACGTGCTGGGGCAGACCACAATGGTCTGCAAATCTTGAATCGTGCAGACCAATATCGAGGTCCTTTTCAGCATTTTCTTCTTTTTCTGGATTTTTTTCAAATCTTTTATTTGACCACTTAATCCAACTAAAGTTTCCTTCACCCTTACTAAAGACTGACTTTTACATAAGCTTTAGGTTCAATTCCATCATGCCATGCAGAGGAGATATTTCTTTGTAGACTGCTACAAGCAGACACTATTGAGATGAGGGGTAGTGATGGGGTTGCTGAATATGTTCAAGAAGCACTTGCTTCACGCCATTCATTTACCAGGGAGTTGATGAAAGGTCTAGAAGATACTATTGCTACTCAGAGGGCGAAAACTGAGAGCATGGCTCAGGCTTTGCATGGAAAGCGAAAGCTATCTGCAGAAGGTCAGAATATATCTTTGATGTCAGGCCCATTTTAATTCATCATTCTTCAAATTTATTTGCTATGATT
Source organism: Bretschneidera sinensis (assembly GCA_023935145.1). Taxonomy (NCBI): domain Eukaryota; kingdom Viridiplantae; phylum Streptophyta; class Magnoliopsida; order Brassicales; family Akaniaceae; genus Bretschneidera; species Bretschneidera sinensis. The sequence goes on along the minus strand of CM043697.1, from coordinate 1,583,720 downwards.
AGCTTAGTAATTTTGTTATCAATCTTGAACATTGACCTGCTATCCAGATGATGTATTGAATATTTTACATTTTTGGATTCTCAGACACCATAATCCAACTGTCTAAGATTGACGATATGATGAAAGAGGAGGTGAAAAACTTGCGCGAGGTGATTGATATTCTTCACTTGAAGCATAAAGAATATGCTGATGGGATTCAGACTTATATAAGCAGCCATTCAATCGATCAATCTGAGATTAAATGTCTTGCAGGTGTTTGAGATAGTTCTTTCAGACTGTTTCCTTTTTATTTTAAACACATAATTTGACACAGATGCATGCAACTTCTTGCAAACACGTGCAAGTGTAAATTTCAATAATAGTTTTGGCACCAGAAGATTTGAGAAGTCTGCTGGTGGTCTGACGACTACCCATTACCCCAGTTTTCAATTTTTTTGGTAGGTGGCACCTCGATTTTCTATTAAATGTTTAAATGTTTTGTTAATTCTGGAAGGTGAACTGGAAGAGAGCATGGCTGAACTAGAAGAAAGTAGAAGAAAACTGGTCAATCTGAAAATGCAGAAGGATGCAGCATCTGGGGTGCATACCCCAACTGCAGGTGCAGTAAATGGAAACTTATCTCCTGAAACGCCTGCAGATAAGACAAGCTTGCGGGAATTGAAGGATTCCATTGAGGAAACAAAGGTATTAGTTATGTGATAAAGTCTCTTGCCCCGTCCTGTCTTTCTCTTTCTTTCTCTCTCTCTGGCTAATCTTGTAGGTCATGTTACTAAATGAATGGTGCAGATACTAGCAGCAGACCGTCTTTCTGAGCTTCAAGACGCATTGGGGTATAATCAAGTTTTGTCAAAACAATTGCAAGATCTTCAGGTTTGTAAATTATTGATAATGTGAATGTTGATTGACAAATTGTTGTATTCTTTCTGCTTTTGTTCTAACCTGCTATGATGTGTACATGTAGAATGATCTGAAGGATGACAAACATGTACACTCAAGTAGACTGTACAATTTAGTCAATGATCAGCTTCAACATTGGAATGCTGAACTTGACCGATACAAAGTGCTGACTGATTCTCTGCAGGTTATACCTTTTTTAACTACTCTTTTCAAATTCTTCTGCTGCTTGTACTTTTTTCAGCCTCTTTTGAAACTGTAATTTCAGGCTGACAGGTCTCTTCTGATGAGAAGGGAAAAAGAGCTGAATTTAAAAGCCGAGACTGCAGATACTGCTAGGAACACAGCTGGCAATGCTGATTCTAGACTTGAAGAACTAGAATTTAAGCTACAGAATTGTATAGATGAGAAAAATAACATAGAGATCAAAATGGAAGAAGCTCTTCAGGATTCAGGTAAAATTATTTAATATAATTTTTTAACCTAAATGTGTTATATTGGTGAGTTTCTTGTTTGTAAAAATGTTATCCTTTTCAGGGAGAAAGGATATTAAAACAGAGTTTTGTGTGATGACTTCGGCTTTGTCTAAGGAAATGGGAATGATGGAAGCCCAGTTTAATCAATGGAAGGAGACTGCACATGAAGCAATTTCCTTGCGCGAAGAAGCTCAGTCACTAAAAGCTTTGTTAAGTAATAAGGTATCATCTCGCTCATTTTCATTAACTCATTATGTTTTCCCCCTTAACACATTAAAACATTAGAGGCTGCCATGTCGAAGGAACTTATTTAAATGTTTTTTTTATAAATTATTTCATCTTTTATCAGTTCGATTATGCCAAGTGTTTTGAAAGTTAATGAGTGACTTTATTTAAAGATAGTGGATTGGTTTATAACTACCTGTGTGAGGTTATTGTCTGATGGAAAGTTCAAATGGGCTTTTATTAGTACTTTTATAATGTCTCTTCTATTATCCTATTCATCTTCATATGTTTCGATGCTTTAAGCTTCATTTGATTGTCTAAGTTAATTGGGGATTTCCTTTATTTTTGTCATTTTTTTTAACATTTGAAGGCTAATGAAGTTTTAATGCTTTCCTTATTAACTTTCTTATTTTTGAAATTTTGTGGGTTTGGGGGTGGGAGTTGTTGGTGTTCCTTTTCGTATAAAATTAATCTTTCTTGGAAAAAACACTGGTAGAGAATTTTGATCAGGCAATCATAGAAAGATCTTATTGATTATAATAGGAAGAAGGATCTTATTTATTCCTGAAATTTAATTAATTGGTAATATAAATTAATTGAATAAAACTTTTGTGGATTTTTTTTCTCTTTTTTTAAAACACAAAATTTATTAACGGGCACCAAGGGAGGTGCGAACCCAGTCGTCATTTTCCCCCTGGGTAATGGGGTTTAGAAGTTTCGAATTTTGCTGATTGTCTTCTTAAATATGTTAGTTGCGGATCCCTCTTATTTCTAATCTCTACCAGTGACTCTGCTTTGAAATTTTCAATTCTCTTGCTGTTGACATAGACAAATGAACAGAAGAATTTAGTGGACCGATGTGCTGAACAGATGGTTGAAATCAAATCTCTGAAGACCCTGGTGAGTTATTGTACTTTTTGTATTTATATATGCATATTTGGTTAATATAACCCGCTCCCTTTTGCGTCCCTATTTATATAGATTCAATGTATCAACCCCTGCTTTTTGTTACTATTCAAATTTCATTCAAGATTCAGTTGGACCAAAGTGTCCACATTGAGTCTTATCCTTTTTTATAATTTTCCACTTGCTCATACTATGTTTCCATTGATATTAATTATTTGCCTGCATCAACTCCATCAATGTGTTTAGTTTTGCCTTCATGTGCATTACTATAAGTCAGATGCGCATAATCTTTTGGACACAGGGTTATATATTGATGTGGGTGCTTTTGTCAAATCAAATCACGGAATAACAAATTCTGGGTATTCTTATTGTTGGATAATTGCAAGGGGAATCTACATAATATGAGTGAAAACATGTTGAGAACTTGAGATATAATACAAATTTTGTCAGAGCATTTCAAGAGTTTCACATCAGTAAGTGAAGAAAGTTTTCATGTCACAGATTGAGAAGTTGCAGAAGGAAAGATTTGAGCTTCAAGTATTCTTGGACATGTACGGCCAGGAAGGTACTGACAACAGGTATGTTTTGATTGAATCTGCCATCAAAAAAGGAAAAAGAAAATTCGAGGATTCCATATTAAGCAACACATTCAAGAAACTAAGAGCATATAGGTTCAAACATAGAACATAGTATAATGTGGTAAAAGTAACAAGCGTATATGTATATAATAGTCCTTGCTTTTTTGTGGCTTATGTAAAATAGGATGATAATAGAACTGGAATATGTGGAAGATTTTTTTTTTAATTTTTGTCGGACAATGAGTATTTAAATTTTAATATGCATAAGAGTCTTGTGATGCATCATATTGGGCTGTGTCATGTCATAGAGGAGTTAGGGCCTATAGTTAGTAAAAAGGTACCATGAACACCCTGATGACCAAATAATTTTTGTGCAATGATTTTGGTCGTTGATTATTCATCCCACAGATTTTGCTCTATATGCCCGTTTATTCTGCTCTAGGTCAGATGAAGTTTTAGATTCCAGTTTTTTTAGCTTCAGTTTTCGGAAATGACTGGTTTTGAAAGATGATATGCAATAGCTTATCAAAAAAAGAAAGATGATGTGCAGTAATGTTAGACTGGGATATTTAGTGTACTTTTAACTGACTGGATTTGCGAAACCTTCGTGCCAAAATGGAAACCCTTTAGAAGTCACTGATGGAAGTCTACTCTGAAGCATAGTTTTCCAAGTTATTTATTTCGCTTTGCATTGGTAAAGCATCTGAACTTTTTGGTTGCTTTAATGTGCGTGTAATGCTTCAAGCACAAAAAGTTTAAATGTGCTGAGTAGGCTTTCAATTGGTATGTTTATCTGGTGCATCATTTGTAAAATGTTGCAGTGAATAATTAGATGTTAACTAGTTTGCCGCATTTAAGTTCTAAAATTGAAGAGGCTTCTGCAAATTGCAAGTCAGTGGTTTATTGATTTTGCTTAGATAGGAAGTCAGAGAACATGATGATGACATGATTTACGTTGTTTTTGGGATACAACTCATTAGAAGCTAAAGATGGATTGGATAAATTTGTTGATATATATGTTTAGGAATTTGTTTCTTTATCTCTTCTCATGCTTCTTTGTTGTTGCTTAAGGCCTCTCTAGATTTATTCAAGTTTCAAACTTTGGATTTCAGGGACGTGATGGCAATAAAAGAATCAGAATGTAGAGCTCATTCACAAGCTGGAGTCTTAAAAAATGCTTTAGATGAACATAGTTTAGAGTTGAGAGTGAAAGCTGCTAATGAGGCCGAGGCTGCTTGCGAACAAAGGCTTTCTGCTGCTGAGGCCGAAATAGCTGAATTAAGGGCCAAAGTAGACACTTCAGAGAGGTTTGTTCTTTTTTATTTGACATTTCTTTATAAAATTGTATTTCATGTCAGGAGGTTTTTGTGCTTGTAATTGATTGACAAAGTATAAATGTTTTTCTTTTGGTGGGGGGAGGGTATAGAGGGTTTTTCTTTTTAATATAGAATTTTGTTGTTCTACGTTTTAATCATGTTATGGCTGCAGTTTTCACGATACTCAAATCTCTTTATTTCTTGAAATATTTCAAAAGTTTCATTCAGCTTATAACCATGGTAGAATTTCTTGAATATATCTAACAGATGGTGATTAACTTTTGCAGTGTATCTATTCCTAAAGACTAAAAGTATAAAACATTTAAGGATAAAAGTTCACCATAGGTAGCAATGTAGCATAACCGAAAAAAAAAGATATAATTAAATCAACTAAATTTAAGCTACTGTAGATTCTTGCTTCACTTTTTATTGTGAATGGTTCTCCACTTTTAATTAACTAAAAAACATTTGTTTGAATTTTTTCCATTATGAAAGTTTTTGCAATGTTGGTTATCTATTTTTTTTTCTGGCCTTCTGTAATGAACATATTTTTTCATTCATAAAAAATGGATAAGCATTGAGAAGGCCATGGACACATGATTAAATAACCAGGTTGCCAAGATAAAATCATAGCCAAGTGCTTTAAATTTATTTAATGGTTTACTGTGCACTCTTGCCCCTACCAAAAAAAAAAAAATCTGCCCCCAAAGAAATGCTATGGAAGTATGTTGTTCATGACAATGCCATTATCACTTCACCTTCAGGGATGTTTTGGAACTTACAGAGACTATTAAAAGTAAAGATCGGGAGGCGGAGGCATACATTTCTGAAATTGAGGTTTCTTAATCTTTAATTTGTTTCTTTTCCTTTCCTTCTCTCTCTCTCTTTCTCCTCCTATTTTCCGAGGGTTGGGTGATTTCAATAAGCTGCTGCAGTATGCAATACCACCTGGTTGGCTAATATCTTCTTTTTTCCTTCCAGACCATTGGTCAAGCATATGAGGATATGCAGATGCAAAACCAACGTCTGTTGCAGCAGGTGACAGAGAGGGATGATTACAATTTCAAGGTCTGTCTTGTAATTATTTAATTTAAGCTTAATCTTAACTGTATATTTTTTTTCACTTATAAAAAAAAATATTTAAATAATTCGTTGATTCTTTTAATCTATGTTCTTTTCCCCCTCTAAATCGTTAAATAGTTCAATTTTGTGGTTACATTAGAAGCTTGGGCTAGTTGTTTCTCATTTGTGCCGCAGTGTTGATTAGCTCTTGCATTTATTTGTTTAATGGCGAGCTTCTGTGGGACATTTGTTTTTGCCAAAATGTCCATGATTGGAAACTTGAAAGTGTTGGTAATTTTTTTGAGTTCATCTATAAGATGACTGCATTGGGAGGATATGATTAGGTGGATGTGGGACAGTGTTTTAGGGTCAAGTCTTTCTATAAGGCTCTTCTTAACAAGGTACCTTAGAGAAGGGCTCTTCTTAATAAGATACATGTGGAATACTTATGTAAAAAAAATAAGATACATGTGGAAGGCAGTTCAAACTTCCCTTGGAAAGCAACTTGGAATCCTTAGGCTCCTGAAAGAGTGGGTTTTTTTTTTTACAATCTCCAAAAGATAGGAAATTGTTAGTCGGCCAGTGCTACCTTTGAGGAGATGGCCGAGTCTGTCTATCACCCCTTGTTGGGGTGCTTCTTGGCTAAACAATCATGGGAAAGAGCTTACTTTGTTTTGCGAATTTCTTGGGTGGTTGCCGGCTCTGTTCATGATAATGTTTGGACCTGGAGCGTTATACTGGTATTTGAGCTTTTAAGGAGTTGAGGAAAGTCTGTGTTGATTCCACTCTCTTTTGGGGTGCTACCTTTGAGGAGATGGCCGAGTCTGTCTATCACCCCTATTGGGGTGTTTCTTGGCTAAACGTTTATGAGAAAGAGCTTACTTTGTTTTGCGAATTTCTTGGGTGGTTGCTGGCTTTGTTCATGATGATGTTTGGGCGTGGAGCGGTATACTGGTATTCGAGCTTTTAAGGAGTTGGGGAAAGTCTGTGTTGATTCCACTCTCTTTTGGATGATTTGGAATGAAAGAAATATGAGGGATTTTGATGGAATGGAGAGATCTATAGACTCCATTAAAGATTTCAATACCCTAAGTTGTTGATTTACTATTGTGTAGATAGTTCTTTTGTACATGCACTGTCTATGGTGCCTTTTATGCAATCTTTACTTATATAAAAAAATGGTGTTACGGTGTTTATAATGCAGCTTGTTTCTGAGAGTGTGAAGACAAAGCAGGCACAGAGCTTTCTACTCTCTGAGAAGCAGGCATTGGCAAAGCAACTTCAACAAGTTAAAGCATCAATAGAGTCTTTCAAAATGAGGATTGCCCACAGTGAGGAACAGGTAAAAACTTTTTACTATCTGAAGAAAAATTTACCACTTCTTATTCCTTATCAAACCGAGAGTTGAATGTTGCAGATGAAAGTTTGTCTCACAGAGGCTATTAAATCTACTCAAGAGGACATTCATTTTGCTGTCAAGCTTGAAACTGCTAAGTGGGAGTTGGCAGATGCTGAGAAGGAGTTGAAGTGGCTTAAATCTGCTGTTGCATCTTCTGAGAAGGAAAAAGAGCAAACCCAGCGGATGAAGGAAAAACTCCAAATGGAATTGGAATATGAAAGGTGGGTCTTTTTCCTTAATGATTGTCTCACATGTAGCTTTTGGTTTATTTATTTTATGCATTGTATTTGTTGTTAGACCTTTGGTGATGTTGCGTTATGTTGCACTAAACATTGGACATGTCGTGCTAGTTTTCTTTTTGTGCTGCTCATGTAAAAAATATGCATTAGTATAGTATTTAGTAAAATTCTGTAGTTCTAGGTCATGCTAGGCCATTGTACTTCTTGGAAATCAGTGCAGCTACACAAGTCTAGGACTTTTAACTTATGATCGATGACTGTGTGCTTTGGTGCACTATCTCCCCAGCATTTTAATTATTTCTGGTCCCAGACGGGTTTAGGAGTTTGCGATAGGTATTTGTCGATTAACAGAGGCAAACTGTATATCAGCATTTGAGAGTGCCATGTTTTCTTGACCTAGCATTTTACCCATGTAGACTCCACATGAAATCCGATATGAGGGGTTCTACTTCTGTATTTTGCGGGATAAGTTGTGTCACTGTACCCAGTATCTCCCCCACCCAAGCATTTTTATACAAATTCTATCCTTGGCCATGATTTGAACTTATGGTATGGTCTGAGTATCCTTGCCTTGGCCTACCATGGGATGACTGGAAAATCTTGACTTGGTGGCAAGGATTCTGCATTGAGGTTCCCCATTGATCAAGGGGTTACTCAGCATTCATTACAGAGAGCATATGAGGTTGTTTCTCAAATGATGTTCCAGACAGATTTCCCAGGTCTGGTTTTTAGATTGTTTTTGGATTAATGGAGAAGTATTAATGCCACCAATCCAGTTGTTCTTTCAGAATTGGCTCTCCGTTCTCAAGTTTAGATTTGTTAAATAGAATAATTCTCAAAATATTTTGTATATTGCGAATGGTTCTTCATTCATTTGCTCTCGATTCCTTCCCCTCCACCCACCTTTTTTAAAAAAAAGAATCCCTCTACAAGTGAATTCTGTATCTGATCAAAATATTCTTTGTTAAAGCAGAAATGAGAATAAGAAACTAGACGAAGAGCTCGAGGAAATGAATAGAGAGCTTGATGAGTTGACTGCTCGAAGTGGAGAGGCTTATATACAGCAACTCCAGGATGAAATAAATAATTGCAAAAATATTCTCAAGTGTGGGGTGTGTTTTGACCGACCAAAAGAGGTATGTGCTTTTAGAACTCCTTTTGTCCTAGTTGTAGTTTTAGTTTTGGCCGTCAAAATTTGAAACAGTTTTTGGTAAAATAGTTGTGGAGCTAGAAACTGTTTATTGTTTGATAAAAGCAACTGCTAAAACAAAAAAAATGTTTTTTGGGTGTTTGGCTTAGCTTTTGCTTCTTGGAAACAAAAATTGTTTCAGAAACTCTACCAAACAGTACCTAAGTTTACTAGCATAGTACTTTTTACTTCCATCACTAATTTAATCATATGAGTGAGCTGAATATGTTACGACTGGGGGATTTCTCCTACAAGGAGACACTTTAAGAAAAAAGAAAAGGATTCTTTGGAGTCTTGGTAGTCTGTGTGCACATTGATGGATAAGGGAATGCTTTATTTTTGGCAGGTTGTAATTACGAAGTGCTATCACCTGTTTTGCAATCAATGCATCCAGAGAAATTTAGAGATTCGCCATAGGAAGTGCCCCGGATGTGGAACTGCATTTGGTCAGAGCGATGTTCGCTTTGTCAATTTGTAATGATATGGACGAGCTTCTGATGGCTCCCTTTTTTTTTGTTGCAATTTTAGCTCCAGTTTATAAGAGCTTATGAAAATGTAGCATTTTTGCATAGAAGATGAGAAATAGATATTAGTCGTTCTGGAAGAGAACTGGAAAAAGCTTTCGGGAATGAGTTTTCCGAAAAATAAGTTTATAAACTTATTTTATTGGGATCATAATTTAAATTCAATTTGCATTTACTTGTCGAAGCAGCCTAACCTCAAAATTGGGTGCATTGCTTTTTCTTCTATAGAAGTAGGGTTTACTAAAAAACCCAGTTCAACACAGAACCAAGCCCATCAAGATCAAATTTCATTTTGTTAGATAGGTTGAAAGTTAGGGATACCAATTTGGAGTAATTAGGAAGAGCTTTAAGGAGGAGTATTTAAGGATGATACAGCGGGTAGGATACTTTCGAACACTTGAGCTTATCTGAATTTATTTAAGCATGTAAGGGTAGTAGAGTTCAGGTGGGTGTGGATATTAATTTTTAATACCCGATGGGTTTGGGTAAGATATGGGTACCTCTTTAACATGATTATATATATATATATTGTGTATAAAACATATTTATATATAATTTTCAAAAAAGAAATGCAATGTTACTAAAGTTTGAACTAGAGGTGATAAAACCTAGGGTCAAGTCGGGTTCAAGTCGAGCCTCTAGGTCAGTCGAGTTTATTTAAGGTTGGGTTTTATTTTCATTTCTCAAGCTTGTCCATTAACTTCCTATTTTTTATTTTAAAAAGCCATTTTAATTTTTTGTACCAGTAAAAGTTATTAAAATTAATATTCTGAGACATGTTTTATTTAAAAAGTTATAAATTGTGTAAATTTACTTATTTAGACAATAGTTTTGTTCGTATTAATATAAATACTATTTTGTATATTTAAAAATATTTTATAAAATAATAAATGTCATATTTGGGCCTAGTTTTTTTAATGTAATCTCAAGCTTGGCGGGGAAAAATTTTTGGGCTTATTTTTTTGTCTAAGCCCACAAAATTTAAGGGTACGGCCTAATGGGGCTTTTTGGCCATGATCACTACCCATGACCTTAAGTGTCATGTGTGTCAAGCTTTAACCACTAGGACCAACACCATTTTTAATTTATGCTTCTGTAATGATAGTATATATTACTAATAGACTTACGAGTCTTCAACTCTTCATTTAATAAACAGACGGACCCTAATCCAAATTACTTCACATTCTCACTTTCTCTTAAAGTCAGCTCCATTTCATCTAGATTTCATTATTGTTGCTTTATAATTACTTTGGATTTTGGAGTTATTTTTTGCTTATGGTTATTGTAATGGTGTTAAATTGGTTATGGATGTTTAGTTATGCTGTAATGGTTTGATTATAGAACTTGTTTGGTATCTTGATTCTTATTTATGAATTATTATTGATGATTTAAGATTTAGATTATATTGTCATTATAATTGTTTTTTTTTGGAAATAGGAAAGTAATTGTTTGGTTGGAATTGGGTAAAATACTCTTCGATTTGTATATGTACTTGTGTAATTTGTCGGTACATGTAAACACGTATAGCTGGTGACTTGTTATGAATGATGGAGTAGCTTTCAACTCGATCGTCATGGTCAAGGATAAGGTCGGCAAAGAGATATGTTAACCTTTTGAATAAGTAATCAGCTTGGCAAAGATAATTGGAATCAGGCTTAACCTTCTCATGTTCAATCATCACCTCCACGTTCATATCTCTTAGGATTACTTCGCCAGTTTCCTACACGTTCACATTGTTAAAGGTGGAGACAAGGCCATGTGCTTCCATCTTTATTGTCAAAGTCATCAATGCACCGCAGCCTTAGATTGATTAATTGCATAGCCACACAGCAATTAATTGTGAGACTTGTCTATAGCTGCATCCTTGGACTTAAATAATAAGAGTTGTAAATGCATGCAACAATTGCAACAACTCTTAAATGCGCAACTGTTTTCGAAGCTTATCAGAGATCGATGCTGCTTGCTTGCCTATAAATTGGCGTTAGTTCTGAAGCAGAAAATATTGTGAGAGACATACAAGTGTCTTGTGCAGAAACACTTTGTGAGAGACAAAGTGTCTTGTAATCAAGTGAGTGGCTTTTGTAACGGAGCACTACTCTGGTTTTCTCTAGGCTTTTGCCAAATAGTAAAATACTTTGGGTGTGGGTCCGAGGAGTAGGCACATTGTTGAACCTCGTTAAATCTCTGTGTTCAATTCTTTGTGTGTGCATGTTGTTCGATTCTTGCTAATTTTCCTTAACAATTGGTATCAAAGCATTTGGTGGTGAATTCTGTCATTTTTTTGCGAGGTTACTATTTATATGAATAGTGAAATTTTGTCGGTGGTACCGATTTATCGGCAACGGTGTTCTAGTACACAGAGATTCGCAGGAATTGTCAGAAAAGATTCAGAGAAAGCCATATTCGAGTAGGAGTAATGGCGGACGAAGGTAAAACAAGGATCGAGAAGTCCAATGGAGCAAACTTCGGTTTGTAAAAGATGCAAATAGAGGATTATCTTTACCAGAAAGACCTCTATCTTCCTTTTGGCGACAAAACAAAGAAACCACAGGAAATGACAAATGAGTAATGGGAGGTGCTGGATAGAAAAGCTCTTGGCACGATCAGACTCTCACTCGCTGCAACTGTCGCGTTCAACATCTCGAAAGAGAAAACCACTGCAGATTTAATGGCGACTCTGTCCAAAATGTACGAGAAGCCATCAACCTCAAATAAGTATTTTTGATGAAAAGACTCTTCAATATGAAGATGGAAGACGGCAGTAGCATCGCTGAACTCTTGAACGGTGTCAACACGCTGACAAATCAGTTGGAATCTGTTGGGATCAGCTTTGACGATGAAGTTAGAGCACTGCTAACTTTGTCAACATTACCAGATAGTTGGGATAGTCTGGTAATGGACGTCAGTAACTCTTCTAGCTCTGGAAAGCTAAAGTTTGATGACGTTGTGGGAGTTCTTCTAAGCGAAGAATTACACAGAAGATCTTCAGGATCTGCGGAAATGTTTGGGAATACTTTGAGCGTAGAAGAAAGAGAAAGATCTTCAAATAGTGGAAACAAGAACCGTGGAAGTTCTAAATTTAGGAAAAGTAAATCAAGAGGACCAAAATCAAGAAGTGGAGGTTGCTGGAACTGCGGAAAGAAAGGATATCTGATGAGAGATTGCAAAGTACCAAAACAGAATGATAATCAAGAAAGTAAAAATTCTATTAATCTTTCTGATAAAGATTATGATGCTTTGATCATTTCTGTTGCTGTTCGTAATGATTTATGGGTGATAGATTCTGGGGCATCTTTTCATGCTACCCGTCAGAAGGAGGTACTCCAAAATTATGTGCACGTTGATTTCGAAAAAGTGTATCTCGGAGATGATGAACCATGCAACATAACTGGAAGAGGAGATGTACAGATAAACCTAGCGAATGAGACAACCCTACATTTGAAGGACGTGCGACATGTTCCGAATCTCACAAAGAATTTGATATCAGTAGGCCAACTGTCAGATTCAGGATGAAGAACCACTTTCACAAGTGATTCATGGAAGGTGTCGAAAGGGGCTATGGTGATAGCTCACGGAAAGAAAGAAGGTACTCTCTATGTGACGAGTGGAACAAATAATGTTCTAACAGCTGCATCAATAGATTCGAGCACATACACCTGGCACCGCAGACTTGGGCACATGAGTGAGAAAGGTATGAAGGTCATGCTATCAAAAGGGAAGATTCTAAATTTGAAGCATCTGGACCTGAGCTTCTGTGAAGACTGTCTCTATGGAAAGCAGAAAAATGTGAGTTTTTCTAAGACGGGCAGAAAACCAAAGCTTAAAAAGTTGGAATTGGTCCATATAGACGTGTGGGGACTAACCAAGGTACCATCTCTTAATAGGTCTCAATACTATGTTACTTTTATTGATGATGCCACTAGAAAGTTATCAGTGTATTTCTTGAAGCATAAATCTGATGTATTTGGTGTCTTCAAAAAGTGGAGAGCTATGGTTGAGACTGAAACAGGTCGAAAGCTAAAGTGTCTAAGGTTAGACAATAGTGGAGAATATTGCAGCGATGAATTTGAGGAATATTGTGCTCTCAATGGTGTCAAGAGACAGAAGACAATTCCTAAAACACTGCAGCAAAATGGAGTGGCAGAATGCATGAACCGAACCATTAATGAACGTGCTAGAAGCATGAGGATTAATGCTGGATTACCCAAACAATTTTGGGCAGAAGCAGTGAATATATCAGTCTATCTAATCAACAGAGGACCATCTGTTGCACTTGAGTTTGGACTTCCAGAAGAAGCATGGACAGGAAAAGAGGTAAACCTATCACACTTAAGAATATTTGGTTGCACCTCTTATGTCCATATAAACTCATATGAAAGGTCTAAGCTAGACCCAAAATCCAAAAATATGTCTTTGTTGGATATAGCATTAATGAGTTTGGCTATCGGTTTTGGGATCCAGAAAACCAAAAAGTCTTCAGAAGTAGAGATGTAGTGTTTAACGAGAATGTTCTATATAAGGACATGATGAAAAAGGTGGAAGGGGAAATAAAAAAGAAAGAATTTGTAGAACTTGAGGAAATTTCTACAAAAAGAGTGTTACAACCCAGAGATGAGAATATAGAATCTCACACTCATTTTCCCCAAGTTCCCCCTCAAGAATTGAGGAGATCAGAAAGAGTTAACAAAGGTCAACTCCCGACTCGTTATTTAACATCTCTGAATTATTTGCTTTTAACTGACAATGGTGAACCAGAATGCTTTGAAGAAGCAATGCAGATTGAGGATAAGCTCAAGTGGGAGGCTGGAATGAATGAAGAAATGGACTCTCTGATAACAAATCAGACATGGGATTTGGCTGAGCTTCCAGAAGGCAAAAAGGCTTTGCATTACAAGTGGGTTTACAAGTTGAAAGAAGAACACGATGGAACTAAGCGATACAAGGTCAGGCTGGTAGTCAAGGGATTTCAATAGAAGGCAGGTATCGACTATACTGAGATTTTCTCTCCTGTTGTAAAGTTGTGTACCATCAGATCTGTATTGAGCATTGTTGCAGTAGAAGACTTACATCTAGAACAACTAGATGTGAAAACCGCCTTCTTTCATGGTGATCTGAATGAAGATATCTACATGAAGCAACCATAGAGGTATGAAGAACTAGGGAAGGAAGAGTTGGTGTGTAAGCTCAAGAAAAGCTTGTATGGGTTGGAACAAGCACCTAGACAGTGGTATATCGGGTTTGACAATTTCATGTCTAAAAACGGGTATACAAGATGTAACGCTGACCACTATTGTTATTTCAAGAAGTTTGATGATTCCTACATCATTCTTCTATTGTATATGGATGATGTGCTAATTGCAAGATCAAACATGATGGAAAAAACAATGTTGAAGGAACAACTCTCCAAAGAGTTTTCTATGAAGGATTTGGGTATGGTTAAACAAATCCTTGGTATGCGGATCAGCAGAGACAGGAAGAATCAGAGACTGTGGCTATCTCAGGAACAGTACATCGAAAAGGTACTAAAAAGGTTCAACATGGATCGGGCTAAACCGGTGAGCACTCCACTAGCAAGTCACTTCGCACTTTCAAAAGGGCAAGGTGTGACAACAGTTGAAGAACAGGAATACATGTCAAAAGTACCATATGCCTCAGCAATTGGTAGCCTCATGTATGCTATGGTCTATACCAGACTAGATATTGCACAAGCAGTGAGAGTCGTGAGCAGATTCATGAATAATCTAGGCAAGGAGCATTGGAAGGCTGTGCAGTGTATTTTGAGGTACTTGGGAGGTACAACTAATCTATCCCTATGCTATGATGGATCAGAGATCAGTTTAAAGGGTTATGTCGATTCTGACATAGCAGGAGACCTAGATGGTAGAAAGACTACTACAGGGTACGTCTTTACACTAGGTAGTGCAGCAGTGAGTTGGGTCTCGAGATTACAGAGGATCGTGGCTCTCTCAACTACAGAAGCAGAGTACATGGCAGCGACAGAAGCATGTAAGGAAATGGTGTGGCTATAAAGTCTACTCAAAGAATTAGGCAAAGAGCAGAAGGACTGTAAGATTTACAGTGACAGTCATAGTGCAATTCATTTGGCAAAAATTTTTGAATTTCATGCCAGAACAAAGCACATCGACATCAGGTACCATTTCATATGGGGGCTCTTAGAAGAAAGGGTTATTACGTTGAAAAAGATTCACACTAGCAAGAATCCCGCAGACATGTTAACCAAGACTATTAATTGCATGCTTCGATCGGTCTTCATGCTTGAAGAAGCGAGAGAAGACTCACACGTAGTTTGACTATGTTGGAATTTTGTTACGAATAGGATATTGTCTCCAAGTGGGAGATTGTTAAAGGTGGAGACAAGGTGGAGATAAGGCCATGTGCTTCCATTTTTATTGTCAAAGTCATCAATGCGCTGCAACCTTGGATTTATTAATTGCATAGCCGCACAACAGTTAATTGTGAGACTTGTCTATAGCTGCAGCCTTGGACTTAAATAATAAGAGTTGTATGCAACAACTGCAACAACTCTCATTAAATGCACAACTGTTTTCTAAGCTTATCAGAGATCGGTGCTGCTTGCTTGCCTATAAATTGGCGTTACTTCTGAAGAAGAAAATATTATGAGAGACATACAAGTGTCTTGTGCAGAAACACTTTGTGAGAGACAAAGTGTCTTGTAATCAAGTGAGTGGCTTTTGTAACGGAGCACTGCTCTGATTTTCTTTAGGCTTTTGCCAAATAGTAACATATTTTGGGTGTGGGTCCGAGGAGTAGGTACATTACTGAACCTCGTTAAATCTCTGTGTTCAATTCTTTGTATGTGTGTGTTGTTTGATTCTTGCTAATTTTCTTTAACACACATCCCTTAGGATTTCCTCGCCAATTTCTTCTATTTCAAGATGCATAAGTAAAGACTCTCTAAAATGCTTAGAACTTGAAGACCTCAACACCCAACTCCTCTCTCCATATTTAAAATGTTTCTAAAATTACATAACTCTATTCATTTTTCGCATTTAATTACAAGTCCACTTGAATTGTTAGATTATTAGTGGTTGGGCCCTCACGAGATTTTTATTTGTTCAATTTTAATTGTTGGGACCCATCTAAAATGATATTGAAGGCTCAATTTGTGGTGCCTTTTGATTTGTACATCTTTAATTGTTGGGCTCATTCTAAAACTTTTAAATAAAAAAGTAAACCCATTAAATTCAGCATTAATTGAACTTGACACGAGATTTGCTAATAAACAATCCCATATAAACCTATTAAAGGCTTAAACAATAAATAAGCAAACCCATTAATGTTTTGGATTGTGGTGAGGTATTCACCTAAAGAAGAAAAACAATAATAAGTGACAGAGAGGCCAAATTGAGCCTTCAATATCATTTTAGATGGGTCCCAACAATTAAAGATGAACACACATATGTGTGTGAGAGAGAGAGACCACAAATTGAGCCTTCAGTATCATTTTAGAATGAGGCCAACAATTAAAGATGTACAAATCAAAAGGCACCACAAATTGAGCCTTCAATATCATTTTAGATGGGTCCCAACAATTAAAGATGAACAAATAAAAATCTCATGAGGGCCCAACCACTAATAATCTAACAATTCAAGTGGACTTGTAATTAAATGCGAAAAATGAATAGAGTTATGTAATTTTAAAAACATTTTAAATATTGAAATTAATTGAATAAAATTGGATTGAATTGAAATAATTCTTATGTTTTTTAAATTTTCAATTGTTTTCTGAATTACATAATTTTTTTCTTTTTAAAAATATTGTAACGATAACAATCGAATCAAAATCGAAGCATTACTCTATTGGCGGAGGGAAGGGGACACGGGGCAACATGGGCTCCTCAAGTCCTTAAAGATGTTTTCAAACTATGGATAAGAATTATGGGTAAGTGGCAGAAAATTTTCTTGTAGGCAGATTTTTTATTACTCCTACAAAAATGGGCTGTTGAAGGCTAACTTTTCCATTAGTTTATTTACTTTTTGTCTTTAGTTAATTATTTTTAATTTCATACTTTGGTTATTTTTTAAATTTAAAAATAATTTTTAAAATAAATTGATGTTATATAAATATAACGATACGATATAGTAATTTGATCACAATATAAGCTTAAAGAACAATCATAAACAATGGTGTAATTCAATTGGTTACCAAGTCGAATTAAAAATTCGGTTCAGAAACTGAAAATTTCAATAGAAGAAAAATGCTACCATTATCATACCAAAATATTTTGATTACTGAATTTCGATAACCAAAATAATTTCTGTATTTACAAATTGATTACCGAATTAATGTAAAAATACCACAATATTAATAAATTAGTAACAAAGCTTGGTTAAAGGGCAAATGATCATCTACTTATCTTTTATGATAAAAGAGAGTTTTTCCAACTCTCATAGAATACTAATACTAAGTAAAAATAATCTATTAACATAAAACACGATGTAAACTTAAAAAATACACAGATAGTGGCTGAAAAGTAAGAGACTTTATTGCAACAAAAAAGGGCTATTAAAATACATAATAATTGACAAATAACATGAGAGGGGATAGTTGCCATGAAAATGGAGAGAAAGTCTTTGACGACGAACATGAAAATGGTGATGGTGATGGTGATGGTGAAGGAGAAAATGACAATAATGAATTTGATCGATTTCCTGGGCAACACTGCTCACAGCAGAGAAATTGGTCATTTTGTACTATTACACAACAGAAATTTAAATTACGACAAAGTTTTTGATCAATGTATTTTTCTACTTGAGTAATTGTCCAATTCAATGCTTCAAATATCGTTTTCCCGTTATCTACAATTTCATACCATCGATACAACCGCTTTGCTCCCTCTGTGGCTGCACCAAGTTCTCTTCTTTGGATTCTGCAAATTCAAAACCCAAAAAAAAATGTTATATCACTTAAAACTATTTTTTTTTTGCTGTTAATTGAAACTGTATTTAAAAGGGTTTAGGAGTTACTATAGAAATGGTTTATGTTTCCTGAATTAGAAACTAAACAATTATAACTCCACTGTATTTTTACCGTATACCGTTTCTACTATTAAAAAGTAAATCATTTCATAAACTTGGAACTCTCAATTGAATGGCTTCCTACCAATAGCACAAATGCTGTTTCTATGTAATTTTTTCATGATATTCTTATATGTTATGATGGAATATTAAGTGAAAAGAAAAATTCAATAACTTAAACAAATAGTTATAATTATTTATTTCAGAATTTTCTTTTTTAAGGAAGACTTTAGACTAAAGCATGGAATTAAAGACTATAATTTTTTTTTTCAGAAATGCGTAAAGCCATAAATTAGTGGAGCTAGCTTACAGGAGAGTGTTGTTTTCTTGAGCAGCAGCTACCTGAAAGAACACAAGCACACAGACAACTAGTAAATGTATTTTTAGCATAAAGAGATTCTTTGATGCCATTCTCTACATGTACTATCAATTAAGGATTTAAAGATTGTAAAACTGGAGCCTATATTTATAGTCACAGATAATGCCCTGATTCTGTGGTTCATTCATCATTGAACTAAATCTATAATATTAATTTTTTGAACAAAAAATGATTTTTTTTTTAAAAAGTCAAACTCTTGAAATATTTTTAGTCTATTTAAGAATTATTTAATGCCACTATCTTACGTTATAGCGACACCCATTGCGTTCACCATCACTGGACTAAGTCTTTAGTGTTTAGTGTATTAACTAATAACATTATAAAAAACAAAAAATAAAGAGATAAAAAAATTTAATAATTTTTCACATTAAGTTTTTATCGCTAATCTTTAATTGTGTAGAAATTATGTATGATCATATCTATACTATTATAAAGTTTTTAGGCAATTTCGTTTAAACATAAATGATCAAGTAATTTGTATAAAAGACGTCATCCATCTCATTGCGAAGGCTTGTTTTAATAATTTTTATTGTTAAAAAAACTCGCTTAGCAAAATAAAATTGTAATAGTTTCATGACATTAAGGCATATTTTACTGAAATAAAATTGTATTTAATAAAAATAGTTTTCTTTTTGGATAGAAACATACCTTATGAAATTTTAAGGACTTGAGGAGCCCAAGTTGCCCCGTGTCCCTTCCCTCCGCCAATAGAGTAATGCTTTGATTTTGATTCGATTGTTATCGTTACAATTTTTTTTAAAAGAAAAAAATTAATTTTGGATGTTTTCAAACCATAGATAAGAATTATGGATGAGTGGCAGACAATTTTCTTGTAGGCAGATTTTTTATTACACCTACAAAAATGGGTTGTTGAAGGCTAACTTTTCCATTAGTTTATTTACTTTTTGTCCTTAGCTAATTATTTTTAATTTCATACTTTGGTTATTTTTTAAATTTAAAAATAATTTTTAAAATAAAGTGATGTTATATAAATGTAACGATACGATATAGTAATTTGGTCACAATATAAGTTTAAAGTACAATCACAAACAATGGTGTAATTCGATTGGTTACCGAACCGAATTTTTATTGAATTAAAAATTCGGCTCAGAAATAGAAAATTTCAATAGAAGAAAAATGCTATCATTATCGTACCAAAATATTTTGATTACCGAATTTCGATAACCAAAATAATTTCTGGATTTACTAATTGGTTACCGAATTAATGTAAAAATTAATTTGATAAAATATCTTGTTAGTTTTATGTACCTTTTTATCTAAAAACCTTTAAAAATAGATAAATTATTATGAAAAAAATTGATTCCATAAAAACCCCAATCTATTGTAATAAACTTTTTTTTTATCGGATCTACTATAAACTTAAATACAGATAATAAAATCTTTTATATGAAAAGATATTTCGGTAGCCGAATTAGAAAAATTTCTAACGAATACTGATACCAAATAACAAAAAATGTTTCGATATTTACCAAACCAAAATTTTTAATTCACTCGGTTTGGTTTGAAAATTCGGTTTTACCCGAATAATACATACCCCTAATCACAATCCAATTTTAAATCCATAATCTTACCACGTTACCTACATAAAATGAAAGAAATAACTAATAAATTGTGCAAATAACCCCCATATCGGTGATAATCGGACTTAAAACATTATATGAAAGACTTAGAGATGATTACTAAGCCAAGACACCTGGCTCTTCTTTAAACTTCTAAGGCTTGCAGAAATTGCTCTTACTATGAGGAGGATAGGTTCTGAAAATTGACTAATAACTCAATGTTTTTTGGTATTTCTCTTTTAACTTGATAATTTTTATTTTTTAGTTATTTTACAGAACTAATAATTATGATAAAATTAAACACTAATGATTTTATTTTATTTTGAAAAAAATTCAACTATAAAAGGGGCAGAATATATGAAAACATTATATATGTGATAAAATTTCATAAGGTATGTTTCTATCCAAAAAGAAAACTATTTTTATTAAATACAATTTTATTTCAGTAAAATATGCCTTAATGTCATGAAACTATTACAATTTTATTTTGCTAAGCGAGTTTTTTTAACAATAAAATTATTAAAACAAGCCTTCGCAATGAGATGGATGATGACTTTTATACAAATTACTTGATCATTTATGCTTAAACGAAATTGCCGAAAAACTTTATAATAGTATAGATATGATCATACATAATTTCTACACAATTAAAGATTAGCGATAAAAACTTAATGTGAAAAATTATTAAATTTTTTTATCTCTCTTTATTTTTTGTTTTTAATAATGTTATTAGTTAATACACTAAAGACTATTGTATATTTTAATTGAGTAATAATTATCTCTTTTGATATTTAGAGTCATGTATTTAATTTTATTTCATATATTAGAATTTTTATTATAATAATTAAAAATAAAATTTTATTTTAATCATAATAGCTTTGGTCCCCAACATAAAAAATCCTGACTCCTCCTGATCACTCTCACGTGAAAGGAACACATATTTAATTACTGAAGTTCGTTCGAAATCACTATAAATTTAAGAATCAAGACATACATAAATGGCATTTCACTTTGCTAGACTCTTTGGCCGGTTAGTCATTTCATTACAAAATAATAATGAAAACAGTTTTTTTTTTTTTTATAATAAAAATAGAAAATTAAATCTAAAATGTTTTTCAAATTATTTATAATTGTTGAAATTTACATGTGAATGTATCTTATATTGAAATGAAAAGTAGATATTTGATAATATATATATATATATAAACAACTTTGTTTGCTAAAATATATTGGACTTTAATTAGATGTAATAAGAATTTCTTCATTTTTTGAGCACATTCACAATGAATTAAAGACTTTAGAACTTACTATTTTGGCAGTTTGATCTTAAGGGAAAAAAATGCCAGCCAGGCAAGGTTTACCTGACAGAGTCATAGAACTGTGGAATGTGTGGGAGATCAGAGGTATGATTTTACTCAGCCTTTGTTTACAAATCGTCCTCGTCATATATGGTTCCCGACGGAAGCACACTGCAAGATTATGGATTTGGATCCTCGTTTGGTTAGCATATACATCAGCAGATTGGATGACTACGATTGCACTGAGTAAAATGGCCAGAAACAGAGGTGATTGTGAAGCTAAATATTCAAATCCAAGTGACGAAATTCAAGCATTTTGGGTTCCATTCCTTCTCTTGCATCTTGATGGACCAGACACCATCACCGCATACTCCTTAGAAGATAATGAGTTGTGGTTAAGACACTTTCTTGCACTTGTTATCCAAGTTGGTGTTGCATTTTATGTCTTCTTTAGATCTTGGAATGCCACTTCGTTAACATATATATCAATTCCAGTGTTCATTTCTGGAATTGTCAAATATGGAGAGAGGAGTTGGGTGTTGAGGTCTTCAAGCTCTAAGCATTTTAGAGAGTCTTTACTTAAGCATCCTGACGTAGATTACATTTATGGGAAAATCGAAGAAACTGGCGAGGAAATCCTACTGGATGTGAACGTGGAGGAAACTGGCGAAGAAATCGTAAGGGATGTGAACATGGAGGAGACGGTTGAACATGAGAAGGTTAAGCCTGATGCCCATTATCTTTGCCAAGCTGATTTCTTATTCAAAAGTTTCAAATATCTCTTTGCAGACCTTATCCTTGACCATTACGATCGAGTTGAAAGCTACTCCATCATTCATAACAAGTCACCAGCTGATGCCTTCAAGCTGATAGCGATTGAGCTTGGATTCATGTATATTGGAAAATAATAAAGTCCACACTCAAGATCAGCCCAAGCCCAAGCTGTAAACCATCACTGTGTTACCAAAGTATCCTCGACAGGTTCTAGATGAAAAAGACTAGTCATGCTTTGTTTTGTAATTTTCCATTCTGTTTTTTTGTTATAGCCTTTGCTGAGTTGTTCAAAGCTGAGTGGTAGAGTTAGTTTTTTTTTCCTTCGAGAATCCTCCACACAGATAGCATATAAGCCGTCCTTTGTATTCAGTAGTCCTCAACTAACAAAAATATACCAAGCAATTCTTCAGCAATCACTGGCGTGTTTTCTGCTTCAAGCTTTTCCTTTCACTTGTATTTTCAAATCTTTTTTGGTATCAGAGCAAGGTAATCCATCCATGGCTCCTAATAACTCTGAAACTCCCACTCCACCTCCACCTCTACCACTCAATCGTTTCCAAAATTTTAATGACCCAACCAACCCTTTTCGCATTGACCATGGGGACAACCCATCCGTTTCTCTCGTCCCTAACCTTCTTACCGTCGACAACTACACAACCTGGTCCCGTGCGATGCAACGAGCCCTACGAGCCAAGAACAAACTGCCTTTTATCACTGGTGAACTTCCCAGACCCACAGACCCATCCGATCTTTTACTTTATCCATGGGAGCCTTGCAACGACATGGTTACCTCATGGCTCCAAAACTCCATTTCTTCCTCCATCAAATGCAGTATTGTACTCGTGGATGATGCTTTTGCTGTTTGGTCTGAACTTCGTGAGCATTTTACTCAACAAAACGGCTCTCGAATCTTTCACCTCAAGAAAGCTCTTGCAGGACTCCATCAAGATCAGGATTCCGTTGGTGTCTACTATGGCAAACTGAAGGCAATTTGGGATGAGCTCAACCTGTTTGATCCTTTGTCTGACTGCACTTGTGGTAAGCTAAAAATCCTCTCGGATCGTTATCACAGAGATTGTGTCATTCAGTTTCTAATGGGCCTCAATGATTCCTACACCAATTCCCGTGACCAGATCATGCTTCTTGATCCTATACCTCCCATTGGCAAAGTCCTGTCCCTGATACAACAGCAAGAACACCAACACCTTATGCTCAATCCCAACCTCAGCCCCTCTCCCGATTCAATGGTTCTTGCTGTCAAAAAATTCCCTCCCACTTCTAAACCACCAAACTGATCTGGCTAAACATAAAAACCTCGCCCCTATTGTACTCATTGTCATCTCTCAAGACATTCCCTTGCACAGTGTTTCAAGGCAGGCAACGCTGAGCCTCCCACTTGCACTCATTGTCATACGAGTGCCCATACGCTGATAAATGCTACAAACTCCATGGCTATCCTCCAGGCCACAAGTTTTTCAAGAAAACAATACCCTCACCAATGTTTGCAAACTCTGCTTCCGTTGAACAGGGTGATGATTCAGCTGCTCAGATTGGCCTCACCAAGGACCAGTATCATCGACTTCTTAGTCTGTTGCAGCAAAAGGAGCCTCCACCGATGCCCTATTCCTCCACCAACTCATCCAAGAACAACTTTCATTCCCATGCTAATACTGTTACCACTTCTCACATGTCTGGTATTTCAATTTCCCAACCTATATCTCTCTCTGTTTTTAATCAGCGCTCACAAACACCTTGGATCCTTGATACGGGTGCTACTGAACATATGGTCTGTAGCACCTTCCTCCTCACTAATATCACTCATAGTGTATCCTATTCTGTTAAAATGCCTAATGGTACCGAAGCACCTGTGACTCACATTGGTTCAGTTACCCTCGGACAATATTTTTCACTTCACCATGTTTTGTGTGTACCCTCCTTTAATTTCAATTTGATTTCCGTTAAAAGACTAACCACCTCTCTTGCTTGCTGCATTATTTTTTTCTCTGATTTTTGTTTTCTTCAGGACCTTTCATCTTGGACAACGATTAGGAAGGGTAAGGTGCGGCAAGGTCTCTATCACTTGTTGCATACTGCAGTGCCTTTCACGGCTCTTGCCGATCATCTCTCCACTTTTTCAAATAAACATGACTCTGTTTCAGCTTCTATACTTTGCAATTCACCACCTTATGATACTTGGCATTATAGGCTAGGCCACACTTCTCATTCAAGAATTTCCTTAATTAAAGATCCTCTTGTAACCTCTCAGATTTCTAATACAAATGATGTTCCTTGTTGCATTTGTCCCCTTGCTAAACAACACCGCTTACCATTTTCCATTAGCACACACTCTATTTCCCGTATCTTTGAACTTATTGTTTGTGATATCTGGGGTCCATATTCGGTCACTGCTCATGATGGTTCAAACTATTTCTTAACAATTGTTGATCATTTCTCCCGGAGTACATTGGTTTATCTCTTTCAAAATAAATCTCAAACTCGGTCTTGCATTGAATCCTTTTGTAATCTGGTGGAAACACAGTTTAATATTAAAGTTCAAATACTTCGAAGTGATAATGGGGCTGAATTCAATACAGTCTCCTTCTTTAATCAAAGAGGTATCATTCATCAAACCAGTTGCATCGAAACACCCCAACAAAATGCCATTGTTGAACGTAAACATCAACATCTATTAAACATGGCAAGAGCTCTCAGATTTCAAGCTGGTCTCCCATTAAAATTCTGGAATGAATGTGTTTTAACTGCTATCTATATCATTAATCGAATCCCTTCTCCCATATTGCACAATAAAACTCCTTTTGAGCTTCTCTTTAATCAACCACCAACATACTCCCATATTAGAACTTTTGGTTGCCTATGCTTCGCCTCTACCATTACCAATGCAAGAACAAAATTTGATCCCCAAGCTAGGCAATCCATTTTCCTCGGCTGTCCCTTTGCTGTCAAAGGATATAAGCTCCTTGACTTGCAAACCCACACTGTGTTTATCTTCAGAAATGTCATCTTCTATGAAAATATTTTTCCCTTCACTCACTCCCATCCATCACCTCTTTCCAGTCCTCTCCAACTTCCCCCCCTCCTATCATCTCCTCATCACCTTCCATGCCTATCAGTTCTTCTCTTGATTCTCCTCTCATAACTAGTCCCTCACCTCAACCTACTTCTCCTAATTTTTCTCCACCTCCAACACACTATCACACCTCCCATACCTCACCACAACTCTGCAGGTCTACAAGAACTCGCAAGACATTGCAGTATCTACAAGACTACCATTGCAACCATGCACATTTCACCCATCCTCAAAACTTGGCCAAGATGTCTCTTGCAGGTATTGTTTTTTCTTTACATAATTTTCTCTCTTATCATTGTTTATCCCCCCATTTTTATGCTTTCTCCACATCTATTTCATCACATCTTGATCCATAAACCTATAACCAAGCTGTTAAGGACCTAAGATGGTGTGAGGCTATGCAGGTTGAGCTGGATGCTCTTGAGCTAAACAAGACCTGGGCATTGACTGATCTACCTACCGAGGTCCAACCAGTTGCTTGTAAATATGTTTACAAGACAAAATACCATTCCGATTGCTCAATAGAAAGACTGAAAGCCAAGCTTGTTGCCAAAGGCTATACTCAGCAAGAGGGGATCGATTATCATGAGACTTTCTCCCCGATGGCCAAGATCACCACAGTTCGGTGTCTTCTAGCAATTGCTGCTATTAAGGGCTAGCACTTGCAACAATTCGACATCAACAACGCTTTCTTCATGGGGACTTGGATGAAGACATTTATATGGCCAAACCTCCCGGCTACACTAAAGGAAAACCCGGCCAGGTATGCAAACTCCTCAAAAGTTTGTATGGCCTAAAGCAAGCCTCTCGTCAGTGGCATGCTAAATTTTCTAGTTCCCTACTTCAATATGGTTTTACACAATCCACTTCCGATTATAGCTTGTTTACCATGGTCACTAACGATACTTTCACAGCTTTGTTAGTTTACGTTGATGACATTGTTGTTGCTTCCAACTCCATTTCTTGAATTGAGTCCCTCAAGCACTTCCTAAATACTTGTTTCAAAATCAAAGACTTGGGTTCCCTCCGATATTTCCTCGGTATTGAGGTGGCCAGATCCAACAAAGGCAGCCATTTATGTCAACGCAAATACACTCTTGATATTATCTCAGATTCTGGCACTCTAGCTTCCAAGCCTACCAAACTTCCAATGGATCAAAACCTTAAGCTGAGTAAGGATTTCGGCACTCCACTGAATGATCTTACCTTTTTCAGAAGACTTACTGGCCATCTCCTATATTTGACTATAACCAGGCCAGACATCTGTTTCTCAGTCCGACTTCTAAGCCAATTCATGTCTCAGCCAACTGATCTACATCTCCAAGCTGCACACAAAATTCTAAAATACCTCAAGGGTAGTCCAGGACAGAGACTCCTTCTCTCGGCTTCTTCCCCTATCCAGTTACATGGCTACTGTGATTCTGATTGGGCTTCATGCCCTGATTCTCGAAAATCAACAATTGGTTTTTGTATTTTTATTGGACACTCTCTTGTCTCCTGGAAATCCAAAAGCAGTCTGTTGTATCTCGTTCTTCTGCCGAGGCTGAGTACCATACTATGGCAGTCACCTGCTGTGAGCTTACATTGATTCAACAGTTATTTCATGATCTTCACATCTCACTTTCTAATTCTGCCATGCTCCATTGTGACAATCAAACGGCCTTACACATCGCTGTTAATCCCGTTTTTCACGAGCGCACCAAGCACATTAAAGTGGATTGTCATCTTATTTGCAACAAAATTCAAGACGGAGGTATTGTAACTGCTCATGTTCCAACTCATTCACAGCTCGCGGATATCTTCACTAAAGCACTCTCCTCTATTGTGCTTAATACTCTTCTTTCCAAGATGGGACTAGTTAATCTCTATTCTCCATCTTGCGCGGGGGGGGGGGGTTATTGGAAAATAATAAAGTCCACACTCAAGATCAGCTCAAGCCCAAGCTGTAAACCATCACTGTGTTACCAAAGTATCCTCGACAGGTTCTAAATGAAAAAGACTAGTCATGCTTTGTTTTGTAATTTTCCATTATGTTATTTTGTTATAGCCTTTGCTGAGTTGTTCAAAGCTGAGTGGTAGAGTTAGTTTTTTTTTTCCTTCGAGAATCCTATATACAGATAGCATATAAGCCGTCCTTTGTGTTCAGTAGTCCTCAACTAACAAAAATATACCAAGCAATTCTTCAGCAATCACTGACGTGTTTTCTGCTTTAAGCTTTTCCTTTCACTTGTATTTTCAAATCTTTTAATGTATGATGTGCTCTACACCAAGGCAACTTTGGTTTATTCTAGACTGGGAATCACTCTTTGTTGCATCAGTTTTTTTATCTTCTTTTTCTGCATTGGTTGTGTTCTCAGTCTGCATTGATAAGCATGCTTTCCCAATGATCGACATTTCTATAACTTACTTACTTTCAGTTGGAGCTGTTGTCATTGAGGTTTATGCATTCATCGTACTAATTGATTCAGACTGGACAATGCTTTGGTTGAACAAGCACAAACACTCCTGGACTAATTCCAACTGTGGTGAAGGTACTCAGTTTTTTCAATCGCATCTAATAAATCGAACGAGGTGGTCAGGATCCATGGGGCAACACAACTTAATACAGTTCTGCATGAAGACATTATTCACTTTGAAAGGATTCATAAGTGATTGCAAGTTCCCAACTTGGAAGCATGTGAATGAAGATTTACTGGCATTGATCTTTCAACAACTTCTACTGAAAGGGAACAGCATAAGTGACGATAGTTATAGTATTGAGTCTTGCAAGCAATTATTGGCTCACAGAGGTGATCATGTTCTTGAAATAAGAAATTGCCTTGATGATTTTCATTGGAGCACAACTGAGGTAGAATTTGACCACAGCCTACTTCTTTGGCACATTGCTACTGATCTTTGCTACTATGACGATATGGACAGACATGGAGATTCAAGTTACATGGATTCAAATTGCGAAACTAGTAAATACTTATCAAATTATATATTGTATCTTATTATTATGTGTCCATATATGCTTCCCAAAAACATTGGTGAGATAAGGTATAGAGACATTTGCACGGAGCTCAAAAAAATTCTTGAAAAAAAATATTCGATGGTGGATCCTCAATGTGGTATTTTTGCAATTCGCTATGATGAAATTAAAATTGGGAAGGAATTACTTTCAATGAAGGTCGATATGTTAACTAAAGTACAAGGAGATCAAAATAAATTAGTGTTGTTCCATGGGGTTAAGCTTGCAAAGCAATTGCAAATGATGGAATCTCAAGAGGACTGGGATAAGAAAAGGAAATGGGAGATGATAAGTGAAGTGTGGGTGGAAATGTTAGCATATGCTGCAATTCATTGCGGGTGGAAAGAGCATGGCCAACAGCTTAGGAATGGCGGAGAGCTACTCACGCATGTTTGCCTTCTTATGGCTCATCTTAGCTTGAGTGAGTAATATCAGATACAAAAGCAGTACATTAAACAACCAGATATGCCAAACTGGGTTAAGTGTGTTTGTTTCTCTCATCTACGTTGTTGTTATTGGGGTTGTCTATATTGCGATTTTGCCTTCTTGTACTATCCATTTGTTGTGTTACTTCGAATATTAGAATGTGTGACTATACCAATACAGAGAAATCATAGCAGTGATGATTCAGAAGCCGCATAAGTTTCTGCAAAGGAAAGCTATTTTAATGTATTAAATTTATGCGTAGCGCTTTCTTAATTTCTTCCAAGATAACGTATTGTATTTGTATAACTTTCATTTTGAAAAATATTTAATTCTATAAAAAATAAAAAAGATTTGCGAGAGTACGATCCCTCTCTTAACATTTCTTATAAGTTCAGTCCATTATATATTGCAAATTCCAAGCCGTTGTGTCAATTTTTAAATCTTTGCATTAATTCATTGTTTTGTCAGTGACTTTTAATTATATCAATTTGTAAATCTTTTTATCTCATCAATACTACTAATGATGAAGAACAACAAAACAAAAGATAACATTCTAAGTTAGAATAAACCCTTGAATCTTAAAAGTGAAAACTATACTCACTAAGATTTGAAATTAGAAGAGAACTGGTAGCCTAAATCCTTAGGGATACCATAAAGAAGATTACTTATAATAATTTTTATAATATTTTTAAAAATATTTTTATTATAATAATAAAATTTTAAATAACAATAATTATTAAAATAATAATAATAATAATAATAATAATAATATTATTATTATTATAATAATAAATAATAATATAAAAGCCAACTTCTTTTACAATTTTAAAGCTATACTCTATGTGCCTGGTGAGAGCCATGAGACGGTAATATCAAGTTTTTCTTATATAGTTCTACTGATTTTTCTTTATAATTAAAAGCAATTATTATAACATGATTGGATCGTACATAAGTTATTCTCTTATCTGACTTATAAAATATAATTAGCTAGAAAATTCAGTCAAAAGAAAATGAAGAACTTGGTCAATTAAGAAAAAGAAAAAGAAAAAGTGATGCGTTACTTCAATAAACCGGCAGCTTTGTACTTCATATTCTTTGCATCAATGCGTTATTTAATGTTTGATCAAAATAATTGTTAAAACAGAAATAATTTTTGAAGTGTTTGCTTAGTTTCTGTTTCTCAAAATATATACTAAATAGTACTTAAGTTTACTATAATAGTCCTTTCTCCTACAAGGAGCCACTTTAAGATAAAAGAAAAGTATTCTGTAGATTCTTGGTTGTCTGTGTGAACATTGATGGATATAGGAATCCATCAATGTATTATTTTTGGCAGGTTGTCATTAAAAAGTGCTATCACCTGTTTTCCAATCAATGCATCCGGAGAAATTTGGACATTCACCATAGGGAGTGCCCCGGATTATTAAAGGTGGAGACAAAGGCCATGTTTTCAACCATGTTGTCTTGAAGAATTGTTTAAACACTTACCATGTGATGAGCTCCTCTATAAATTGAGATGCCTAAGGTCATTCATCAAAGCAAAGTGAAGTGTGTTTGAGTGTCTCTTATGTGTGAGGAAAAGTGAGAAACAAAGTGTCTTGTAAAAATCAAGTGACTGGCTTTTATAACAGAGTACTGCTCTGGTTTTCTGTGGGCTTTTGTCAAATAGTAAAATACTTTGGGTGTGGGTTCGAGGAGTAGACACATTGCCGAACCTCGTTAAATCACTGTGTTCAATTCTTTGTGTGTGCACGTTGTTCAAATTCTTGCTATTTCCTTAACAACTGGTATCAAAGCGTTTGGTGGTGAATTCTGTCAATTTTCTGTGAGGTTATTATTCACATAAATAGTGAATGTTGTGAATAGTGAAATTTTGTCGGTGGTACTGATTCATCGGCAACGGTGTTCTAATACATGGAGGTTCACAGGAATTGTCAGAAAAGATCCAGAAAAAGTCATATTCGAGTATGAGCAATGACGGACGAAGGTAAAGTAAGGATCGAGAAGTTCAATTGAGCAAACTTCGGTTTCTAAAAGATGCAAATAAAGGATTATCTTTACCAAAAAGACCTCTATCTTCCTCTTGGAGGCAAAACAAAGAAACAACAGGAAATGACAGTTGAGGAGTGGGAGGTGCTAGACAAGAAGGCTCTTGGCACGATCAGACTCTTGCAACTGTCGCGTTCAACATCTCGAAGGAGAAAACCACTGAAGATTTAATAGCGGCTCTATCCAAAATGTACGAGAAGCCATCAGCCTTAAATAAGGTATTCTTGATGAAAAAACTCTTCAATATGAAGATGGAAGACGGTGGTAGCATGACTGAACTCTTGAACGGTTTCAACACACTAACAAGTCAGTTGGAATCTGTTGGGATCAACTTCGACGATGAAGTTAGAGCACTGCTAACTTTGTCAACATTACCAGATAGTTGGGATAGTCTGGTAATGGCTGTCAGTAACTCTTTTGGCTTTGGAAAGCTAAAGTTCGATGACGTTGTAAGAGTTTTTCTAAGCAAGAATTGAGCAGAAGATCTTCAGGATCTACGAAAACGTCTGGGAACATTTTGAGCGTAGAAGAAAAAGGAAGATCTTAAAAGAGAGGAAACAAGAACCGTGGAAGTTCTAAATTTAGGAGGAGTAAATCAAGAGGACCAAAATCAAGAAGTGGAGGTTGCTGGAACTACGGAAAGAAAGGACATCTGATGAGAGATTGCAAAGCACCAAAGCAGAATGATAATCAGGAAAGTAAAAATTCTATTAATCTTTCTGATAAAGATTCTTATGCTTTGATCATTTCTGTTGCGGTTCGTAATGATTTGTGGGTGATAGATTATGGTGAATCTTTTCATGCTACCTGTCAAAAAGAGATACTCCAAAATTATGTGCAGGGTGATTTCGGGAAAGTATAACTCGGAGATGATGAACCATGCAACATAACTAGAAGAGGAGATGTACAGATAAACCTGGCGAATGGGACTACTCTACATTTGAAAGACGTGCGACATGTTCCGAATCTCACAAGGAATTTGATATTAGTAGGCCAACTGTCAGATTCAGTATGCAGAACCACTTTCACAAGTGATTCATGGAAGGTGTCGAAAGGGGCTATGGTGATAGCTCACGGAAAGAAGGAAGGTACTTTCTATGTGATTAGTGGAACAAATAGTGTTCTAACAGCTACATCAATAGATTCGAGTGCAGATACCTGGCACCGCAGACTTGGGCACGTGAGTGAGAAAGGTATGAAGGTCATGCTATCAAAAGGGAAGATTCCAAATTTAAAGCATCTAGACCTGAGCTTCTGTGAAGACTATCTCAATGGAAAGCAGAAAAAGGTGAGTTTTTCTAAGATGGGCGGAAAATCAAAGCTTGAAAAGCTGGAATTGGTCCATACAGAGGTGTAAGGACCAACCAAGGTAACATTTCTTAATGGGTATTAATACTATGTTACTTTTATTGATGATGCCACTAGGAAGTTATGGGTGTATTTCTTGAAGCATAAATCTGATGCATTTGATGTCTTTAAAAAGTGGAAAGCTATGGTTGGGATTGAAACAGGTCGGAAGCTAAAGCGTCTGAGGTCAGAAAATGGTGGAGAAATTACAGCAATGAATTTGAGGAATATTGTGCTCTCAATGGTGTCAAGAGGTAGAAGACAGTTCCTAAAACACCACAGCAAAATGGAGTGGCAAAACGTGTGAACCAAACCATTAATGAACGTGCTAGAAGCATGAGGATTAATGCTAGATTACCCAAACAGTTCTGGGCATAAGCGGTGAACACATCAATCTATCTGATCAACAGAGGACCATCTGTTGCACTTGAGTTTAGACTTCTAGAGGAAGTGTGGACGGGAAAAGAGGTAAACCTATTACACTTAAGAATATTTGGTTGCACCTCTTATGTCCATATAAAATCAGATGAAAGGTCAAAGCTAGACCCAAAATCCAAAAAGTGTATCTTTGTTGGATATAGCATTAATGAGTTTGGCTATCGGTTTTGGGATCCAGTAAACTGAAAAGTCTTCAGAAGTAGAGATGTAGTGTTTAACGAGAATGTTCTATATAAGGACATGATGAAACAGGTGGAAGGGGAAACAAAAAAGAAAGAGTTTGTAGAACTTGAGGAAATTTCTACAAAATGAGTGTTACAACCCAGAGATGAGAATATAGAATCTCAGACTCCTGTTCCCCAAGTTTATCCTTAAGAATTGAGGAGATCAGAAAGAGTTAATAAAGGTCAACTCCCAGTTCGTTATTTAACATCTCTGAATTATTTGTTATTAACTGACAATAGTGAACCAGAATGTTATGAAGAAGCAATGCAGGTTAAGGATAAGCTCAAGTGGGAGGCTGGAATGAATGAAGAAATGGATTCCCTAGTAGTAAATCAGACATAGGATTTGACTGAGCTTCCAGAAGGCAAAAAGACTTTGCATAACAAGTGGGTTTACAAGTTGAAAGAAGAACACGATAGAACTAAGCGATACAAGGCTAGGCTGGTAGTTAAGGGATTTCAATAGAAGGCAAGTATCAACTATACTTAGATTTTCTCTCCTGTTGTAAAGTTGTGTACCATCAGATCTGTATTAAGCTTTATTGTAGTAGAGGACTTACATCTAGAACAGTTAGATGTGAAAACCGCTTTCCTTCACGGTGATCTGAATAAAGATATCTACATGAAGCAACCACAGGGGTATGAAGAACTAGGGAAAGAAGAGTTGGTGTGTAAGCTCAAGAAAAGTTTGTATGGGTTGAAACAAGCACCCAGGCAGTGGTATATCAGGTTTGATAATTTCATGTCTAAAAACATGTATACAAGACGTAACGCTGACCACTGTTGTTATTTTAAGAAGTTTGATGATTCCTACATCATTCTCTTATTGTATGTGGATGATATGCTTATTGCAGGATCAAGCATGATGGAAATAACAATGTTTAAGGAATAACTCTCCAAAGAGTTTTCTATGAAGGATTTGAGTATGGCCAAACAAATCCTTAGTATATGGATCAGCAGAGATAGGAAGAATTGGAGATTGTGGCTATCTTAGGAATAGATCAGGCTAAACCAGTGAACACTCCACTAACAAGTCACTTTGCACTTTCAAAAGGGTAATGTGTGACAACAGTTGAAGAACATGAATACATGTCAAAAGTACCATATGCCTCAGTAATTGGTAGCCTCATGTATGCTATGGTTTGTACCAGACCAGATATTGCACAAGCAGTGGGAGTCGTGAGTGGATTCATGAATAATCCAGGCAAGGAGCATTGGAAGGCTGTGTAGTTGATTATGAGGTACTTGAGAGGTACCACTAATGTATCCCTATGCTATGATGGATCAGAGATCAATTTGAAGGGTTATATCGATTCTGACATGGCAGGAGACCTAGATAGTAGAAAAAGTACTACAAGGTACGTCTTTACATTGGGCAGTGCAACAGTGAGTAAGGTCTTAAGATTTCAGAAGATTGTAACTCTCTCCACTACAGAAGCAGAGTATGTGGCAGCGACAGAAGCATGTAAAGAAATGGTGTGGCTATAAAGTCTGCTAAGAGAATTAGGCAAAGAGCAGAAGGACTGAAAGATTTACAGTGATAGTCAGAGTGCAATTTATCTGGCCAAAAATTTTGCATTTCATGCCAGGACAAAGCATATCGACATCATGTACCATTTCATACTGGGGCTCTTAGAAGAAAGGGTTATTACGTTGGAAAAGATTCACACCAGCAAGAATCCCACAGACATGTTAACCAAGACTGTTACGATTGAGAAGCTGAAAGGATGTTCAGCTTCTATCGGTCTTCATGCTTGAAGAAGCGGGAGAAGACTCACACCTAGTGGAAAAGGTCATGTTTTATGGTGGAGACAAAGGCCATGTTTTCAACCATGTTGTCTTGAAGAATTGTTTAAACACCTACCATGTGATGAGCTCCTCTATAAATTGAGATGCCTAAGGTCATTCACCAAAGCAAAGTGAAGTGTGCTTGAGTGTCTCTTATGTGTGAGGAAAAGTGAGAAACAGAGTGTCATGTAAAAATCACGTGAGTGGCTTTTGTAACAGAGCACTACTCTGGTTTTCTTTGGGCTTTTACCAAATAGTAAAATACTTTGGGTGTGGGTCCAAAGAGTAGGCACATTGCTGAACCTCGCTAAATCTTTGTGTTCAATATTTTATGTATGCGCGTTGTTCGAATTCTTGCTATTTCCTTAACACGGATGTGGAACTGCATTTGTTCATAACGATGTTTGCTTTGTAAATTTGTAATCATAAGCTTTCCATTGCTCTGATTTTTTTGCAATTTTAGGTTAGTCAATAAGAGCTTATGAAAATGCAGTATTTTTGCATAGAAGATGTGAAATAGATATCAGGCATTATAGAAAAGAACTGGAAAAAGATTTCGGGAATGAGTTTTTCAAAAAATAAGTTTATAAACTTAAATCCATTTTATATAAATAATCTTCTTTTAATTTCTAAATAAAAAGAAAATATGAAATATGTTTTGAACCTTCAGCACAATTCATATTTTTATTGGGATCATAATTTAAATTCAATTTGCATTTAGTAGTCGTGGCAGCCTAACCTCAAAATCGGCTGCATCGTTGTTTTTTCTTCTATAGATGTAGGGGTTCATTCAAAGACCCAATTCAACACAGAACCAAGCCCATCAAGATCAAATTTCATTTTGTTAGATAGGTTGAAATCTAGGGAAACCAATTTGGAGTAGTTAGGAAGTTTTAAGGAGGAGTATTTAAGGATGATAGTGGGTAGGATATTCCCGAGAACTTAAGCTTATCTAAACTCATTTCAACAGCTAGGGGTAATAGACTTTAGATGGATATAGCTATTAATTTTTAATACTTGATGGGTTTGGATAGGGTATTGGTAATACCTCGTACTCGTTAAACTCGACTCTATATATATATTTTATATTTTTATAAAATATTTTTTTGGCCTATTATATTGTCGAAATCCACAAAATTTAAAGATAGAACTTAATCGAGCTTTTGATTCATAATCTCTACCTGCGATGAAATTGTCAAGGATTTCAAGCTTTAACCAACATGATTCTTATTTTATGGTTTGTAATGATAATACGTATTACTAACAGACTTCCAGTCTTCAACTCTTTAAATAAATACCTTGATCCTAACCCCAGCATATAAATATCAGTACATTACTTCACATTCTCACTTTCTTTTAAAGTTAATGTCGTTATATCTAGATTTCATTGTTGTTTCTTTATAATTATTATTATTGTAATGATGTTGAATTGGTCATAAAAGCCAAGTGCTCCTACAATTTTAAGTATACCCTCTGTGGTTGGTGAGAGTTGTGAGACAATAATATCATTTGGCACAATAACTTGGTCAATTGAGGGTAATTAATAAAAAAGAAAAAAAAAGAAAAAAAAAGGGAAAAGAAAAAGAAAAAGTTATGCGTTACTTCATCTTCTTTGCATCAATTCGTTGCTTTATCCCCAGTGGTCCAATCTATGAATCAACTTCTGTCTATATAATATTAGCTAGTGTTAGCATTTTCACACATTGCTTTTCAATTATTAAATACCATATTATACTCTAGAGCCTAACTTTAATGGTCCTCAGAGTTGAATAAACTGTTACATGTTCATTCAAATAAGGCTTTGGAGTGACAAGTTCCTTGGTGAAACCTTTGTTTAGGTAAGTTGACTTATTTCAATTTTAATCAACATTTGTTTCTACTATTTAAGTCAAGCACTATTACATGTATAGATCATAAAAAGAAAAACGTTAGCTGTCTGATTCCCACTTTGCGGTTTTCCTTTTATAGCCTTGATAGATTAGATTTAATATATTTTTATTCTTCCATCCGGATAACATTATTTCACATTATAATTATTAATAGGAAAAATCAATCTCATGATAACCTCAAAGACATCATTAATTTTTTAACCTCATTTTTGTTGGACACGCCCCAGTTAGTTCGAACATCATTTATCTTGCTCATTTTATTCTATTTAAATTTTTTTTTCTTCATGATATCCAATATATATTATAATCATCTTCTACCATAGTACCACGTCATGAACTAGAAGTAGAACTCCGTAATTTTAAACCAATCTAAAACAGAGAATGGGATCCAGATGACAGCTCAAGGAAAATCTATCTTTAAACATCCTTTTTTTTTTAATCTTTTAACTTTGAAGATAGTTGATTAAATAACATGGCTTTTTTATAAGAATATTTGTGTTTTTTTTACATTATGGGTCCATCGCTCAAACATCCTATAAGTTCATAAGATTGATTCATTGATATGGGATGTGTTGTCACAAGTTCTCACCATTTAAGCTCTCGCATACTCACTAATGATA
The DNA here is from genome assembly GCA_023935145.1 of Bretschneidera sinensis. Classification (NCBI taxonomy): domain Eukaryota; kingdom Viridiplantae; phylum Streptophyta; class Magnoliopsida; order Brassicales; family Akaniaceae; genus Bretschneidera; species Bretschneidera sinensis. The sequence continues at coordinate 1,546,942 of CM043697.1, read as the reverse complement.
CATATAGTGCAATTAGCATGAATAACAAATCAAACCAACAATTTCGACTTACTGGGAGCCTAAGTATGATAATAAGTTTGTGACCACTCTAATACCACACATTCATATATATGATAGTGAACTTATGTCGAATATAATACTATTTGTAATATCATAAGTCCATCACTAAAAAATAATAGCTCAAATTATGTTTGAATTTATAGAGCTTTACATTTATAACATGATATTTCTCATTGCATTACTGATCATCATAGCTTTTTATTTAGGTACTGTTTGGCCTAACTGTAAGTTCTTTTGATTTTTAGCTATAAAAAGGGCTTTTAAATAGTTTTTGATAAATAAGTTTTGGTGTTAAAAATTGTTTAGTATTTGGTAAAACAATTGCAAAGATTCTGCATCTAAGACAATTTAGTTTCTTAAAAATTATTTTTCAGTTTTAATTTTTTGAAATTATTTTTAAGTGTTTGACTTTGTTTCTGTTATTTGGAATTAGCTAAACCTGTCTTGGATATCAATTCATAAGCTTGAAAGGTATCTTGCTTTGATTAGAAGTTTAGGAATTTTCATGAAGGATAACGAAGAATTTTTTTCTAGGCATCTTAATTCATAAAAGTTACATGACACAAAATATTTACTATCATAAAGTGAAAAGATGATCTTTCATTTCATACTATCTAATGGTGTACCGAACCTTTGTGCCTCATATCTTTTATAGATTAAGACATTTAACCAAGAATTTATATATATATATATATATATATATATATAAATTCTTGGTTAAATGTCTTAATCATAATTATAATTACCACTGATATAAAAATCTTCAAATCTTAACTGTTGAATTATAATTGACATAGTAGAGCTACACGTATATATCCCATGATGTCATGAACTTGAACTAAAACTCTATCTTTTTAAATCTATCTAAAACAGAGAATGGGATCCAGATGTTGTATATGCTCCATTAATATTTGAACATAATTTTTCTTTTTCCTTTTTTTCGTGGGAATATTTATTTTATCTTTATAATATTATAAATACATCTAAAAAATTTATCCGAAGTAACCTTTAGGTGCATAAGACGTTATATATATTAAAGATATCGTCATTGATGTAGGATTTGTGTGATTATAAACTCCCACTGTTTAGGTCATGTCCTCACGAAGAGAGGACACATAGATCACAATTCACATGAACATATCACAAATCAAACTAATGAGTCTAATTTGTTTGGAGTTCAAATAACTCGTGATCAGTCCAAATACCATACATCCACGTAGTAATAGATTTAAGTATATTATGATACAATCTGTTACACCATGAATCCTATCACTTAAAAGTGATAGATAAAGTTACCTTTAAGTTCATAAGACCTTATATATATTGAAATCTTTCTCATTGCATTATCATCATGAGATGTGAGTCATCATAAATTCTTATTTAATCGTTTTATCTGACTGTAGTTTCGGTTTGTAACTATAGAAAGGGCTTCTAAAATTGTTTATAGAAAGCTTCTAAAATTGTTTATGATAAATCAATTGTGAACGGGACAGATCCATTTGGGGCCTAGTAGGGACATTTCTCTCGCTGAAATGCCCAAAAGCCTTTATTATTCTATATGTAGTTTGTGAATTTTTTAAAATGCTCCATAAATTTTTTTTTTTACCCCACTTTTGATATAATAAACTAAAATGTCCTCAAATGTCAATTTCCAATCAGTTCCCAAGAAAATCAAGAAATAAGAATTGGCTCGTAAATTATAAACAACTGTAATTTGTTATGCTAGGCTTCGGGCGTGTGGTTAGTTTTTTATTCGTGCATGGTTAGTTTTGGCTTCGTGCGTAGTTGCCATCAATCCATTGCCCAATTTAACAAAAATCACTAGTCACACTAAGTTTACTTTCAATAATATGACCAAACGACAATACTTGTTTGTATGTAGGTTAATTTGATATGTAATTTTTTTTTCACCTTTTACTATCAAGTTTAAATTTACAAGAAAAGTGATTAACTGTATAACTACATTTAGTTACCTCTTACTCAACTTATGAAATATAATCATGTGTTAAAATTAAAAGTATCATTGCCTAAGATCATCGAGACTAGTTAAAAGCCTAAAAACAACTTTGTATGCTATAAATATATTTGACTTTAATTAGATGTTGCTGAGATTTTATCTCTAAAATCCACTTACTCAAATTTTAGATAAAATACAACCACTACAATTAGATAAACAAATAAAATTAAGAGCCAAAACACCAATAATTACTAATTTGTCAACCTCTTTGCCAACATCCACCAACAAACCAGTTGCTTTATTAATCTTCAAGTACAACTTTTGAAAGAGTAAAGTTGTCAAACTCTCGCCCCATAGTCTCAATACAATAAAAGCCCTTAATCTAGCCCTAGTTGTAAGTGCCATCTCTACTTGACAACCCAAAACCCCAATACACACAAAGCTCTCATCCCAGCTCTAGTAGTAAACCCCTCTAGTTTACATTGTATATGAGAATTATGAGTGTGTTTCGAATTTTCTTTGGGACTCCCTTTATATAGAAGAGATTTTCCTAATACCAATAGGAAAAGAACAACAACAAAGAAAACAACTTCTACGACTACTAGGACAAGCTATAGAATAGGAAACCATTTTTCCCAGACCAATTAGAAGTATTTCTTGTGGGAAATTAAGCCAAAATCCTAACAGATGTAATAGTTCATTTTCTTCATTTTTGATCACATTCGCAGTGAATTAATTATTTAACAATAATATGTTTTTTTTTCTAACATTAAAGACTTTAGAACTTAATATTTTGGTAGTTTGATTTTAAGGAAGAAAAATGTCGGCCAAGCAAGGTTTACTAGACAGAGTTGTAGAACTATGGAATGTATGGGAGATCAGAGGTATGATTTCACAAAATCATCCTCATCATATTTGGTTCCCAACGAAAGCACACTACGAGATTATGGATTTGGATCGTCGTTTGGTTAGCATATACATCAGTGGATTGGGTGGCTACAATTGCACTGCGTAACATGGCCAGAGGTGATTCTGAAGCTAAATTTTCAAATCCAAGTGACAAAATTCAAGCATTTTGGTTTCATTCTTTCTCTTGCATCTTGGTGAACCAAACATCATCACTGCATACTCCTTGGAAGATAATAAGTTGTGGTTAAGACACATTCTTCCACTCAAAATTCAAGTTGATGTTGCATTTTATGTCTTATTTAAATCTTGAAATGACACCGCCTTAACATATTTAGCAATTCTAATGTTCATTTTTGGAAATGTCAAGTATGGAGAGAGGAGTTGGGTGTTGAGGTCTTCAAGCTCTAAGCATTTTAGAGAGTCTTTTCTTATGTCTCTTGACATAGAATATATTTTGTTGAAAATCGAAGAAACTAGCAATGAAAACTTAAGGGATATGAACATGAAGAAAATTGGCGAAAAAATCGTAAGAGATGTGAACGTAGAGGAGATATTTGAACTTGAGAAGGTTAAGCCTGATGCCCATTATCTTTGCCAAGCTGATTTCGTATTCAAAAGGTTTATATATCTCTTTGCAGACCTTATCCTTGACTATTATGATCGAGTTGAAAGCTACTCCATCATTCATATCTAAGATGTTGATTGGATCACAGATTGAAATTGAAAAGTTTGGAGGAAAGAGCTTTGAGTTGTAGAAACTAAAGATAGAGGATCTACTCGTGGATAGGGACTTGTAGACGGTGATAGTCAATGGGATGCCAAAGAGTACAATGAGCATGATGATAGCATCCATGGTAGAGGCAGTGTTGCCGGTGGTGTTTTCAGTATCTTTTTTAGCGGCCATCACAGAGTGAGAGAAGCTTAATTGAAAGGCACGAAGTCTGATTCGACTGTGCGAGGCCAATTCTATCCTGATAAATATCTATGGAGAGAAGATTATGAAAGAACTCTGGAAGAAACTGGAAATCCTTTATTAAAGTAAATCTCTGGTAAACAAACTGTTTCTGAGAAAGAAGTTGTACAACCTTTGGATGGCTGAGGGCGATTCTTTCTTTGTTCATCTACATGAGTTCAAAACTTTGATAGGTCAATTATTTTCTATTAGTGTTAATGTGACGGATAATTATAAGGCTATTATACTACTTGATTCGTGGGATAACTTGATTGTTGTGATTAGTAGTGGTACGACTGATCTGTCCTTTGAAAATGTCGTGGCAACCTTATTGTATGAGGAGATGAGGTGGCAGAGTACAAAGAACTCATCAAAGAATGCCTTATCTGTGAGAGGTAAACTCATTATAGAGATTACAAGTGGTCTGGTGATAAACCAAAGCTTAAGAGAAGATAAAAAAGTAAGGATAAATTTGGGTTGAAGTGTTGGAAGTATAGGAAGCCCGGGCATCTACAGAAGGATTGCAGAAGTAAGAGTATAACCCTTGAAAAGCGAACAGGCGAGAGATCAGTTTTAGAAAAAAAGAACCAGTATGATGATGCTAGTGACTTATATATGGTATCCTGTTTGGCTGAATTAGATCGAAGTGTTTGGAGAATTGACACATGAGTACCTTTTTACATGATACCTTACAGGGACTAGTTTCATGAGTATGAAACCTTTGATGAAGGAAATGTTTTATTTGGAGATAACTTTACGGTGAAAATTATTGGTCATGGGAAGGTAAAGTTGAAGATTAATGATGGGATAGTCAGGAAATTTCCAAGCGTGATGCATATTCTAGGTTTCAACAGGAATCTAATTTCAGTCAGCAAGATGACAGATGGGGGAGTGAATTTTAGCTGTGACAAAAATCCATGCAAGACGACTCGTAGATCGCTAGTAATTGCACAAGGTGTTTGGTATGATATGTTGTACAAGTTATTAGGAAGTACAGTACAAAGTCAGTATAGTTGAGGTTTTATCTCTGAGAAGGCGACTAATGATGGGGAGACGTCTTCTATGCTGTGGCATCTGAGGATTGGGTATATCAGTGAAAAAGGACTATCTACTTTATCGTCAAAGTAGATGGTGAAGGAAATCCCAGATTGATCCATGGGATTTAGTTTCTATGAGCATTGTCTACATGGAAAACAAAATTGTGTGAGTTTTAAGCCTGCTAGCATGATGGCAAAAGGTATTATGGATTTGATACATAGTGATGTGTTTGTGCTAGTTCCAGTCCAATCTCTTGGAAAATAAAGTTATTATGTCTCTTTCATTGATGATTTTTCAAGGTATTCATGGATTCACTTCATTAAGAGTAAAACTGAAGCATTTGATAAGTTATGTGAGTTTAAAGCATTGGTAGAAAATCATATGGAAAGAAAGATAAAGCTACCGAGAACAGATAATTGAGAGAAATTTTGTTCAGACAAGTTTGAGTAATTTTGTATGGCAAGAGGCATCGCAAAACAGAAAACAACTCTATATATATCTCAACAAAACACGGTGGCTGAGAGACTCAGTCGGTCACTCATTGAGAAATCGAGGAGTGTGCTGAGTTGTGCAGGCTTAGAGTTGGAGTTTTAGGCAGAGGCAGCTGCTACGACATGTTATTTGAAGAATATGTCACCTATATCAGCTTTGCAAGATCAGACACCATTTGAGGCACTTTTTAGGAAAAAGTCGAGTTTGGCTCATGTTAGGGTGTTTAAGTGTGATGCTTATATGCATGTGCCAAAAGAAAAGAAGAAGAAATTTGACAGCAAATAAATGAAGTGCATTTTCATTGGTTATATGGGTGGGGCCAAGAGGTACAAGTTATGAAATCCAGAAAATAAGAGTACAGTTTTCAGTAGAGATGTTGTGTTCAAAGAAACACAAAGGGATGTGGCTGTTGTCCAAGATGTATCGGAACAGCTAAAGTAGGTTCAAATTGATCTTAGCTTGGGAGATAAAGAGTGGGAGACTATCCCATAGACTACATTGGATACTTTAGATTCTGAGTCAGTTAGGCCTGAGCACAATATTCATGTTTATGATGTAAAGGATAAGGCTTTAGATGCTGGCTCAGGGGTAGAGACCACACCTGTTATGAGACGATCCACACAGTTAAGTGGCAACCCATCAGGTATTCTCCAAGTGCTTGCAGTGCATTATATGCTTCAAATATTATTGGTGATGATCCTAGCACAGTGAAAGAGGTGAGAACTTCTGATGATGCATATCTGTGAGATGATGCTATAAAAAATAAAATGTAGGCACTGGACATGAGTGAATCATGGATCCTTGTAAAATTTCATAGAAATAGGAAGGCAATTGGGTGCAAATGGAATTTTAAGAAGAAAACAAATGCAGATAGAATGGTAGAAAAGTGTAAGGCATGCCTGGTTGCAAAGGACTACTCGTAAATAAAGAGAATTGACTATGGTGAGATATTTTCCCCGATAGCAAAGTTGACATCTATTAGGTTTGTCTTATCCATAGTAGATGGTTATAATATAGAGGTCAAACAACTAGATGTGAAGACAACTTTCCTTCATGGTGACTTAAAGGAGAAAATTTACATGAAACAACCTGAAAGTTTTATAATCAAAAGAAAGGAATAGCTGGTTTGTAAATTGAAGAAGTATTTGTATGGACTAAAGAAGTCACCATAGATGTGGTACTAGAAGTTTGGCATATATGCCATTCAACTTGGGTTCACTCGTAGTTATGCTAATCATTGCGTCTATATGAAAAGGTAAAGGGTTGATTTTATCATTTTAACCTTGCACATTGATGATATGTTGTTGATTGGAAATAATAATAAGATGATTAGCACTGTGAAGGCATCCTTGGCAAGGTAGTTTGACATGAAAGACCTAGGACCAGTAAACTTTATCTTGGGTATGCAGATAAAGAGGGATCATGAAAATCGAAAACTGTGGCTAAGTCAAAAGAAGTATATTCAAGAAGTGTTGAAGAAATTTAACATGTCTGACAGCAATCCAGTAGGGACTCCCATGCCTTTGAGAACCAAGTTATCTGTGGAACAATGTTCGAAGATGGAGGAAGAAGCTGAAGAGATGGCACATGTACCTTATACTAGAGCGGTTGGAAGCTTGATGTACACTATAGCGTGTACAAGACCAGATGTTGACCAAGCAGTGGGAGTAGTGAACAGATATATGTCTAATCCTGGAAAAGAGCATTGGATTGTAATCAAGAGAGTTCTTAGATATCTTCGTGGCACGTCAGAGTTCGCATTGTGTTATGGAGGTATGGAAGGTATGAAGAATCTTGATATTGTAGGATCGGTTGATGCTGACTAGGAATCTTGATAGCAGAAGGTCTGTAAGTAGATACGTGTTCAATCTATTTGGTGGGACAGTGAGTTGGATGAGCAAGAGGTAAAGTATTGTTGCCCTTTCATCCATAAAAACAGAGTATATGGCGATAACTTATACTGGAAAGAAAATGGTTTAGCTTCAAAGGTTGTGTGCTTGGCTTGGGTTTAAACAAAGAGCAGTGAAGGTGAAATGTTACAATCAATGTGCTATCTTTTTAGCAAAGAATCATGTATTTCATTCATGGATGATGTACATTAATATCCAATATCACTTCATCCGGGAAAAGATTAAAGATATGATAATCTTGGAGAAAGTAGATACAATAGTGAACAATGTAGATTTCTTGACTAAAGCAAAATTTGAGTGGTGTGCTACTGAGATGGGCTTGAAGAAATAGAGTTCTAGGAAGTTTTCCATGTGTGTGAATTATTTACCAAGTGGGATATTGTGAACGGGCGGGGGTTAGGGGGCAGTACCCCCAAAAATTTTAGGCCCTTTACATGTTTTAGGTATGGTTTTTGCTTGGTGGTTTGGGCTTGAGCCCATAAATAGCCATGGTTTTGCAGTAGGGTAAAAACCCTAATTAGGGCGTATTAAGTTGCTTATAAATACTCTTTATATACTAAGCACACATTGTAATGAGAGATTTATGAGGTTGATTAGAGTGAAACTTCTGGCAGGATGTAACCCTATTCTAGGGTGAACCTGAGTATATCTTGTCTTAGTTTCTTTTTGTTTTATAATTCGTGTGATTGACATGTCATGAATCGTTCATTACTTTTAGTTGGAGCTGTTATCATTGAGGTTTACGTGTTCATCGTACTTACTGTTTCAGACTAGAAATGCTTTGGTTGACTAAGCATAAACACTCATGGACCAATTCCAACTATGTTGATCCTACTCAGTTTTCTCAATCGCATCTAATAAACTGAAAGAGGTGGTCAGGCTCCATGGGGCAACACAACTTAATATGGTTCTGCATCGAGACATCATTCACTGTGAAAGGATTAATAAGTGATTGCAAGTTCCCAATTTGGAAGGATATGAATAAAGATTTATAAAATTAATCTTTCAACAACTCCTACAAAAATGGGAAAAAGTAAGTGGTGATCGCTATAATATTGTTTCTTTGTTATGCGTTTATCTACCTAAATAAATAAGCAAATAATCATATAGTTTTACTTGCAAGTGCACAAGGACAACAGTAACATATTGTGCAAGTACGAGATCATCTCCACAGGGATTGATGAATTTCGTTTTTAGAATTAGTTTCGCAAGATAAAAACGAGCGAAATAAATATTGGGTTTGAATTAATAATAATGATAAAGGCGTAGAGACTTGATATCCACCACTAATCATGCTACCACAATGCAACAGTATGCCAATGCTTTAATCATACCATGTATACCTAATGTTTGTCAACCTAAGGGCATGGTATCTACTCCTTAAGCTATTGATTTCCTAAGCAACGAGTTAAGCATAGTATCTATTCTAACTCTTTTTTTTCTCAAGGGATTCAACATGGTGTATACTGAGTTATTCCTTAAGAGAGCATAGGATCTATGAAAATCGATAACCACATGAGACCTAGGGCATGGTGTATACTCCCGATTTTCCATGTTGATTAACCCAAGAACCCGACGTGGATATCTTTTGTTACTATTATTAAACCTAGGACTCAATCATCCAAATTGATTTAACTATCTAATCCATACCACATGCATACGTTGATCAGACACACCATATGAGGAATTTAAATAAACACAAGTATTAATCAAGTTAAGCAACACAACATGAATATCGCAAAGGCGCCAAATAATTAGGGCTTTAATCAAGCCCTTACTAAAAAGTTAGTTACACATAATAAAATAAAGGAAAGAAGAAACCTGGGAGAAGAGTCGTCAATTCGTCTCCATGGTCTCATTCCTGGTCTCGCCGAACAATAGCTAAAACTAAAAAAGGGCCATGTTTCTGTGTTTTACAAGTCTATTTATAGGGTTCTAAGGTCACCTCGAAATCCTAACTTCCAAAATAAGACTCGAACCATTATTTCCAAAACAAGTTCTGCTGATTTACTGTATGTATGCGCTTGATCACACACTCTTGCTCTCGAGCCTTCTTCTTGCATGAGAGCATAAGCTGTGGTTGATCCTGGCATGGGTGCTGGATGCTTGTGCGCTCGATCGCACTCTTCTGTGCGCTCGATCGCACCTATCTGGTTCCAGATCCTCAGTTTTCTTGCTTAGAGCTCCAAAATGTCTTCTTTTCTTTAAAGACCTATGAAAAACACAGAAAACACGAAAATGAAGTAGAATATACTAAAATAGATAAACAAAAAGTCTAACAAGTGTAAATTAAGGGGCTTAAATATGACTATTTAAGCACTTATTAGTCTTGCAAGCAATTATTGGCTCAGCGAGGTAGGCTCGGAGAGGTGATTATGTGCTTGAAAAAAAAAATTGCCTTGATGATTTTCGTTGGAGCACAATCGAGTAGAATTCGACCATAGCTTTCTTCCTTAGCACATTGTTACTAATCTTTGCTACTTTGATGATATGGACAAACATGAAGATTCTAGTACCATCGATTCAAATTGCAAAACTAGTAATTAAATGCTTATCAAATTATGTGTTGTATCTTCTTGTTATGTGTCCATATATGCTTCCTAAAGGGATTAGTGAGATAAGATTCATAGACACTTGCATTGAATTCAAGAAATTTCTTGAATAGAGATATGGTAAGCTGAAATTTAAATTCACGGATTTTCTTAGATGCATTGATTTTGGGACACCTAAAAAGGAAGCTCGGAGCAAATTGCTTTCAGTAGAGGTTGATAGGTTAGTAAAGGGAGATAATAATAAATTAGTATTGTTCCAAGGGGTTAAGCTTGCAAAGCAATTGCAAATGATGAAATCTCAAGAGGGCTGGGACAATAAAAATAAATGGGATATAATAAGTGAAATGTGGGTAGAACTGTTAGCACATGCTGTAAGTCGTTGCAGATGGAAAGAGCATGGCCAACAACTTAGGAATGGCAGAGAGCTATTCATGCACATTTGCCTTCTTATGTCTCATCTTGGCTTGAGTGAGCAATATCAGATACAAAAGCAGTACATTAAAGGACCAGATATACCGTATTGGTGGCTTAGGTATGTTTGGTTCCCTTGTCTATATTGTTGTTATACGTGTGCTGCTGCTATTTCTATTTGCTTTTTCGGTCCAATCATTGTGTTAATATACATAATACGTAAACATTTGACTATATCGATAACATAGGGATATTCAACAGCCGTATAAGTTTCTGCAGAGGAAAGCTATTTTAATTTATACAATTTATGTGTAGTGTTTTCTTAATTTCTTCTAAGATAATATATTGTGTATTTGTACTTGATTTGCATAATTTTCTTTTGGAAAAAATAATTATTTTTATTAAAAATAAAAAAAGGTTTGTGAGTACGATCCACCTCTTAACATTTCTTACAAGTTCAATCCATTAGATATTGCAATCTCCAATCCATTATGTCAATTTCTAAATCTTTGCATCAACTCATTGTTTTCTTTCTTTTTTTTTCCATAAGAATATTTGTTGTATTTATAATATATATATCATGGATACATTACCTAAAAGTTTATCCTAAGTAAACTTTAGGTTCATAAGACGTTATATATATATATATATATATATATATATATATATATATATATATATATATATATCAAGATCTTGTCATTGATGTAGGATGTGTGTGATTATAAACTCCCACCGTTTAGGTCATGTCCTCACGAGGCGAAGACACATAAATCACAATTCACATGAATATATCACAAATCAAACCAATGAGTCTGAATTTTTAAAATTGATTCTTGGTCTTTGTTTGAAATGATTTGGGTTTAAATTAATTGATTTTGAGTTATATGAAGTGGATATATGTTGTTGTTGATAAAATCCTAAAGTTTGGAACGAAATAAGAAAAGTTAATGTTAAGTGTTGTTAAAAGTATAAGTTTAATTCTATGGAAGTATAAAGATTGATGGATTTATGATTTATTGAAGTTGGAATGTGAATTATGGTGGAACTTTGATTTAATTTTAAACTATAACATGGAAGAAAGTAAAATTTGTGATTTTGGGGTAGTTTTAGATGTGCAAGTTTGGGTATGAAAAATAATACTTGTTGGAGCTAAAGAAATATCTTTACTTTGGAGGATTTTAGTGATAAAGAACTAAAGTTTGGGAAGAATTCTATTAGATCGGTATTTTGGAGATTATATGAATTAAATTAAGCTAGTGTTTGAAAAATGTTAATTATGTGAGTTTAAAATCTTGGTGGTATAAAGAATATTAGATTAGCATGATTATTTGAAATAGGAAGAAGTAGTAAGTAAATTTAATATCATTGTCTTGAGATATGAATCTCAGTTTTGATAGGAAAGAAAGGAAAAGAAAGGATAAGGAAAGTAGACAAAGAAAAGGAAGCTTGTGATATAGTATTGTTTTGATAAATTCTTGTAGTTACTTGATAAAGATAAATATTAGTTTCATTCATACATCTTGGATTTTTTGGATTGTTATAATAAATGGTAATTAAAATCTTTAGGCGCAGTTAGAGAACATGCTAAAGGTAAGGAAATAGCTCAAGACTAGCTTTTGGCATATTAAAGGTGAGTGTCACATTACTATTAGTAAGTGTAATGGATTATATGATAAAGATGGAAATATGTAAGTATGATGTTAATCATATAAGGGTGTTCATACACATGTGTTTGATTTAAAACAATGATATGTGATGTATATTGTTACGATGGAATTGATTGATAAAAAAAGATGTTTGTGAATTGTTGTGGAGTTTTATGTTTGAAGGTTGTGGCATTGTGAATGCATTGAATTGATATGAATTATAAAGACATTATGGAAATGAATGGATTGAAAAGGGAAGGTAGGATCCTGGGCTGAAGGGGATCTGAGGATAAAATTTGAAATGGTAGGACCCCTCCCAAGATGGGTGAAGGGGATCCGAGGATAATTTTGAAAACAGTAGGACCCCGACCGGGATGGGTGAAGGGGATCTGGGGGATATATGATGAGAAATGTACCCGTACATGGGGAGATGTCCCTGTTGTGTTGTGATTAGCCCAATGAGAGGTAATAAAAGGAATTGGGATATGAAATGGTCATAGATAGCATTACATTGCATTGAGAATGAATATGGTTGACCCATAAAAGATGTATGATTGAATTTACCCAATGGAGGGTATGTAATGCTTATAGATATGATATTAATGTATTTATTTAAAGGAAAGTAAATGGTGATTAATGTGATAGATATATTGATGTGTTTTTTGAAGGAACATGAATTGTGATGGATGTGATAAGTATATATTAATGTGTTTTTTTTTCCAGGAAGGTAAAAGATTGATATGATAAGTATATATATTCTTTCAAAAAAGGTGAATTATAATTAATATGATAAATATATATTGGCAAATTCTTGAGTTATGAATGCATTTCATGTGACATGAATTACTTAATGATATTATAGAATCGAATGAAAGTGGAAAATGAGATGAAACCAAGTGAATGCTACATTGCATTGCATTTCACTTATTTACATTAGTGATGGATGTATTGATCAGATTAGCCCATTGGGAGGCATTTGTTATGATTTGGCCTACGAAAGGTATATGAAATGATTCACTCATTGAGAGGTATTAAATGTGATTGGCTTATTATGGACATGTGATGTGAATGGTCCGATGAAGGGTATAATTGATTATTGTGAATTAAAAATTATCGGGATGGATGTTGTTCATGAATGTGAATATTAATGTTTTTGTGATGATTGTTTCTTGTGTAATAAAAATGAGGAAAATAAATCGGAAGTATACATAAAAGTTGTATTATATTTATATTTATAAGAGATAACTTATATAAAAAGGTTTGAAAGTAAATGTTGGAAAATCACCTTCTTGCGGAATCCCAGGTTATGATCTTTCCAAACACCGAAGTCCAAAAATGACTTATAATGAAACAGCAATAAGACAATAAAAGAACGTACACAAGCAATTTTTATCGAGGTTTGGCAATGTGCCTACGTCTTCATGAGCTCCTCCGAGCCCTCTGCACTAAATCAATGGAGTTCTTACAATTACAGCAACACTTCTTCAAGAATCCTCTAGTTCTTGAGAACGAAAGAAGAGAAAAGAAAGTGATAACGACTAGTGTTTCCTTGGAATTTTCCCCAAGAAAATTCCTATTACAAAGCTCTTGAATCCCCAATCTATTCTACTCTCTCTCTAAACAACCAACCTCTCTTGAATGAGTCTCTCCTGTGTTTAATGTCTTTGCACTCTCACGCATCATGTGTTCTATTTCACACACACTCACATGTCATTCACCTCTCTTGTTGAGATGATTATGATGATCTTCACTTGTTATTAGAAAACCCTTTATATAGAGTAATGACTTCCTTATCCAATCTTTGAGATCAATCTCAATCCAATCTTTGAGATCAATCTCAACCCTTAGATCTCAAGAACTAAAGACCTATGGCTCTCTAAGAGTCTAAGTGAACCTATGAATTTTAACCATTCTCCACGCACTATCTCAAAGTGCCCAAAACCATACTCCAGGTGTGCCTGGCGCCGCGGCCCAAAACAGGGCTGGCTGCGGCGCAAGACAGGGCTACAAACCTATATTCTTCTTCAGTTGCTGGGTGTTGCAGCTTGGGAAGGCTGGGCCACGCAGTGGCCTGGAGAGGGGGACTTCTGGGTATGCTGTGGGCCACGGCGCCGTGGCGCACAAGGCTGACCTAATGCTAAACTCTTCTCCCGTTTAATCCTTAGAAAAATACCAACATTAAAGAAAGATATATATATACACATTTTAATACGACTACTTCTAATAATGTGAAACCTTGCTGAGTATTTTAGCTCACCCCCTCTCTTTACAAACTTTTCAAGAAAATGTCGGGAAACTTGAGATCAAAGTTGAAGGAAGTCCTTTATTCTCGTCCACGACATCCTCATCTTTTTGGTCATTTTGGAAGTCTAAGGTTTTTTTTGTCTTAATTTAATTTTGTAAAAGTTTTCATGTTAATTGTATTTCAGGAAATTTCTTGTACTTGAGTATTTGGTAAGATTTAAAGAGTTGATTTGATGTATTGATAAGTTTAATGTTTGTAAAGAAATATGTTATTTGGAATTGTATTGTTTAAAAAGGATGTTGTTTGAAGTTCTAAGTTTTGAGTGATTGCATCTTGAGTCCAAGCGCTCAGTGTTGAAAGAAAATGGAACCGTTCTGAGTCGGGCTCACTCGGAATAGGCCATTATAATCCTACCACTTGCCATTCCCAATAGTGTTGAGAATTGAAACTATTCCATGTTGGTCTGACTTTAGTTTTTTTGTTAACCTGGGTTAAGTTAATTAGAGTTTCTCCCTTGCAATTCTCTTTCTACTTTACTTGATCTGTATGGTTCTCATATCATTTTATTAGAATCCCAAATCATAATAATATAAAAGCCAACTACTCTTACAATTTTAGAAGTATATCCCTCTTTGCCATTATTATAACATGATTGGATGGTACATAAGTTACTCTCTTTTCCTGATATCCGACTTATAATTTATAATTCCCTGAAGGAGTTTCTAAGTGTGGTGTAATTAGCAAGTTTAAATTGAGGGTAATTAATAAAAAGAAAAGGAAAAAAAAGAAAAAAAATAATGATACGTTACTTGAAGAAACCGGCAGCTTTGTACTTCCATCTTCTTTGCATCAATTCATTGCTTCATCCCCAATCAACTTTTCTCCATATAATATTAGCTGCTATTAGCATTTTTGCTTACTGCATTTCAATTATATCGTTTAGCTTCTGGAGTCTAATTTTTATGGTTTTGAAAGTTGAATAAGCTGTTACACGTTCATTCAAAGAAGGCTCTCGAGTAACTTGACAAGTTCCTTGGTGAAACCTTTTTTTTTTCCAGGTAAGTTGATTTATTTCATTTTTAATTCACATTTTTTGTGAACTCAAAGAAAAAAATCACATTTCTTCTTATGATTTATAGCTCATAAAAAGAAAACGATAGATTTAACTTTTTTGTGTTCCTTCGTCTGCATAAAATTTCACATTATATTTGTTAGTATGAAGAATCAATATCATAACTTCAAAACTCCTGAATATTTGTTTTTTAAAGATACATGAATATTTTTGACTCAGGTATAATCACTGAGTGAAGTTACTTGTGCTAATTACGTCAATGTAATTAAATATTATCACTGCATATATATATATATATATATATATATATATATATATATATATTGTTAAGTGTGAACATGAGTATCTGATCATGATTGTAATTATTGATATGAAATATCTTTATATTTTAGTCTTGAATTATAATTAGTAGGGTTCCTTGTGAACACCATTGAACCATCCATATTTACTAGGTAGATACCTTTAGTATGATGTATATGCTCCATTAATTTTTTTAAACATCATTTGTGTTGTGCGCGCCCCAGATAGTTTTATCCACTTTTGTCTTCTCATGAAAGTTAGAACAAACTGTAAGTTAATTTAGACTTGGGGCTTGTGGTTAGTTTTTTGTTCTTGTAGTTAGGTTTTGGATTCGTGCGTAGTTGCCATCAATCCATTACCCAATTTTATAGAAATCACTAGTTACAATACGTCTACTTATGAAATATAATCATGTGTTAAGATTAAAAGTATGGAGACTTCAAGTCTAAAAACAACTTTGTTTGTTAAAATATATTTGACTTTAATTAGATGTTATAGTTCAATTTCCTCATTTGTCGAGCACATTCAAAATGAATTAATTATTTAACAACTATTTTTTTTTTTTCATTCTAAACATTAAAGACTTTAGAACTTAATATTTTGACAGTTTGATCTTAAGGAAAAAAAAATGCCGGCCAAGCAAGGTTTACCACAGAGAGTCATTGAACTATGGAATGTATGGGAGATCAGAGGTATAGTTTTACTCAGCCTTTGTTTACAAATCATCCTCATCATATTTGGCTCCCGACGAAAGCATACTGCGAGATTATGGATTTGGGTCCTCGTTTGGTTAGCATATACATCAGCAGATTGGACGGCTACAATTGCACTGGGTAACATGGCCAAAACAGAGCTGATTGTGAAGCTAAATCTTCAAATCCAAGTGACGAAATTCAAGCGTTTTGGGTTCCATTCCTTCTCTTGCATCTTGGTGGACCGGACACCATCACCGTGTACTCCTTAGAAGATAATGAGTTGTGGTTAAGACACTTTCTTGCACTTGTTATCCAAGTTGATCTTGCATTTTATGTCTTCTTCAGATCTTGGAATGCCACTTCCTTAACATTTATATCAATTCCAGTGTTCATTTCCGGAATTGTCAAGTATGGAGAGAGGAGTTGGGTGTTGAGGTCTTCAATCTCTAAGCATTTTAGAGAGTCTTTGCTTATGCATCCTGAAATAGAAGAGATCAAAGAAACTGATGAAGAAACTGGCGAGGAAATCCCAAGGGATGTGAACATGGAGGAGACGATTGAACATGAGAAGGTTGAGCCTGATCCAAATTATCTTTGCCAAGCTGATTACTTATTCAAACGGTTCACATATCTCTTTGCCGACCTTATACTTGAAGAAATCGGCAGCTTTGTACTTCCATCTTCTTTGCATCAATTCATTGCGTCATCCCCAATCAACTTTTCTCCATATAATATTAGCTGCTATTAGCATTTTTGCTTACTGCATTCAATTATATTGTTTAGCATCTGGAGTCTAATTTTTATGGTCTTGAGAGTTTAATAAGTTGTTACAAGTTCATTCAAAGAAGGCTCTCAAGTAATTTGACAAGTTCCTTGGTGGAACTTTTTTTTCCAGGTAAGTTGATTTATTTCATTTTTAATTCATATTTTTTGGCGAACTCAAAGGAAAAATCACATTTCTTTTTATGATTTATAGCTCATAAAAAGAAAACAATAGATTTAACTTATTTGTATTCCTTCGTCCATATAACATTTCACATTATACTTATTGGCATGAAGAATCCATCTCATAACTTCAAAACACCTTAATATTTGTTTTTTAATGACACATGAATACTTTAGACTCAAATATAATCAATGAGCAAGGTTACTTGCACTAATTACATCAATGTAATTAAATACTATCACTGCATATATATATATATATATATATATATATATATATATATATATATGGTGATTATCAAGTGTGAACACGAGTATCCAATCATGATTGTAATTATAATTAATATGAAATATCTTTATATTTTAGTCTTGAATTATAATGAGTAGGTTCCGCTTGAACAACGTTGAACTATCCATATTTACTAGGAAGGTAGCTTTACTATGATGTATATGCTCCATGGTTTTCTTTTAAACTTTTAGTTTAGTTGGTTAATTAATATGGTTTTCTTTTTCCCTTTTTTTCATAAGAATATTTGTTTTGTTTTAATATCGTAAGTACATCACCTAAAAGTTTTATCCAAATAACCTACATATACATAAAGATCTTGTCATGTTCTCATGAGGAGAGGACACATAGATCACAATTTACACGAATCACAAATCAAACCAATGAACCCAATTTGTTGGGAGTCTAAATAACTTGTGATCAGTCTAAATACTACACATTCATTGAATTATAGATTTAGGTTTAATATGATACAATTTATTACATCATGAACCCTATCACTCAAAAAAGATATTTATATATAAACGCACACTATAATCTTTCTCATTGCATTATCATAATAAGATATGAGTTATAGATTTAAATTATAAAAAAGGCTTTTAAAACTGTTTATAATAAACCAACTGTGGACGGGACTGATACATTTGGGGCTAGTGGAGACACTAGCTTGCCCCCATTGAAATTCCTAAAAGTCTTAAATATTCTATACGTAGTTTGTGAATTTTTTAAAATGCCCCACTAATTTTTTTTTTTTTTGACGGCACTTTTCTCATAGTCAACTAAAATGCCTTCAAATTTCAATTTCAAATCAGTTCCAACAAATTATAAAAAAATCCAGCTTCTTAAAACTATTTTTAATGTTTGATTCTCCATATTTCAGTCTTTTGAAAGCTAAAACCGTCATGAAAGTTGGAACAAACTGTAAGTTAATTTAGATTTTGTTATGCTACACTTCGGGCTTGTGGTTAGTTTTTGGTTCTTGTAGTTAGTTTTTGGATTCGTGCCTAGTTGCCATCAATCCATTGCCCAATTTTATAGAAATCACTAGTCATAATACGGGTCCATTCACAACAAGTCTACTTATGAAATATAATCATGCGTTAAGATTAAAAGTATCGAGATTACAAGTTTAAAAACAACTTTGTTTGTTAAAATATATTCGACTTTAATCAGATGTAATAAGAATTTTTTTTTCATTTTTCGAGCACATTCACAATGAATTAATTGTTTAACAATAATATATATATATTTTTTTTTTCAAAACATTCAAGACTTTAGAACTTAATATTTTGGCAGTTTGATCTTAAGGAAAAAAAAATGCCGGCCAAGCACGGTTTACCTGACAGAGTCATAGAACTATGGAATGTGTGGGAGATCAGAGGTATTATTTTACTCGGCCTTTGTTTACAAATCTTCCTCATCATATTTGGTTCCCAACGGAAGCACACTGCAAGATTATGGATTTGGATCCTCGTTTGGTTAGCATATACATCAGCAGATTGGGTGGCTACAACTGCACTGGGTAAAATGGCCAGAAACAAAGGTGATTCTGAAGCTAAATCTTCAAATCCAAGTGATGAACTTCAAGCGTTTTGGGTTCCATTCCTTCTCTTGCATCTTGGTGGACCAGACACCATCACCGCGTACTCCTTAGAAGATAATGAGTTGTGGTTAAGACACTTTCTTGCACTTGTTATCCAAGTTGGTGTTGCATTTTATGTTTTCTTCAGATCTTGGAATGCCACTTCCTTAACATTTATATCAATTCCAGTGTTCATTTCCGGAATTGTCAAGTATGGAGAGAGGAGTTGGGTGTTGAGGTCTTCAAGCTCTAAGAATTTTAGAGAGTCTTTACTTATGCATCCTGAAATAGAAGAAATCGAAGAAACTGGCAAGGAAAACCTAAGGGATGTGAACGTGGAGGAAACTGGCGAAGTAATCCTAAGAGATGTGAACGCGGAGGAGACGATTGAACATGAGAAGGTTGAGCCTGATCCCAATTATCTTTGCCAAGCTGATTACTTATTCAAAAGGTTCACATATCTCTTTGCAGACCTTATCCTTGATCATTACGATCGAGTGGAAAGCTACTCCATCATTCATAACAAGTCACCAGCTGATGTCTTCAAGCTGATAGAGATTGAGCTTAGATTCATGTATGATGTCCTCTACACCAAGGCAACTTTGGTTTATTCTAGACTGGGAATCACTCTTCGTTGCATCAGTTTTTTATCTTCTATTTCTGTATTGGTTGTGTTCTCAGTCTGCATTGATAAGCATGCTTTCCCAATGATTGACATTTCTATAACTTACGTACTTTCAGTTGGAGCTGTTGTCATTGACGTTTATGCATTCATCATAATTATTGATTCAGACTGGACAATGCTTTGGTTGAGCAAGCACAAACACTCCTGGACTAATTCCAACTGTGGTGAAGGTACTCAGTTTTGTCAATCGCATCTAATAAATCGAACGAGGTGGTCAGGATCCACGGGGCAACACAACTTAATACAGTTCTGCATTAAGATATCATTCACTTTGAAAGGATTCATAAGCGATTGCAAGTTCCCAACTTGGAAGCATGTGAATGAAGATTTACAGGCATTGATCTTTCAACAACTCCTACTAAAAGGGAACAGAATAAGTGATGATCGTTATAGTATCGAGTCTTGCAAGCAATTATTACCTCAGAGAGGTGATTATGTGCTTGAAATAAGAAATTGCCCTGATGATTTTCATTGGAGCACAACTTAGGTAGAATTCGACCACAGTCTTCTTCTTTGGCACATTGCTATTGATCTTTGCTACTATGACGATATGGACAGACATGGAGAGTCTAGTAACTTCGATTCAAATTGCAAAACTAGTAAATACTTATCAGATTATTTATTGTATCTTCTTATTATATGTCCATATATGCTTCCCAAAAGTATCGGTGAGATAAGGTATAGAGACACTTGCACGGAACTCAAAAAATTCTTGAACGAAAATATGATAAGGTGGATCCTGGGTGTTTTATTTTTGAATTTTGCAATGATGAAATTGATGCTTGGAAGGATTTACTTTCAATGAAGGTCGATATGTTAGCTAAAGTAAAAGGAGATCAAAATAAATCAGTGTTGTTCCATGGAGTTAAGTTTGCAAAGCAATTGCAAATGTTGGAATCTCAAGAGGGCTGGGATAAGAAAAAGAAATGGAAGATGATAAGTGAAGTGTCGGTAGAAATGTTAGCATATGTTGTAAGTCATTGCGGGTGGAAAGAGCATGTGATGCAGGAGGATCCGAGTCAGATGATGCTAAGTTGTCAGATAACACGTTGTTGGCACTGAGATACCTTGAGTTGGCAGATCAGTGCAAAAATGGTAGGTGGACTACCTAGAACGGTTGACTACCATTGATTCTGTTTTAGGCCTTCAAATTTGCAGTTTTCAGTTTTAGGAAACTTTTCATTTGCAATTTCCTTTTGTATTCAAGTCAGAATTGACTATCGTTGATTCTGCCTTAATACAATCGCTCAATTTTAGTAATTTCCTTAGTTTTCCCCAGGATTATGTTTTCGGGGATTTTTTCCTTTTTTAACTTTGGCTTTATAAATAAGGAGGCCACGTACGGAAAGAATATTATTATTGTATTTGCATAATTTAAAGTAAAGCATCATAGCTGTTTCTCTGTATTGTTTTAGGGTTTTTCTTGTGTTACTCCCTGTGAACTATCTGTTCGACTAACCTGCAGAATAATCGTTATTTTGCCCAGCGTCAATTGGTATCAGAGCTTCAGCGTTTTCCTAGGGCAAGATTTCATCAGTTCCATGGCTGGTGGTCGTGGTCGTCGCGGGCAGATTCCGAATAAGGAAGCCCTACACCGTGATCGTAACGTTCAGGATGCGATGATTGAGGATTTACAGAGGCAAGTTGCAGAGTTAACCTAGCATCTAACGACGTCGAATTTCGGTAATCGTGATATGGAAGATCACGATTTCGATTCCAGTTTCGAAAACCCGTATCACAATCCTGCTCGATTCTGGGAGCACAGTGGTCGGGAGGATATTTAGAGATACCTCGGTTTTAGAGTGGATCTGCCCAAGTTTTCTGGTATGTTACAGGCCGAAGGATTTATCGATCGGTTGAATGAAGTAGAGCGTATTCTCGAGATTAAGAAAGTCCCAGATCATGTCAAAGTGAAACTGGTCGCCATCAAACTCAAAGGCAGAGCATCTGTGTGGTGGGAGCAGTTGAGGCGCTCACGCGACCGGCAGGGTAAGGCCAAGATCACTGATTGGGAGAGGATGAAGAAGAAGATGAAGGGTCACTTCCTTCCTTTTGGCTACACTCAAACCTTGTTTCAGCGACTTCACTTGTTGAGGCAAGGCACGAGATCGGTTGATGATTACACGGAGGAGTTCTATCAATTGATAGCTCGGAATGATTTATCTGAGACGGAAGAGCAGATGGTGGTACGATATTTAGAGGGATTACGGCAGCCCTTGTAGGATGTCCTTAACATTCACTTGCTGTGGACCGTTTATGAGACATACCAGCGTGCACTTGTGGTGAAAAAACAGCAGAACAGGAGGCCAGTGATCAGAAGCGATCAAAGTAGTCGGCCAGTTCGCCGTCAAGAATCCCATCCTGACCAGTAACCACCCCAAAGTAACTCTAACTCAAATATTAGATGTGTCAGATGTGGTGAACAGGGGCATAAATCGAATGAGTGCAGGAAGCCTGCTAGTCAGAAGGGCAAAAATCTCCTGATTGAGGACGAAGTGGTAAACGAAACTGAGGAGATTGGAGAGCCTATGTATGACGATGATGAAGATGGAGATGTGTTGTATAGAGATGGCCATGAGACTCTGGTCGTTTGTAAGAGTCTACTGACCCCGAAGGGCGATTCAGGGGACGATTGATTGAGAACCAATATTTTCCATATGACCTGCACAGCTACAGATAAAGTGTGTAAGATGATCATTGACAGTGGTAGTTGTGATAACGTAGTGCCTGAAGAGACTGTCCAAAAATTGCAGTTGAAGATAGATCGTCATCTCAAGCTGTATAAATTGTTATGGCTGAATAAAGGCAGTGAGGTAACAGTAGATAGGCGATGCCTAATGTCTTTTTCAATTGGTAGGAAATATTTTGATAATGCTTGGTGTGATGCTGTGTATATGGATGCTTGTCATGTATTGTTAGGCAGACCTTGGTAGTATGATCGCAGTGTTATTCATGATGGGCAAAAAAATACATATTCCCTTAGCATCAAAGGGAAGAAGATTGTGTTTGCACCTCGTCGGGAAAGAACCACTCCTACCCCGATAGCCAATAATATTAATCTGTTTTCTATGTCCAGGTTTTTAACTGAGATTGAGCATGGAGACATGGTCTATGCTTTGCTGCCTTGTGGGAATAGTGCAGCAGACATGAATCCAGATTTACCAGCAAAGGTGCAGCAGTTACTAGCAAAGTTTTCTGACTTGATACTAGAGGATCTTCCTCCTCGGTTGCTGCTTGATATCTTTAATGTGAAACACCTGAGTCATTGTTTTGTAGATTCTAATGAAGCTATTGTGAACTTGAGGACGATTTCTTTCCAACCCGATGCGACTGGTGCAGGAGGATCCGAGTCAAATGATGCTAAGTTGTCAGATAACACGTTGTTGGCACTGAGATACCTTAAGTTGGCAGATCAGCGCAAAAATGACAGGTAGACTACCTAGAACAGTTTACTGCCATTGATTCTGTTTTAGGCCTTCAAATTTGCAGTTTTCAGTTTCAGGAAACTTTCTATTTGCAATTTCCTTTTGTGTTCAAGTCAGAATTGACTGTCGTTGATTCTGCCTTAATACAATAGCTTAATTTTAGTAATTTCCTTAGTTTTCCCTAGGATTATGTTTTCGGAGATTTTTTTCTTTTTTAGCTTTGGCTTTATAAATAAGGAGGCCACGTACGGAAAGAATATTATTATTGTATTTGCATAATTTAAATAAAAGCATCAGAGTTGTTTCTCTGTATTGTTTTAAGGTTTTTCTTGTGTTATTTCCTGTGAACTATCTGTTCGACTAACCTGCAAAATAATTGCTATTCTGCCCGGCGTCAGCATGGCCAACAGCTTAGGAATGGCGGAGAGCTACTCACGCACGTTTGTCTTCTTATGGCTCATCTTGGCTTGAGTGAGCAATATCAGATACAAAAGCAGTACATTAAACGACCAGATATGCCAAATTGGGTTTAGTTTGTTTGTTTCTCTCCTATACGTTGTTG
The DNA here is from genome assembly GCA_023935145.1 of Bretschneidera sinensis. Taxonomy (NCBI): domain Eukaryota; kingdom Viridiplantae; phylum Streptophyta; class Magnoliopsida; order Brassicales; family Akaniaceae; genus Bretschneidera; species Bretschneidera sinensis. Next base: position 1,523,215 of record CM043697.1, on the reverse strand, counting down.
TTAGTGGGGTTGTGTATGTTGTAGTATTGTCTGCTTGTACTTTCCAGTCGTTCTGTTACTTCAAATAGTAAAATGTGTGACTAAACCAATACGGGGAAATCATACCAGTGATGTTTCAGAAGCCGCATAAGTTTCTGCAAAGGAAAGCTATTTTAACGTATTAAATTTATGTGTAGCGCTTTCTTAATTTCTTCCAAGATAATGTATGGTATTTGCATAGCTTTCATTTTGAAAAATATTTAATTCTATCAAAAATAAAGAAAGATTTGCAAGTTCTGTCCATTATATATTGCAAATTCCAAGCCGTTATGTCAATTTTTAAATCTTTGCATTAATTCATTGTTTTGTCGGTGACTTTTAATTATGTCAATTTGTAAATCTTTTTATCTCATCAATACTACTAATGATGAAGAAAAACAAAACAAAAGATAACACTCTAGTTTAGAATAAACCCTTAAATCCTAAAAGTAAAACCTATACTCACTAAGATTTGAAATTAGAGGAGAACTGGTAGCCTAAATCCTTAGTGATACCATAAAGAAGATTACTTATAATAATGTTTATAATTATTATAATAATACTGAAAATATTTTTTATTATAATAATAATATTTTAAATAATAATTACTATTATTATAATAATCTTACTTATGATAATAATAATTACTATTATTATAATAATCTTATTTATGATAATATATAATCATATTTATAATATTGTTTTCATTTATTTGATCGGTATGGTCCTCATATCATTTCTTTTAATTTTATTTAATAGAATCCAAAATCATATAAAAGCCAACTGCTTTTACAATTTTAAAAGTATACTCTATGTGGTTGATGAGAGCCATGAGACAATAATATCAAGATTTTCTTATATAGTTCTCCTGATTTTCCCTTATGATTAAGAGCCATTATTATAACATGATCCTAATGATGTTCGCTTTCTTTTAAATATCAGTACATTACTTCACATTCTCACTTTCTTTTAAAGCATGTGGAACTGCATTTGGTCAGAACGATGTTCGCTTTGTAAATTTGTAATCATATGGATGAGCTTTCCATTGCTATGGTTTTTTGCAATTTTAGCTTAGTCAATAAGAGCTTATGAAAATGCAGCATTTTTGCATAGAAAATGTGAAATAGATATTAGGCGTTCTAGAAAAAAACTGGAATAAGCTTTAGGAAATGACTTTTTCGAAAAATAAGCTTATAAACTTAAATCCATTTTATATAAATAATCTTCTTCTAATTTCTAAATAAAAGAAAATATGAAATGTGTTTTGAACCTTCACCACAATTTATATATTTTATTGGGATCATAATTTAAATTCAATTTACACTTACTCGTCGTTTTTTCTTCTATAGATGTAAGGTTTACTCAAAAACCCAGTTCAACACAGAACCAAGTCCATCAAGATCAAATTTCATTTTGTTAGATAGGTTGAAAGTTAGGAAACCTATTTGGAGTAATTAGGAAGAGCTTTAAGGAGTATTTAAGGATGACAGTGGGTAGGAAATTCCTGAGTACTCAAGATTATTTAAACTCGTTTAAACAGGGAGGGGTAATAGAGTTTAAATGGATATAGCTATTAATTTTTAATACCTGATGGGTTTGGATAGAGTATAAGTAGTACCTTGTATTCGTTAAACCCGAGTATACATATATTTTATTTTTTATTTATAAAATATTTTTTTTTGTCTAAGTTTAAAGATAGAACTTAATCAGGCTTTTGGTCCATAATCTCTACCTGCGATGGAAATGTCAAAGATTTCAAACTTTAACTACTAAACCAACGCGATTCTTATTTTATGATTTTGTAACGGTAATGCATATTACTAACAGACTTACAGTCTTCAACTCTTTAAATAAATACATTGATCCTAACCCCAGCATATAAATATCAATACATTACTTCACATTCTCATTTTCTTTTAAAGTTAATGTCGTCATATTTAGATTTCATTTTTGTTTCTTTGTAATTATTTTGAGTTCTGCTTTGCTTATTATTATTGTAATGATGTTGAATTGGTCATTTAAGCCAAGGGCTCTTACATTTTTAAGTATACCCTCTGTGCTTGGTGAGAGTTGTGAGACAATAATATCATTTGGCACAATAACTTGGTCAATTGAGGGTAATTAATAAAAAGAACAAAAAAGGAAGAAAAAAGGGAAAAGAAAAAGAAAAAAGTGATGCGTTACTTGAAGAAATCGGCAGCTTTGTACTTCATCTTCTTTGCATCAATTCGTTGCTTTATCCCCAATGGTCCAATTAATCTATGAATCAACTTCTCTCTATATAATATTAGCATTTTCATACGTTGCTATTCAATTATTAAATACCATATTATATTCTGGAGCCTAACTTTTATGGTCCTGAGAGTTGAATAAGCTGTTACATATTCATTCAAAAGTGACAAGTTCGTTGGTGAAACCTTTGTTTAGGTAAGTTGACTTATTTCAATTTTAATCAACATTTCTTGCTACGATTTCAGTCAAGTATTATTACATGTATAGATCATAAAAAGAAAAACGTTAGAAGTCTAATCCCACTTTACGGTTTTTCTTTTATAGCAGTGATAGATTAAATTTAACATATTTTTATTCTTCCATCCGGATAACATTATTTCACATTATAATTGTTAATATGAAAAATCGATCTCATGATAACTTCAAAGACACCATTAATTTTTTAACCTCATTTTTGTTGGACATGCCCTAGTTAGTTTGAACATCATTTATCTTGCTCATTTTATTCTATTAATTTTTTTTTCTTCATGATATCCAATACATGTTATAATCATCTTCTACCATAGTACCACGTTATGAACTAGAAGTAGAACTCCATAATTTTAAGCCAATCTAAAACAGAGAATGGGATCCAGATGACAGATCAAGGAAAATCAATCTTTAAACATCTTCTTTTTTTTTTTTTATATCTTTTAACTTTGAAGATAGTTGATTAAATAACATGGTTTTTTTTATAAGAATATTTGTGTTTTTTTTACATTATGGGTCCATCGTTCAAACATCCTATAAGTTCATAAGACCTTATATATATCAATATCGTTTCATTGATATGGGATGTGTAGTCACAAGTTCTCACCATTTAAGCTCTCACGTACTCACTAATGACACAGTGCAATTCGCATGAATAACAAATCAAACCAACAATTTCGACTTACTGGGAGCCTAAGTATGATAATAAGCTTGTGACCATTCAAATACCACACATTCATATATATATATATATATGGTAGTGAACTTATATCGAATCTAACACTATTTGTAATACCATAAGTCCATCACTCAAAAGTGATCGCTCAAACTACGTTTAAGTTTATAGAACTTTACATATATAACACAAAATTTCACATTGCATTACCGACCATCATAGCTTTTTATTTAGATACTGTTTGGCCTAACTGTAAGTTCTTTCGATTTTTGGCTATAAAAAGGGTTTTTAAATTGTTTTTGATAAATAAGTTTTGGAGTTAAAAATTGTTTAGCATTTGGTAAAACAACTGCAGAGATTTTATATCTATGACAATTTAGCTTCTTAAAAATTATTTTTCATTTTTAGTTTTTTTGAAATTATTTTAAAGTGTTCGACTTTGTTTTTGTTTTTTGGAATTAGCTAAACCTGTGTTGGATATCGCAAATGAGATTCATAAGCTTGAAAGGTGCCTTGCTTTGATTAGAAGTTTAGGAATTTTCATGAAGGAAAAAGAAGAATTCTTGTCTAGGCCTCTTAATCCATAAAAGTTACATGACACAAAATATTTACTATCATAAAATGAAAATATGATCTTTCATTTCATGCTATCTAATGGTGTAACGAATCTTTATGTCATATATCTTTTATAGATTAAGACGTTTAACTAAGAATATATATATATATATATATATATATATATATATATATATATATATATATATATATCCGATCATAATTATAATTACCATTGATATAAAAATCGTTAAATCCTAACTGTTGAATTATAATAGACATAATTTAGCTAGCCGTATATATCCCACGATGTCATGGACTTGAACCAGAACTCCATCATTTTAAATCTATCTAAAACAGAGAATGAGATCTAGATGTTGTATATGCTCCATTAATATTTGAACATGAATTTTATTTTTCAGGTAGTTTTACTTTGTTGTCTTAACTGTTGAGTGGACATAGTTGAGCTAGCCGTATATATCCCACGATGTCCTGGACTTGAACTAGAACTCCATCATTTTAAATCTATCTAAAACAGATAATGGGATCCAGATGTTGTATATGCTCAATTAATATTTGAACATGATTTTTATTTTTCCTTTTTTTCATGGGAATATTTATTTTATCTGTTTTATCCCAAGTAACCTTTAGGTGCATATGACGTTACGTATATTAAAGATCTCGTCATTGATGTAGGATTTGTGTGATTATAAACTCCCACTGTTTAGGTCATGTCCCTCACGAAGAGAGGACACATATATCACAATTCACATGAATACATCACAAATCAAATAAATAAATCCAACTTGTTTGGAGTCCAAATAACTTGTGATCAATCTAAATGCCATACATCCACGTAGTAAGAGATTTAATTATGTTATGATACAATCTGTTACACTATGAACCCTATCACTCAAAAGTAATAGATAAAGTTACTTTTAAGTTCATAAAACCTTATATAAATTCTTATTTAATCGTTTTGTCCAACTGTAGTTTTAGTTTGTAACTATAGGAAGGGCTTTTAAAATTGTTTACAGAAAGGACTTCTAAAATTGTTTATGATAAATCAATTGTGAACGGGACAGATGCATTTGGGGCCTAGTGGGGACATTTCCCTAGTTGAAATGCCCAAAAGCCTTTATTATTCTATATGTAGTTTGTGAATTTTTTAAAATGCCCCATAATTTTTTTATTTATGTATTTTACCCCACTTTTGTCATAATTAACTAAAATGCCCTCAAATGTCAATTTCCAATCAGTTCCCAAGAAAATAAAGAAATAAGAATTGGTTCTTAAATTATAAACAACTGTAGTTCGTTATGCTAGGCGTCGGGCTTGTGGTTAGTTTTGGATTCGTGCATAGTTGCCATCAATCCATTGCCCAATTTTACAAAAATCACTAGTCACAATAAGAATACTTTCAATAATATGACCAAACGACAATACGTGTTTGTATGTAGGTTAATTTGATATGTATTTTTTTTCACCTTTTACTATCAAGTTTAAATTTACGAGAAAAGTGATTAACTGTATAATTACATTTAGTTACCTCATACTCAACTTATGAAATATAATCATGTGTTAAAATTAAAAGTATCATTGCCTAAGATCATCGAGACTAGTTACAAGCCTAAAAACCACTTTGTATGTTATAAATATATTTGACTTCAATTAGATGTTGTTGGGATTTTACCTTTAAAATCCACTTACTAAAATTTTAGGCAAAATACAACCACTACAATTAGATAGGCAAATAAAATTAAGATAAAAAACACCAATAATTACTAGTTCGTCAACCTCTTTACCTACATCCACCAACAAACCAATTGCCTTATTAATATTCAATTACAACTTTAGAAAGAGTAAAGTTGTCAAATACTCATCCCAAAGTCTCAATACAACAAAAACTCTTAACCTAACCCTAGTTGTAAGTGATCTCTCTACTTGACAACTCAAAACCCCAATATACACAAAGCTCTCATCCTACCTTTAGTAGTAAACCCCTCTAGTTTACACTGTATATGAGAATTATAAGTGTGTTTCAAATCTTCTTTGGGACCCCCTTTATATAGAAGAAATTTTCCTAATACTAATAGGAAAATAACAACAACAAAGAAAACAACTTCTACGACTACTAGGACAAGCAATGTCCAATAGAAATTTATTAACACTCCTATTAGAACAAACAACTATAAAATAGTAAACCATTTTTCCCAAACCAATTAGAAGTCTTTCTTGTAGGGAATTGAGCCAAAATCCTAACAGATGTAATTGTTCATTTTCCTCATTTTTGATCACATTCGCAGTGAATTAATTGTTTAACAATAATATGTTTTTTTTATAACATTAAAGACTTTAGAACTTAATATTTTGGTAGTTTGATCTTAAGGAAGAAAAATGTTGGCCAAGCAAGGTTTACCAGACAGAGTTGTAGAACTATGGAATGTATGGGAGATCAGAGGTATGATTTTACAAAATCATCCTTATCATATTTGGTTCCCGACGAAAGCACACTACGAGATTATGGATTTGGATCCTTGTTTGGTTAGTATATACATCAGTGGATTGGGTGGCTACAATTGCATTGGGTAACATGGCCAGAAATCGAGGTAATTCTGAAGCTAAATCTTCAAATCCAAGTGACAAAATTCAAGCATTTTGGGTTCCATTCTTTCTCTTGCATCTTGGTGGACCAGACATCATCACTGCATACTCCTTAGAAGATAATGAGTTGTGGTTAAGACACATTCTTCCACTCGAAATTCAAGTTAATGTTGCATTTTATGTCTTATTCAAATCTTGAAATGACACCACCTTAACATATTTAGCAATTCCAATGTTCATTTTTTGAATTATCAAGTATAAAGAGAGGAGTTGGGTGTTGAGGTCTGCAAGCTCTAAGCATTTTAGAGAGTCTTTTCTTATGTCTCCCGACATAGAACACATTTTGTTGAAAATTGAAGAAACTAGCGATGAAAACTTAAGGGATGTGAACATGGAGAAAACTGGTGAAAAAATCGTAAGGGATGTGAACGTAGAGGAGATGTTTGAACATGAGAAGGTTAAGCTTGATGCTCATTATCTTTGCCAAGCTAATTTCATATTCAAAAGGTTTATAAATCTCTTTGCAAACCTTATCCTTGACTATTATGATCGAGTTGAAAGCTACTCCATTATTCATAACAAGTCAACAGTGGATGTCTTCAAACTGGTAGCGATTGAGCTTGGATTGATGTATGATGTGCTCTACACCAATGCAACTTTGGTTTATTCTTGACTGAGAATCACTCTTTGTTGCATCAATTTTTTATCTTATATTTCTGCATTGGTTGTGTTCTTAGCCTACATTGATAAGCATGCATTCCTAATGATCGACATTTTTATAGCTTACTTGTTGGAGTATACTTCATGGGTCCAGATCTGTAGAACCCCCAACGACCACGAGGGTTCTGCTCCCTTGTACATGTTTTGGGTCTTGTTTTTGCTTGGCGGTTTAGGCTTTGACCCATGAATAGCCATGGTTTTGCCGTAGGGCAAAAAACCTAATTAGGGCTTCTTAAGTTTCTTATAAATACTCTTTATGTACTAAGCACATATTGTAACGAGAAATTTGTGAGGTTGATTATAGTGAAACTTTTGGTAGAATGTGACCCTATAATAGGGTGAACCTGGGTATATCTTATCTTAGTTTCTTTCTATTTTATATTTTGTGTAATTGATAGGTATCAAATAGTTCAATTGGTATCAAAGCCTTGTGTTCGAGGATTAACGATCTGAGATGTTGATTAGATCACAGATTGAAATTGAAAAGTTCGGAGGAAAGAGCTTCGAGTTGTAGAAACTGAAGATAGAGGATCTACACGTGGACAGGGACTTGCGGACGGTGATAGTCAATGGGATGCCGAAGAGTACAATGAGCATGATGATAGCGTCCATGGGAGAGGCAGTGTTGCCGGTGGTGTTTTCAGTATCATTTTCAGCGGCCATCACAGAGTGGCAGAAGCTTAATCGGAAGGCATGAAGTCTAATTTGATTGTGCTAGGCCAATTCTGTCCTGATGAACATCTCTGGAGAGAAGACTGCGAAAGAACTCTGGAAGAAACTGGAAATCCTTTATCAGAGTAAATCTCTGGTAAACAAATTGTTTCTGAGGAAGAAATTGTACAACCTTTGGATAGCTGAGGGGGATTCTTTCTCTGTTCATCTACATGAGTTCAACACTTTGATAGGTCAATTATTATCTTTCAGTTTTGATGTGATGGATGATGATAAGGCTATTACACTACTTGATTTGTGGGATAACTTGATTGTTGCGATTAGTAATGGTACAACTGATCTGTCCTTTGAGAATGTCGTGGCAGCCTTATTATCTGAGGAGATGAGGTGGCAGAGTATAGAGAACTCATCAAAGAAGGCCTTACCTGTGAGAGGTAAACCCATGATAGAGATTATAAGTGGTCTGGTGATAAACCCAAGTTTAAAGGAAGATAAAAAAGTAGGGAAAATTTGGGTTGAAGTGTTGGAAGTGTATGAAGCCCGAGCATCTACAGAAGGATTGCAGAAGTAAGAGTATAAACCCTGAAAAGCGAATAGGCGAGAGATCAGTTTTAGAAAAAAAGAACCAATATGATAATGCTGGTGACTTGTATATAGTATCCTGTTTGGCTGAATCAGATCAAAGTGTTTAGAGAAATGACACATAACCATCATTTCACATGATACCTTACAAGGACTGGTTTCATAAGTATGAAACCTTTGATGGAGGAAATGTTTAATTTGGAGATAACTCTATGATGAAAATTATTGGTTGTGGGAAAGTAAAGTTAAAGATTAATGATAGGACAGTCAAGAAACTTCCAGGCATGATGTATATTCTAGATCTCAGCAGGAACCTAATGTCAGTCAGCAAGATGACAAATGGGGGAGTGAATTTTAGCTGTGACAAAAATTCGTGCAAGATGACTCGTAGATCGCTATTAATTGCATGAGGTGTTCGGTATGATACGCTGTACAAGTTGCTGAGAAGTACAATACAAAGTCAGTGCAGTTGAGGTTTTATCTCTGAGAAAGCGACGTCCTCTATGTTGTGGCATCTGAGGCTTGGATATATCAGTGAAAAGGTGTTGTGCGTTTATCCACCTAAATAAATAAGTAAATAATCACACTTGTTTTACTTGCAAGTGCACAAGGTCAACAGTGTAGTATAGTGTGCGAATGCAAGATCATCTCCACAGGGATTGGTAAAGTTCAATTTAGAATTATATTCGCAATATAAAATGATAGAAATAATAAAAGTGTTGAGAAATAATAAAGATAAAATACTAAGGATAAAGGCGTAGGGACTTGATATCCACCACTAATTATGCTACCACAATATAACAGTATGCCAATACTTTATTCATGCCATGTATACCTACTGGTTGCCAACCTAAGGGTATGGTATCTACTCCTTAAGCTATTGATTTCCCTAAGCAACGAGATAGGCATGGTATCTACTCTAACTCTTTTATTCCTTAAGGGATTCAGCATGGTATCTGCTTGAGTTGTTCCTTAAGAAAACATAGGTACTATAGAAATCGACAACGACATGAGACCTAGGGCATGGTATCTACTCCTGGTTTCCCATGTTGATTAACCCGGGTATCCGGATAAGATATCCCTTATTATTAATGTTAGACCCAGGACTCGGTCATCCAAATTGATTTAACTAATAAGTCCATACCACATGCACATATTGATCAGACATATACATATGAGGAATTTAAATAAAAGCGGGTATTAATCAAGTTTAAGCAACATAACATAAATATCGCAAGGCGCCAATACTAAATTTATTGAGTAAACATAATTAGGGCTTCAACCAAGCCCTACTAAGAATTTAATTACACATAATAAAATAAAAAGGAAAGAAGAAACCCGAGAGAAGAGTCGTCAATTCCGCTCCACGGTCTCCTTCTCCAAGCTAAAGCAAAAGATAAAAGAATGGATCTAAGAAGTGATCCCCCCAAGAGGTAATGCCTTTTGTGTGTGATTTACAAGTGTATTTATAGGTCTTTGAGAAGTCCTAATCGACTCATGAGTTCCTAAACTTTCCTAAAACGCAAAACTCCTTTATTTCCAAAATAGGGTTATTTCCAAAACAGGGTTCTGCAGTTTACTGTTCACGCCCGTACATGTGCGCTCGATCACATGTGTCCTTGCGCTCGATCGCAATGTGCGCTCGATTGCAATGTGCGCTCGATCCTACAAGTGTGCGCATGATCGTATGTGCGCTCGATCGCACTGCATGTGCGCTCGATCGCACTGCATGTGCGCTCGATCGCACTTTGTCCAGAAAGTGCTCCAAGGCTTCTAGATTTCTTCCTTAAAGTGCCAAAACTGCTTCTTTTTCTCCAAGTCCCTATAAAAACATGTAAAACACACAAATGGAGTAAAAGATACCAAATTAACGTAATAAAGGATCTAACAAGTGTAAATAAGGGGGCTTAAATATGTATATTTAAGCGTCTATCACACCCCCAAACTTACATATTGCTAGTCCCTTAGCAATACTAAATTAAAAACTAAAACAGAAATATAGATAAATCCAATGTTCATAGTGTCAATAAAAAAATCTAGATTTTACACAAAACAATGATGCGCATTCATGAGCAAGTTTAACAAGTGTAAACGTATATCTGCAATAAATAAGAGTGTTGAACGTAAATCATATTCACTAGGTATTCTAAGATATCACAAGTTTGACTTCGGTGTGTGGTGATTATCACATAAAAGATTGAGTTTCCAAGAAATTCAAATGGGTAGTGTTTCGATGACTCAAGATTCACCAAACTTCCTATTAGAGTAAACAAATATGGCATAGACTTTTATTTGCGAGATTTTTGCCAAGTTAGTTCCCTTAAGCTTTCTGGATGACTCGTGTAACGAGCATTTGGCCAATGACTCCCAAACCAGATGGTTTTAGGGCATTAGGTGTAAAGACACCCCTAAGGACTTACTGGCTCGAGTCAACAAGGCTACGAAACTAACTCATTTTTATGCTACCATTTAGAATTTTCCACCTTTTGATGTGACACTCAATGCTTACTGAGGTAAGAGGACCAGTTGCTCAGCGAAAAATTCTTTTTTAATGATCACTTAAGATTTTCCACCTTTTGATGTGACACTCAATGCTTACTGAGGCAAGAGGGCCAATTACTCAGCGGAAGATTTGTTTTTATTGATCATTAGGAGCATTTTTTTCTTTTTGAGCACGAATCAATCTTTTCTATTTTTATATGCCAAAATGTCAATCTAATAGGTCATCTAGTTCACAGTCAAGCAAAAGAAACATACCAATCCAAATATCATGTCATACCTCACACAGCTATGTGTTAATGTGCTCGTGATAGTTCAAGTTAAACTTGTGAATTCTTAAATGCCAAAAGGGCAGTGATCTAGGTTCAAAACTTGTTTATTGGCTTATATGTTCAAAGTGTTAAGCTCATTGATGAAGTCGAATCATCACATTTTGTTTAGATCACAAAAAAAAGTTTATTGGACAGAATGAACATGCATTTATCTATCAAAATAACAACAGAACTAAAAATGTAGGACATAGTGTAGTGTGTGAATGTGTCCCCATACCCCCAAACTTAAAATATACATTGTCCCCAATGTGTGAATAACAAGGAAAGAGCCGACCTGGGAGATGGAGAACTAGCTAGGTTGGCATGGCTCATAGCGTACCCCCAAACTTGAACGGATGCACACATTGTCCCTAAAAAAGAAAAACTAACGTAATACGGGAAAACAAGAAGTAATAAAAATAAATAAATAACAATAAATACGTAAAATAATAAAAATAAAAGGATAAACTGTGGGGTGCCTCCCATGAGCGCTAAGTTTAATGTCTTCAGTCGGACCAAGCCTTATTTTTCCCCAAAACTACGAGTGGCAGCAGCTAGCATAGGAAATGTCTTATTCTCTCCCATATAAGCATACGGTAAGTGCTCTGACAACTGCTTGAATTCCAAGTTAGGTGCCTGTACAATAGAAGGGAAAATAATATTAGTAGGCACATGATGGTTAAATGGATCGGTGTACTTACTTGGATGCTTTGGAAAGGCCTCTAGGACGTGCACAGTTTCAATGAGGTCTTTAGTAACATCTTTTGATTTTGGCTCAATATCTGATCCTTTGAAATAATGGGTGAAGGTGGTCTCCAAGGGATCAATATGATGGTCATGAAAGACTTGTTTAACAACATCTTGCTTTTGTTCACTTAGCTCCTTAGCCAATTCCCCCATTTATACTTCCAATATATGAATAGCTTGCTTATGCTTGGTATTGATTTGTCGTTGCTCAATCATGAACTGTTCTTGTGAAGTCATCAGTTGCCTCATAAGACTCTCTAGGTTACTATTTTCTGATTCCGGCACTGGTTGGGCTGCTGGTTGGAAGTATCGTTGCTGTCCTTGAAGATTCAAAGCATTGTGATTGTTGCTCCATGAGAGGTTGGGGTGGTGCTTCCATCCAAGATTGTAGGTATTTGTATATGCATTGTGTGGTCCCTCATAATTTGCTTGCTCTTGATCTGCATATGAATACAAAGGGCAAGTGTTAGTAGTGTGATCAAAACGATAACATATAGCACATACCTGGAGTGGTTTGCCTCGCGGACTAGGTGATATGTTTTGACTAGTCATGGCATATATGAGCATATCTAGCTTCCTCTCCATAGCATCTAGACAAGTATATTGAGCTTCCGCCATTGGTGCTTCTCCCTTGATTGAATCAATTGAACCGCTTCAGTGCAACAGTTTCAGTACTGCTGCTCGAGTACTCTCTGGACCTTTTGCACTCGAGCACACCCTGAACTGCACTCGATTTCACTGAGCTTGCGATCGATAGCACCAAGTAGTGCGCTTGATCGCAATGAGGACAGAAACTCCTCCTTTGCACACCTAAACAAAAACATAAAAAGAAGGAATAAATCTGATTTTTGATAAAAATAAAAAATAAAACAGAACAGAATCAAATAGAATAAATTAAAATAATAATAATAATAAAAAACTAACAAAAATAATTCCAAAAAGAAATTTAGCACAATCCCCGGCAACGGCGCCAAAAACTTGTTGTGCGAAGATATACCTAAATAAATAAGTAAATAATCGCACTTGTTTTACTTGCAAGTGCACAAGGTCAACAGTGTAGTATAGTGTGCGAATGCAAGATCATCTCCACAGGGATTGGTAAAGTTCAATTTAGAATTATATTCGCAATATAAAATGATAGAAATAATAAAAGTGTTGAGAAATAATAAAGATAAAATACTAAGGATAAAGGCGTAGGGACTTGATATCCTCCACTAATTATGCTACTAACAGTATACCAATGCTTTATTCATGCCATGTATACCTACTGGTTGCCAACCTAAGGGCATGGTATCTACTCCTTAAGCTATTGATTTCCCTAAGCAACGAGATAGGCATGGTATCTACTCTAACTCTTTTCTTCCTTAAGGGATTCAGCATGGTATCTGCTTGAGTTGTTCCTTAAGAAAACATAGGTACTATGGAAATCGACAACCACATGAGACATAGGGCATGGTATCTACTCCCGATTTCCCATGTTGATTAACCCGGGTATCCGGATAAGATATCCCTTATTACTAATGTTAGACCCAGGACTCGGTCATCCAAATTGATCTAACTAACAAGTCCATACCACATGCACATATTGATCAGACATATACATATGAGGAATTTAAATAAAAGCGGGTATTAATCAAGTTTAAGCAACATAACATAAATATCGCAAGGCGCCAATACTAAATTTATTGAGTAAACATAATTAGGGCTTCAACCAAGCCCTACTAAGAATTTAATTGCACATAATAAAATAAAAAGGAAAGAAGAAACCCGAGAGAAGAGTCGTCAATTCCGCTCCACGGTCTCCTTCTCCAAGCTAAAGCAAAAGATAAAAGAATGGATCTAAGAAGTGATCCCCCCAAGAGGTGATGCCTTTTGTGTGTGATTTACAAGTGTATTTATAGGTCTTTGAGAAGTCCTAATCGACTCATGAGTTCCTAAACTTTCCTAAAACGTAAAACTCCTTTATTTCCAAAACAGGGTTCTGCAGTTTACTGTTCACGCCCGTACATGTGCGCTTGATCGCATGTGTCATTGCGCTCGATCGCAATGTGTGCTCGATCCTACAAGTGTGCGCATGATCGTATGTGCGCTCGATCGCATTGCATGTGCGCTCGATCGCACTGCATGTGCGCTCGATCGCACTGCATGTGCGCTCGATCGCACTGCATGTGCGCTCGATCGCACTGCATGTGCGCTCGATCGCACTTTGTCCAGAAAGTGCTCCAAGGCTTCTAGATTTCTTCCTTAAAGTGCCAAAACTGCTTCTTTTTCTCCAAGTCCCTATAAAAACATGTAAAACACACAAATGAAGTAAAAGATACCAAATTAACGTAATAAAGGATCTAACAAGTGTAAATAAGGGGGCTTAAATATGTATATTTAAGCGTCTATCAAAAGGGACTATCTACTTTATCGTCAAAGCAGATGGTGAAGGAAGTCCTAGATTGATCCATAGGATTTAGTTTCTGTGAGCATTATCTACATGAAAAACAGAATTTTGTGAGTTTTAAGCCCACTAGCACGATGGTAAAAGGTATTCTGGATTTGATACATAGTGATGTGTTTGGGCTAGTTCCGGTCCAATCTCTTGGAAAATCAAGTTATTATGTCTCTTTCATTGATGATTTTTCAAGGTATACATGGATTTACTTCATTAAGAGTAAAGCTGAAGCATTTTATAAGTTATGTGAGTTTAAAGTATTGGTAGAAAATCATATGGAAAGAAAGATAAAGGTACTAAGAACAGATAATTGAGAGAAATTTTGCTCAGACAAGTTTGAGAAATTCTGTATGGTAAACGACATAGCAAGACAGAAAATAACTCCATATATATCTCAACAAAATATAGTGGCTGAGAGACTCAATCGGCCACTCATGGAGAAATCGAGGAGTATGCTGAGTTATGCAGGCTTGGAGTTGGAGTTTTGGGCAAAAACAGCTGCTACAGCATGTTATCTGAAGAATATGTCACCTACATCAGCTTTGCAGGATCAAACACGGTTTGAGGCACTTTTCAGGAAGAAGTCGAGTTTGGCTCATGTTAGGGTGTTTGGGTGTGATGCTTATATGCATGTGCCAAAAGAAAAGAAGAACCAATTTGACAGCAAATGAATGAAGTGCATTTTCATTGGTTATAAGGATGGGGCCAAGAGGTACAAGTTATGAAATCTAGAAAACAAGAGTACAGTTTTCAGTAGAGATGTTGTGTTCAGAGAAACACAAAGGGATGTGGCAGCTGTCCAAGATGTATCGAAACAGCCAAAGCATGTTCAGATTGATCTTAGCTCAGGAGATAAAGAGTGGGAGACTACCTCATAGACTGCACTGGATGCTTCAGATTCTGAGTCAGTTGGGCCTGAGCACAATATTCGTGTTTCTAATGTAGAAGATGAGGATTCAGATGTTGGCTCGGGGGTAGAGACCACACCTGTTATGAGGAGCTCCACAGGGGTTAAGTGACCACCCATCAGGTATTCCCCTAGTGTTTGCAGTATAACACAAAATTTCACATTGCATTACCGTCCATCATAACTTTTTATTTAGATACTGTTTGGCCTAACCGTAAGTTCTTTTGATTTTTGGTAATAAAAAGGGTTTTTTAAATAGTTTTTGATAAATAAGTTTTGGAGTTAAAAATTGTTTAGCATTTGGTAAAACAACTGCATAGATTTTGTATCTATGAAAATTTAGCTTCTTAAAAATTATTTTTCAGTTTTTTTTTTAAAATTATTTTAAAGTGTTCGACTTTGTTTCTGTTTTTTGGAATTAGCTAAACCTGTATTGGATATCACAAATGAGATTCATAAGCTTGAAAGGTACCTTGCTTTGATTAGAAGTTTAGGAATTTTCATGAAGGAAAAAGAAGAATTCTTGTCTAGGCATCTTAATCCATAAAAGTTACATGACACAAAATATTTACTATCATAAAATGAAAATATGATCTTTCATTTCATGCTATCTAATGGTGTAACGAATCTTTGTGTCATATATCTTTTATAGATTAAGACATTTAACTAAGAATTTATATATATATATATATCCAATCATAATTATAATTACCATTGATATAAAAATTGTTAAATCCTAACTGTTGAATTATAATAGACATAGTTGAGCTAGTCGTATATATCCCACGATGTCATGGACCTGAACCAGACCTCCATCATTTTAAATCTATCTAAAACAGAGAATGAGATCCAGATGTTGTATATGCTCCATTAATATTTGAACATGAATTTTATTTTTCAGGTAGCTTTACTTTGTTGTCTTAACTGTTGAGTTATAATGGATATAGTTGAGCTAGCCATATATATCCCACGATATCATGGACTTGAACTAGAACTCCATCATTTTAAATCTATCTAAAACAGAGAACGGGATCCAGATGTTGTACATGCTCCATTAATGTTTGAACATGATTTTTGTTTTTCCTTTTTTTTCATGGGAATATTTATTTTATCTTTATAATATCATAAATGATTCTAAAAGTTTTATCCCAAGTAAACTTTAGGTGCATATGACATTACATATATTAAAGATCTCGTCATTGATGTAGGATTTGTGTGATTATAAACTCCCACTGTTTAGGTCATGTCCTCACGAAGAGAGGACACATAGATCACAATTCACATGAATACATTACAAATCAAATAAATAAATCCAACTTGTTTGGAGTCCAAATAACTTGTGATCAGTCTAAATACCATACATCCACGTAGTAAGAGATTTAATTATGTTCTGATACAATCTGTTACACTATGAACCCAATCACTCAAAAGTAATAGATAAAGTTACTTTTAAGTTCATAAAACCTTATATATATTGAAATCTTTTTCATTGCATTACCATTATGGGATATGAGTCATCATAAATTCTTATTTAATCTTTTTGTCTAACTGTAGTTTTAGTTTGTAACTATAGAAAGGGCTTTTAAAATTATTTATAGAAAGGACTTGATAAGAGCCATAAAATGCAACTTGGTCATACTTATTTGTTAGCACTTTAGGGTTGACTTAGGTCTTAATTGCATTTTTATTCATTAGCAACTCTAAAGTGGTATTTTTGGAACATTAACTTATTTTAATGCATTTTTCAGGTGTCTTGAGTTAAAAGAGATGGAAGAGCTATCATCATTTTAATACGAAGCTCCAATGAATACTCAAGCGAAATAAAGGTCGCGGAAGAGCAAAGATGAAGAGAAACTAAGAAAGGAGTTTTCACTAAGTTGCTGGAGTTGCCATACAAATCAATCATCTTTGCAAATTAAACTGTATTGATGTAGGAAGAACCAGGAAGTGAGCCACATATTCTTAGAAAGATCTGGAAGTCTACTTTCTGGAAGATTTTACGGTTCGTTAAAATCATTTCTCTAGAGAAAGTTATGGCGGTTTTAGAAGACAGAGGTCAGACCTCCTGAATCAGCATCAGGTCAAGGTGCACCTTGGATCATTTGAGGCGCACCTTGCAGAAAGAGGGCCAAAGGCGCTGAAAGAAGCAGCAGGCAGAGGCGCACCCTGGATTATTTGAGGTGCATCTCACAGTACACACACCAGACTTGACAAAAGCCAAGGTGCAGCGCGCCCAAGTAAAGGTGCAGCACGCACACAGTTTTTTGCTTTCTGAGTTAGACCCTAATTAGGTCTTTAATGACTTGTTCAAACCCTAAAACACCCTTAGGCCTTGTACACTATAAATAGACCACTTAAGGTTTGTAATTAGACATCCAAAAACCTGGAAAACTCAAGGAAGCAACAACTCTTTCTCCATCAAAATTGTGCAACCATGATCCCCATGGCTAACTAATCTCCAAGCAAGGCGAAGGGAAGAATCCCTAGGTGTAGTTGTTTTTATTTCCCTTACTTGATTCAGTTGTAATAGAGCTTTATCATTCAAAACATTTTTATGATTTACTTTTTAATCTAATTATAAGATTTCATATAATCCGGTGATTGTATCTTTTTCCTTGATATAAATTTAGTCATGCTTTCTTTATTTCAAGATTATTTGGGTATGATTGAGTCTGGTAGATCTAGCCTTTAGGTTTGTCCATTACTGCAATATTGTCATCAAAGATATATTATCGTTTCTTGATAAACTTATAGGATAGATCATGTGTGCATGAATTGAAAATAAAAAGTATTTTATAACAATTACATTAGGGTTTACACATGTGCTTTAATTCAATATTTGTCGATTGCCTGTTTGGGATATGAAACTTGCAATCGAGATAAAAACAACTTAATCAAGTTAGGATTAGGGCAACGAACCTTGGGAGGATTCCCAGATCCTTGTTGCTCTCCTATTATATTTCACAATCTACTTTACACAATTGTTTCACAATTAAATTCAGATTCTCTATTTAATTTGATTATATCGTCTCATATTAAAGTTTACATCTTTCTTTATAGTTAA
Source organism: Bretschneidera sinensis (assembly GCA_023935145.1). NCBI lineage: Eukaryota > Viridiplantae > Streptophyta > Magnoliopsida > Brassicales > Akaniaceae > Bretschneidera > Bretschneidera sinensis. The sequence goes on along the minus strand of CM043697.1, from coordinate 1,504,939 downwards.
TTTGTCTCCCTATGGAATCGACACCCCAAAGCTATACTACAACACCGCATTATGTTTTGGGTGTAATCAGGATTTCTAAAATTGTTTATGATAAATCAATTGTGAACGGGACAAATACATTTGGGGCCTAGTGGGGACATTTTCCTCACTAAAATGCCCAAAAGCCTTTATTATTCTATATGTAGTTTGTGAATTTTTTAAAATGCCCCATAATTTTAATTTTTTTTTATTTTACCCAACTTTTGTCATAATCAACTAAAATGCCCTCAAATGTCAATTTCCAATCAGTTCCCAAGAAAATAAAGAAATAAGAATTGGCTCTTAAATTATAAACAACTGTAGTTTGTTATGCTAGGCTTCGGGCTTGTGGTTAGTTTTGGATTCGTGCGTAGTTGCCATCAATCCATTGCACAATTTTACAAAAATCACTAGTCACAATAAGTATACTTTCAATAATATGACCAAACGACAATACATGTTTGTATGTAGGTTAATTTGATATGCATTTTTTTCACCTTTTACTATCAAGTTTAAATTTACACGAAAAGTGATTAATTGTATAATTACATTTAGTTACCTCTTACTTAACTTATGAAATATAATCAGTGTTAAAATTAAAATTATTGTTGCCTAAGATCATCGAGACTAGTTACAAGCCTAAAAACAACTTTGTATGTTATAAATATATTTGACTTCAATTAGATGTTGCTCAGATTTTACCTCTAAAATCCACTTACTCAAATTTTAGGCAAAATACAACCACTACAATTGGATAGGCAAATAAAATTTAGAGCAAAAACACCAATAATTACTAGTTCGTCAACCTCTTTGCCTGCATCCACCAACAAACCAATTAATTTATTAATCTTCAATCACAACTTTAGAAAGAGTAAAGTTGTCAAACTCTCACCCCAAAGTCTCAATACAACAAAAGCTCTTAATCTAACCCTAGTTGTAAGTGATCTCTCTACTTAACAACCCAAAACCCCAATACACACAAAGTTCTCATCCCAGCTCTAGTAGTAAACCCCTATAGTTTACACTGTATATGAGAATTATGAGTGTGTTTCAAATCTTGTTTGGGACTCCCTTTATATAGAAGAGATTTTCCTAATACTAATAGGAAAAGAACAACAACAAAGAAAACAACTTCTACGACTACTAGGACAAGCAATGTCCAATGGAAATTTATTACCACTCCGATTAGAACAAACAACTATAAAATAAGAAACCATTTTTTCCAAACCAATTAGAAGTCTTTCTTGTGGGGAATTGAGCCAAATCCTAACAGATGTAATAGTTAATTTTCCTCATTTTTAATCATATTCGCTGTGAATTAATTGTTTAACAATAATGTGTTTTTTTTCTAACATTAAAGACTTTAGAACTTAATATTTTGGTAGTTTGATCTGAAGGAAGAAAAATATCGGCCAAGCAGGGTTTACCAGACAGAGTTGTAGAACTACAGAATGTATGAGAGATTAGAGGTATGATTTTACAAAATTGTCCTCATCATATTTGGTTCCCGACGAAAGCACACTACAAGATTATGGATTTGGATCCTCGTTTGGTTAGCATATACATCAGTGGATTGGGTGGCTATAATTGCACTGGGTAACATGGCCAGAAACTGAGGTGATTCTGAAGCTAAATCTTCAAATCCAAGTGACAAAATTCAAGCATTTTGGGTTCCATTCTTTCTCTTGCATCTTGGTGGACCAGACATCGTCACCGCATACTCCTTAGAAGATAATGAGTTGTGGTTAAGACACATTCTTCCATTCAAAATTCAAGTTGGTGTTGCCTTTTATGTCTTATTCAAATCTTGAAATGACACCACCTTAACATATTTAGCAATTCCAATGTTCATTTATGGAATTGTCAAGTATTGAGAGAGGAGTTGGGTGTTGAGGTCTTCAAACTCTAAGCATTTTAAAGAGTCTTTTCTTATGTCTCCTGATATAGAATATATTTTTTTGAAAATTGAAGAAACTAACAATGAAAACTTAAGGGATGTGAACATGGAGAAAACTGGCGAAAAAATCATAAGGGGTGTGAACATAGATAAGATGTTTGAACATGAAAAGGTTAAGCCTGATGCCCATTATCTTTGCCAAGATGATTTCATATTCAAAAGGTTTATATTTCTCTTTGCAGACCTTATCCTTGACTATTATGATCGAGTTGAAAGCTACTCCATTATTCATAACAAGTCACCAGTGGATGTCTTCAAACTGGTAGCGATTGAGCTTGGATTGATGTATGATATGCTCTACACCAATGCAACTTTGGTTTATTCTCGACTGAGAATCACTCTTTGTTGCATCTATTTTTTATGTTATATTTCTGCATTGGTTGTGTTCTTAGCCTGCATTGATAAGCATGCATTCCCAATGATCGACATTTCTATAACTTACTTGTTGGAGTATACTTCACGGATCCAGATTTGTAGAACTCCTGATGACCACGGGGGTTCCGCTCCCCTGTACATGTTTTGGGTCTTGTTTTTGCTTGGTGGTTTGGCTTTTGGCCCATGAATAGCCGTGGTTTTGCCATAGGGCAAAAAACTTAATTAAGGTTTCTTAAATTGCTTGTAAATACTCTTTATGTACTAAGCACACATTGTAACGAGAGATTTATGAGGTTGATTATGGTGAAACTTCTGGCAGGATGTAGCCCTATTCTGGGGTGAACCTTGGTATATCTTATCTTAGTTTCTTTCTATTTTATAATTCATGTAATTGATAGGTATCAAATCGTTCAATTGGTATCAGAGCCTCGTGTTCAAGGATTAATGATCTGAGATGTTGATTGGATCATAGATTGAAATTGAAAAGTTCGAAGGAAAGAGCTTCAAGTTGTAGAAACTGAAGATAGAGGATCTACTCGTGGACAGGGACATGCAGATGATGATAGTCAATGGGATGCTGAAGAGTACAATGAGCATGATGATAGTGTCTACGGTAGAGGCAGTGTTGCTGGTGGTGTTTTCAGTATCATTTTTAGCGGCCATCACAGAGTGGGAGAAGCTTAATCGGAAGGCACGAAGTCTGATTCGATTGTGCTAGGCCAATTCTGTCCTAATAAACATCTCTGGAGAGAAGACTGCGAAAGAACTCTGGAAGAAACTGGAAATCCTTTATCAGAGTAAATCTTTGGTAAACAAACCGTGTCAGAGGTAGAAGTTGTTCAACCTTTGGATGGCTGAGGGTGATTCTTTCTCTGTTCATCTACATGAGTTCAACACTTTGATAGGTCCAATATTGTCTATCAGTGTTGATGTGATGGATGATGATAAGGCTATTACACTACTTGATTCGTGGGATAACTTGATTGTTGCGATTAGTAGTGGTACGACTGATTTATCATTTGAGAATGTCGTGGCAGCCTTATTATCTGAGGAAATGAGGTGGCAGAGTACAGATAACTCATCAAAGAAGGCCTTATCTGTGAGAGGTAAACCCATGATAGAGATTACAAGTGGTTTAGTGATAAACCCAAGTTTAAGGGAAGATAAAAAAGTAGAGATAAATATAAGTTAACGTGTTGGAAGTGTAGGAAGCCCGGACATATACAGAAGGATTGCAGAAGTAAGAGTATAAACCCTGAAAAACGAACAGGCAAGAGATCAGTTTTAGAAAAAAAGAACCAGTATGATGATGTTGGTGACTTATATATGGTATCCTGTTTCACTGAATCAGATCGAAATGTTTGGAGAAATGACACGTGAGCATCCTTTCATATGATACCTTACAGGGACTGGTTTTGTGAGTATGAAACGTTTGATATAGGAAATGTTTTATTTGGAGATAACTCTAAGGTGAAAATTATTGGTCGTGGGAAGGTAAAGTTAAAGATTAATGATGGAACAGTCAGGAAACTTCCAGGCGTGATGCATATTCTAGGTCTCAGCAGGAACCTAATGTCAGTCAGTAAAATGATAGATGAGGGAGTAAATTTTAACTGTGACAAAAATTCGTGCAAGACGACTCGTAGATCGCTAGTAATTACACGAGGTGTTCGATATGGTACGTTATACAAGTTGCTGGGAAGTATAGTACAAAGTCAATGCAGTTGAGGTTTTATCTCTGAGAAGGTGACGTCCTTTATGTTGTGGCATCTGAGGCTTGGGTATATCAGTGAAAAAAGACTATCTACTTTATCGTCCAAGCAGATGGTGAAGGAAGTCCTAGATTGATCCATGAGATTTAGTTTCTGTGAGCATTGTCTACATGAAAAATAGAACTGTGTGAGTTTTAAGCCCGCTAGCACGACAGCAAAAGGTATTCTGGATTTGATATATAATGATATGTTTGGGCTAGTTCCGGTCCAATCTCTTAGAAAATCAAGTTATTATGTCTCTTTCATTGATAATTTTTCAAGGTATTCATGGATTTACTTCATTAAGAGTAAAGTTGAAGCATTTGATAAGTTATGTGAGTTTAAAGCATTGGTAGAAAATCATATTGAAAAAAAGATAAAGGTACTGAGAACAGATAATTGAGAAGAATTTTGCTCAGACAAGTTTGAGCAATTCTGTATGGCAAACAACATCGCAAGATAAAAAAAAAACTCTATATATATCTCAACAAAATATAGTGGCCAAGAGACTCAATTGGTCACTCGTAGAGAAATCGAGGAGTATGTTAAGTTGTGCAGGCTTGGAGCTGGAGTTTTGAGCAGAGGCAGCTGCTACGGCATGTTATCTGAAGAATATGTCACTTACATCAGCTTTGCAGGATCAAACACCGTTTGAGGCACTTTTCAGGAAGAAGTCGAGTTTGGCTCATGTTAGAGTGCTTGGGTGTGATGCTTATATGCATATACCAAAAGAAAAGAAGAACAAATTTGACAACAAATAAATGAAGTGCATTTTCATTGGTTATAAGGATGGGGCCAAGAGGTACAAGTTATGAAATCCAGAAAATAAGAGTACAGTTTTCTATAGAGATGTTGTGTTCAGAGAAACACAAAAGAGATGTGGTGGCTATCCAAGATGTACCAGAATAGCCAAAGCAGGTTCAGATTAATCTTGGCTCGGGAGATAAAGAGTGGAAAACTACCTCATAGACTGTACTGGATACTTCAGATTCTGAGTCAGTTGGGCCTGAGCATGATATTCATGTTTCTGATATAGATGATGAGGATTCAGATGTTGGCTTGGGGGTAGAAACCACACCTGTTATGAGAAGATCCACACGGGTTAAGTGGCTACCCATCAGTTATTCCCCTAGTGCTTGCAGTGCATTATATGTTTTAAATATTACTGGTGATGATCTTAGCACAGTAAAAAAGGCGAGAAGTTCTGATGATGCAAATCTGTGGGAGGATGCTATGAAAAAATAAATGTAGGCACTGGATAGGAATGAAACATGGAGCCTTGTAAAATTGCCTAGAAATAGGAAAACAATTGGGTGCAAATTAATTTTCAAGAAGAAAACAAATGCAGATGGAATGGTAGAAAAGTACAAGGCATGCCTGGTTGCAAAGGGCTACTCGTAAATAGAGGGAATTGACTATGGTGAGATATTTTTTCCGGTAGTAAAGTTGACATCTATTAGGTTTGTCTTATCCATAGTAGCTGGTTATAATTTAGAGGTCGAGTAACTAGATGTGAAGACAGCTTTCCTTCACAATGACTTAAAGGAGAAAATTTACATGAAACAGCTTGAAGGCTTTGTAAGCAATTTGTACGGACTAAAGAAGTCATCACAGATGTGGTACCAGAAGTTTGGCATATATGCCATTCAACTTAGGTTCACTCATAGTTATGCTAATCATTGCGTCTATGTGAAAAGGTTAGGGATTGATTTTATCATTTTAACCTTGTACCTTGATGATATGCTGTTGATTGGAAATAGCAATAAGATGATTAGCACTGTGAAGGCATCGTTGGCAAGGTAGTTTGACATGAAAGACCTAGGGCCAATAAACTTTATCTTGGGTATGTAGATAAAGAGGAATCGTGAAAATCGAAAACTGTGGCTAAGTCAGAAGAAGTATATTCAAGAAGTGTTGAAGAAATTTAACATGTCTGACAGCAAGCCAGTAGGGACTCCCATGCCTTTGAGAACTAAGTTGTCTGTGGAACAATGTTTGAAGATGGAGGAAGAAGCTAAAGAGATGGCGCACGTACCTTATGCTAGAGCGGTTGGAAGCTTGATGTACACCATAGTATGTACAAGACCAGATATTACCCAAGCAGTGGGAGTAGTGAGCAGATGATATATGTCTAATCTTGGGAAAGAGTATTGGACTGTAATCAAGAGAGTTCTTAGATATCTTCGTGGCACGTCAGAGTTTGCATTGTGTTATAGATGTATGGAAGGTAAGAAAAATCTTGATATTGTAGGATCGGTTGATGTTGACTGAGAATCTTGATAGTAGGAGGTCTACTAGCAGATATGTGTTCAATCTATTTGGTGGGGCAGTGAGTTGGATGAGCAAGAGGCAAAGTATTGTTGCCCTTTCATCCATAGAAGCAGAGTATATGGCGATAACTCATATTGGAAAGAAAGTGGTTTGGCTTTAACGGTTATGTGATGGGCTTGGGTTTAAACAAATAGCAGTGAAGGTGAAATGTTACAATCAATGTGCTATCTTTTTAGCAAAGAATCATGCATTTCATTCATGGATGAAGTATATTGATATCCAATATCACTTCATCCGGGAAAAGATTAAAGATATGATAATCTTGGAGAAAGTAGATACAATAGTGAACAATGCAGATTTCTTGACTAAAGCAAAGTTTGAGTGGTGTGCTACTGAGATGAGCTTAAAGAAACAGAGTTCTATGAAGTTTTCCATGTGTGTGAAGTATTTACCAAGTGGTAGATTGTGAACGGGCGGGGGTTCGAAAATTTCAGGCCCTTTACATGTTTTGGGTATGGTTTTTGCTTGGTGGTTTGGTGATATGATCCACGCCAAGAACTAAGAAATTTATGGATCAAGAAGACTAATTGGAACTTGAATAAACCGTTTAGCTTGGGCCCTTGTAACTTGACCAATTGGAACTTGAATAGGATCTGCCTCCCATTTGTTAGTCGTATAACATGGAAGAAAGTAAAATTTGTGATTTTGGGGTAGTTTTAGATATGCAAGTTTTTGTTTGAAAAATAATACTTGTTGGAGCTAAAGAAATATCTTTACTTTGGAGGATTTTAGTGATAAAGAACTAAAGTTTGGGAAAAATTCTATTAGATTGGTATTTTGCAGATTATATGAATTAAATTAAGCTAGTGTTTGCAAAATGTTAATTATATGAATTTAAAATCTTGGTGGTATAAAGAATATTGGACTGGTATGATTATTTGAAATTGGAAGAAATAGTAAGTAAATTTAATATCATTGTCTTGAGATATGAATCTCAGTTTTGATAGGAAAGAAAGGAAAATAAAGGATAAGGAAAGTAGACAAAGAAAAGGAAGCTTGTGATATAGTATTGTTTTGATAAATTCTTGTAGTTACTTGATAAAGATAAATATTAGTTTCATTCATACATCTTGGATTGTTATATTAAATGGTAAAATCTTTACGTGTGGTTGAAGAACATGCTAAAGGCAAGGAAGTAGCTCAAGACTAGCTTTTGGCATATTAAAGGTAAAAGTCACCTTACTCTTAGTAAATGTAATGTATTATATGATAAAGATGGAACTATGTAAGTATAATGTTAATCATATATGTGTGTTTGATTTAAAACAATGATATGTGATGTACATTGTTACGATGGAATTGATTGATAAAAAAATATGTTTGTGAATTGTTGTGGAGTTTTATGTTTGAAGGTTGTTGCATTGTGAATGCACTGCATTGATATGAATTATAAAGACATTATGGAAATGAATGGATTGAAAAGGGAAGGTAGGATCCTGCCCGGGATGGCTGAAGGGGATCCGAGGATAAAATTGAAAATGGTAGGACCCCTCCCAAGATGGGTGAAGGGGATCCAAGGATAATGTTGAAAATAGTAAGACCCCAACCGGGATGGGTGAAGGGGATCTGGGGTATATATGATGAGAAATGTACCCGTTGTGTTGTGATTAGCCCAATGAGAGGTAATAAAACGAATTGGGATATGAAATGGTCATAGATAGCATTACATTGCATTGAGAATGAATATGATTGACCCATGAAAGATGTATGATTGAATTTACCCAATGAAGGGTATGTAACGCTTATGGATATGATATTAATGTATTTATTTAAAGGAAAGTAAATGGTGATTTTGTGATAAATATATTGATGTGTTTTTTGAAGGAATGTGAATTGTGATGGATGTGATAAGTATATATTAATGTATTTTTTTAAGGAAGGTAAAAGATTGATATGATAAGTATATATATTCTTTGAAAAAATGTGAATTATAATTAATATGATAAATATATATTTGTAAATTCTTGAGTTATGAATGCATTTCATGTTACATGAATTACTTAATGATATTATAGAATCGAATGAAAATGGAAAATGAGATGAAACCAAGTGAATGTTTCATTGCATTGCATTTCACTTATTTACATTAATGATGGATGTATTGATCAGATTAGCCCATTGGGAGGCATTTGTTATGATTTGGCCTACGAAAGGTATATGACATGATTCACCCATTGAGAGGTATTAAATGTGATTGGCCTATGATGGACATGTGATGTGAATGGTCCGATGAAGGGTATAATTGATTATTGTGAATTAAAAATTATCGGGATGGATGTTGTTCATGAATGTGAATATTAATGTTGTTGTGATGATTGTTTCTTGTGTAATAAAAAATGAGGAAAATAAATTTGTAGTATACATAAAAGTTGTATTATATTTATATTTATACGAGATAACTTATATAAAAAGGTTTGAAAGTAAAGAAAGATATTTTTTTTTCATACGACTACTTCTAATAATGTGAAACCTCGCTGAGCATTTTAGCTCACCCCCTCTCTTTACAAACTTTTCAAGAAAATGTCGGCAAACTAGAGATCAAAGTTGAAGGAAGTCTTTTGTAAGGTTCTCGTCCACGACATCCTTATCTTTTGGGTCTTTTTGGAAGTCTAAGGTTTTTTTTTTTTTTTTTTTTTTGTCTTAATTTAATTTTGTAAAAGTTTTCAAGTTAATTGTGTTTCAAGAAATTTCATGTACTTGAGTATTTGGTAAGATTTAAAGAGTTGATTTGATGTATTGATAAGTTTCATGTTTGTAAAGAAATATGTTATTTGGAATTGTATTGTTTAAAAAGGATGCTGTTTGAAGTTGTAAGTTTTGAGTGATAGTATCTCGAGTCCCAGCGCTCAGTGTTGAAAGATAATGGAACCGTTCCGAGTATGGCTCACTCAGGATAGGCCGATATAATCCTACCACTTGCCATTCCCAAGAGTTGAGAATTGAAACTATTCCATGTTGGTCTGACTTTAGTTTTTTTTTGTTGACCTGGGTTAAGTTAATTAGAGTTTCTCTCTTGCAATTCTCTTTCTACTTTACTTGATCGGTATGGTTCTCATATCATTTTATTAGAATCCCAAATCACAATAATATAAAAGCCAACTGCTCTTACAATTTTATAAATATATCCCTCTTTGCCATTATTATAACATGATTGGATGGTACATAAGTTAATCTCTTTTCATGATATCCGACTTATAATTTATAATTCCCTGAAAGAGTTTCTAAGTGTGATGTAATTAGCCAGTTTAAATTGAGGGTAATTAATAAAAAGAAAAAAAAAAGATGAGTAAAAAAAAAGAAAAAGTGATACGTTACTTGAAACCGGCAGCTTTGTACTTCCATCTTCTTTGCATCAATTCATTGCTTCATCCCCAATCAACTTTTCTCCATATAATATTAGCTGCTATTAGCATTTTTGCTCACTGCATTTCAATTATATTATTTAGCTTCTGGAGTCTAATTTTTATGGTTTTGAGAGTTGAATAAGCTGTTACACGTTCATTCAAAGAAGGCTCTTGAGTAACTTGACAAGTTCCTTGGTGAAACCTTTTTTTTCCAGGTAAGTTGACTTATTTCATTTTTAATTCACATTTTTTGTGAACTCAAAGTAAAAATCACATTTCTTCTTATGATTTATAGCTCATAAAAAGAAAACGATAGATTTAAATTTTTTGTATTCCTTCGTCCGCATAACATTTCACATTATATTTGTTAGTATGAAAAATCAATATCATAACTTCAAAACTCCTGAATATTTGTTATTTAAAGTTACATATGAATACTTTTGACTCAGGTATAATCAATGAGCGAAGTTACTTGTGCTAATTATGTCAATGTAATTAAATATTATCACTGCATATATATATATATATATATATAAATATATATATATATATATATGTATTTATTAAGTGTGAACATAAGTATCCGATCATGATTGTAATTATAATTGATATGAAATATCTTTATATTTTAGTCTTGAATTATAATGAGTAGGGTTCCCTTGTGAACACCATTGAACTATCTATATTTACTAGGTAGGTGCCTTTACTATGATGTATATGCTCCATTAATTTTTTTAACACCATTTGTGTTGGGCGCGCCCCAGATAGTTTTATCTACATTTGTCTTCTCATGAAAGTTGGAACAAACTGTAAGTTAATTTAGACTCGGGGCTTGTGGTTAGTTTTTTTGTTCTTGTAGTTAGGTTTTGGATTCGTGCGTAGTTGCCATCAATCCATTGCCCAATTTTATAGAAATCACAATAAGTCACAATACGGTCCCAATAAGTCTACTTATGAAATATAATCATGCGTTAAGATTGAAGTATCCAAACTACAAGTCTAAAAACAACTTTGTTTGTTAAAATATATTTGACTCTAATTAGATGTAATAGTTCAATTTCCTCATTTTTCGAGCACATTCAAAATGAATTAATTATTTAACAACTATTTTTTTTTTTCTTTCTAAACATTAAAGACTTTAGAACTTAATATTTTGACAGTTTGATCTTAAGGAAAAAAAATGCCGGCCAAGCAAGGTTTATCAGAGAGAGTCATAGAACTATGGAATGTTTGGGAGATCAGAGGAATGATTTTACTCAGCCTTTGTTTACAAATCATCCTCATCATATTTGGTTCCCGACGAAAGCACACTGTGAGATTATGGATTTGGGTCCTCGTTTGGTTAGCATATACATCAGCAGATTGGACGGCTACAATTGCACTGGGTAACATGGCCAGAAACAGAGGTGCTTGTGAAGCTAAATCTTCAAATCCAAGTGACAAAATTCAAGCGTTTTGGGTTCCATTCCTTCTCTTGCATCTTGGTGGACCAGACACCATCACCGCGTACTCCTTAGAAGATAATGAGTTGTGGTTAAGACACTTTCTTGCACTTGTTATCCAAGTTGGTGTTGCATTTTATGTCTTCTTCAGATCTTGGAATGCCACTTCCTTAACATTTATATCAATTCCCGTGTTCATTTCCGGAATTGTCAAGTATGGAGAGAGGAGTTGGGTGTTGAGGTCTTCAAGCTCTAAGCATTTTAGAGAGTCTTTACTTATGCATCCTGAAATAGAAGAAATCAAAGAAACTGGCGAGGAAATCCTAAGGGATGTGAACGAGGAGGAAACTGGCGAGGAAATCCTAAGGGATGTGAACGTGGAGGAAACTGATGCCAATTATCTTTGCCAAGCTGATTACTTATTCAAAAGGTTCACATATCTCTTTGCAGACCTTATCCTTGACCATGACGATCGACTTGAAAGCTACTCCATCATTCATAACAAGTCACCAGCTGATGCCTTCAAGCTGATAGCGATTGAGCTTGGATTCATGTATGATGTGCTCTACACCAAGGCAATTTTGGTTTACTCTAGACTGGGAATCACTCTTCGTTGCATCAGTTTTTTATCTTCTATTTCTGCATTGGTTGTCTTCTCAGTCTGCATTGATAAGCATGCTTTCCCAATGATCGACATTTCTATAACTTACATACTTTCAGTTGGAGCTGTTGTCATTGAGATTTATGCATTCATCGTACTTATTGATTCAGACTGGACAATGCTTTGGTTGAACAAGCACAAACACTCCTGGACTAATTCCAACCGTGGTGAAGGTACTCAGTTCTGTCAATCGCATCTAATAAATCGAACAAGGTGGTCAGGATCCATGGGGCAACACAACTTAATACAGTTCTGCATCAAGACATCATACACTTTGAAAGGAGTCATAAGCGATTGCAAGTTCCCAACTTGGAAGCATGTAAATGAAGATTTACAGGCATTGATCTTTCAACAACTCCTGCTAAAAGGGAACAGAATAAGTGATGATCGCTATAGTATCGAGTCGTGCAAGCAATTATTGGCTCAGAGAGGTGATTATGTGCTTGAAAGAAGAAATTGCCTTGATGATTTTCGTTGGAGCACAACTGAGGTAGAATTCGACCACGGCCTTCTTCTTTGGCACATTGCTACTGATCTTTGCTACCATGAAGATATGGAAAGACATGGAGATTCTAGTAACATCGATTCAAATTGCAAATCTAGTAAATGTTTATCAGATTATATATTGTATCTTCTTATTATGTGTCCAAATATGCTTCCCAAAAGTATCGGTGAGATAAGGTATAGAGACACTTGCACGGAACTCAAAAAATTTCTTGAACGAAAATATATTAAGGTGGATCCTGAGTGTTTTATTTTTGAATTTTGCAATGATGAAATTCATGCTTGGAAGGAATTACTTTCAGTGAAGGTCGATATGTTAGCTAAAGTAAAAAGAGATCAAAATAAATCAGTGTTGTTCCATGGGGTTAAGCTTGCAAAGCAATTGCAAATGATGGAATCTCAAGAGGGCTGGGATAAGAAAAAGAAATGGGAGGTGATAAGTGAAGTGTGGGTGGAAATGTTAGCATATGCTGCAAGTCATTGCGGGTGGAAAGAGCATGGCCAACAGCTTAGGAATGGCGGAGAGCTACTCACGCACGTTTGCCTTCTTATGGCTCATCTTGGCTTGAGTGAGCAATATCAGATACAAAAGCAGTACATTAAACGACCAGATATGCCAAATTGGGTTAAGTGTGTTTGTTTCTCTCCTCTACGTTGTTGTTATTGGGGTTGTATATGTTGTGGTATTTTCTGCTTGTACTTTCCAGTCGTTGTGTTATTTCGATTAGTAAGATGTGTGGCTAAACCAATACGGGAAAATCATAACAGTGATGTTTCAGAGGCCACATAAGTTTTTGCAAAGGAAATGTATTTTAATGTATTAAATTTATGTGTAGCGCTTTCTTAATTTCTTCCAAGGTAATGTATTGTATTTGTATAACTTTCATTTTGAAAAATATTTATTTTTATTAAAAATAAAAAAAGATTTGCGAGTACGATCCCTCTCTTAACATTTCTTACAAGTTCAGTCCATTAGGTATTGCAAATTCCAAGCCGTTATGTCAATTTTTAAATCTTTGCTTTAATTCATTGTTTTGTCAGTAACTTTTAATTATGTCAATTTGTAAATCTTTTTATCTCATCAATTCAACTAATGATGAAGAACAACAAAACAAAAGATAGCATTCTAGTTAGAATAAGCCCTTAAATCCTAAAAGTAAAACCTATACTCACTAAGATTTGAAATTAGAAGAGAACTGGTAGCCTAAATCCCTAGGGATACCATAAAGAAGATTACTTATAATAATTGTTATAATATTTTTAAAAATATTTGTTATTATAATAATAATATTTTAAATAAAAATAAATATTAAAATAATAATAATAATGATAATAGTGATATTATTATAATAATAAATATAATAACTATAATAATGATAATGATTATTATTATCATAATTGTAATAATATTATAATCTTATTTATGATAATAATAATCACATTTATAATAATGTTTTCATTTAAAACAATTTTTTTTTGATGTGTTTGCTTAGTTTTTGTTTTTCAAAACATATACTAAATAGTACTTAAGTTTACTATAATAATCCTTTCTCCTACAAGGAGCCACTTTAAGAAAAAAGAAAAGTATTCTCTTTAAAACAAGGCGGCCTAGTAAGTCATTGCCGAACAAGGAGTAGTCAAAGGGAAAACAAAGAGCTCTCGGTCAAGGCAAGTTTAGAGAGAGAAGCTCTCGGCTCTTGCGAATATGCTTGTCCATGTCTCCCACTCTTCTCCTCCTCCTATCTTCTTTCTGCTTCACCTAAAATCTTTCAAATCTTCAAATGGGTAAGAAAAAGCACAGTAGGAAAGCTCTTCTCTTGGTTCAGGAGCAGAAAGACCTGGAATATGTGCGAAATCACTTCAAAAATAAAAGTGCTACAGTATTGGAATCACGAAAAGCAGTTTCAGTAGAAGGAAGAAATCAAGAAAGCTTGGAAGCAAGTTTAGAATCCGAAAGCATCTCCTGCACCCTGGGTGAGGAGGATTCCAATTCTTTGAGGCTAGAACTCGAAGGCTGTGGCTCTGATCGAGAGGACTATTCATTCATTGTTTCAGATGTGAACAGTGGCAAACCTTGATCCAAAGCAAAAGAGGTCTTGAGGAAGCACTCCTGTACATCAAAGGTAAGGTTTCGTAGCTCCAATGAGAGTGAAGTGGGTTCTGGGTCAGATGGTGAGTTAGTGTCCAGTGATGATGATAGCTTCAATCAACCAGAAAAGGGTCACAGTGTTTCAGTGGTGAACAGTAATATTGCAGTTAGGAAGCCCTTTACTGGTACTAGAATATCTCCACCCTCTGAGGGTTTGGAGGGACCCCAAGCAAACGATGGTAACAAAGGTAACTTGGCTTCTGTTAGAGAGCACAACATAGGGAATGAGGATGTCCCTCTTCTTAGAGAGAACTCTAGCAAACGGGACTCAAGTGTGAGCAGAGACAAGAATTCGGATGGGAATGGCTCTAGAGCCCCCTAGGTGAGTCTTTTTGCTGAAAATAGGAAGCCCCACAATGGCATGCAGCTCACTGCAATGGAATGTGAAAGTGAGGTAGTATGTGTCTCTGAAGAAGACTTGGAAGAAGTGTTTGAGGGATTTCCTCATTGCCTTGTAGGGTACTTTGTTGGAAAATTCCTAGGGAGGGAAGCTTTGAAGCTCATAACAGATTCTTGGCAAGTAAAAGTCCTAACCAAATTTCATGATATTGGTTGGATAGTTTTCAAGTTTGATAACAGTGAGTCAGTTATGAAAGTGTTACAAGAAGGGCCTCACATAATTTATTGTAGATTATTGCTACTTAAATCTATGCCAAAGTTCTTTCAGTTTGATAATAAGGAAATTAGCACTCTCCTAGTGTGGATTCAATTGAAAGGTCTTCCCCTGGAACTTTGGATAGCTAACACCCTTAGCAAGATTGGCTTTCAACTAGGAAAGCTCCTTCATGCTGATAAGCTCACTAATAGCAAAGAAAGAATCTCCAATGCTAGGCTCTTAGTTGAGATTGATGTAGCAAAAGAAATTAAATTTTTTGTTCCTGTTAGTTTCCCTGGGGGCAAAACTTTTGAACAAAAAATCTCATATGAGAATCTTCCTCGGTTTTGCACTTGTTGCAAAGTGTTAGGGCATACAGCCAACTCTTATAGACTCAGTCAAAAATCTAATTCTGGAAAGAAGGACAAGGAGAAACAGCTTACTCATTCCCCCCCTGAAAGTCAGATTGTAGGGACCAATCCTCCTAAGGATCCCCTACCCATGAATGCAGAAGCAAGTTGGTCCTGGTTTAAGTAAGGATCCTAGTAGTATCTCCATGGGTGCGCTCAAGAAAGCCTTGGCTCCCACTAGTTCAAAGAAGCTTCTTTCTGAGAGGAATCCCTCTAGTATTGGAGTGAGACTTGATAGTTCTACAACTCAGAATGAGATGGTCCTAGTTTCTACAAGATCTGTTAGTACCAAGAAGCCTGTGCAAGAATCCTATCCTGCTAGTGTGCAAGACAAAGAGATCCCAAGTCAGGAGGGATTTCAAGTTATTGCCAGAAAGAGGAAAAGCAAGAGTTCAGTGATAGAAAAGCAGAAAGAGGGGAAGGGAGGGGCAGCCTCCCATAACCTTCAATGAAAGTTGAATGTTAGAACATCAAGGGTTTTCATAAACCCCTGAAACACAATGGGGTTCTACACCTCATGAGAAGAAAAATGATTGATCTAATGGGAATTTTGGAGACTAAACTAGATGAGGATAAGTTAGGCAGAATCATGGGCAACAAATTCAGTTTGTGGAGGCAGATTAACAACTTTCAAACTCATGCTACAGGCACAATTATGGTGCTTTGGGATCCTTTTAAGGTCAGTATTTCTGTCTTAGACTCTAGTCCTCAAGTGATTCATTGTAATGTAAATTGCTTAATTTCATCTAGTAGTTTTGTAGTGAGTTTTGTATATGGCTTTAATACTATTATATCTAGAAGACCTTTATGGGATAATCTGTGTAAGTTCAGCTCAAAGAATGCAGCTCCATGGTTAGTGTTGGGGGACTTCAACAATGTGTTTGCAACAGATGAGAAATCAAATGGTCTACTAGTCACTGATTATGAATTAAGGGACCCAACTGAGTGCTGTAGAGAAACAGGTTTAACTGATGTAAACTTCTCTGGTTGCCTATTCACTTGGTCCAACAATCATATATGGAGGAAGTTAGATAGGGTTATGGTGAACAATACTTGGTTTCAGAAAGGTTTTAGAGCTCAAGCTAGATTCCCTCCTGCTGGATGCCTCTCAGATCATTCCCCTTGTATTGTTAGTCTATTTGAAGAAGGAAGGGGTGGGAGAAGATCATTCAAATTCTTCAATATGTGGGCTGAGCATGATAAGTTCATTGAGTCAGTGAGAGCAAATTGGAGTAGATCCATAAGAGGGACAAAAATGTTCAAGCTTTGTAGAAATTTGAATCTACTAAAATGCCCTCTCAAATTGCTAAATGAGAGTCATTTTAGTCACATTTCTGCTAGGGCTTTAGAAGCTGCTCAAATCCTGGAGAGTCTCCAAGAAGAATTACATGAGAACATTTTTGACTCAGAGCTACAGTCCAGGGTGGCTAAACAGAAACTCAAAGCTTTTAAGCTTGCTGAGGTAGAGAGAAGCTTCCTCTCACAACAGGCTAAGTGCAGGTTTCTTCTGAACAGTGATAGGAGGTCTAAGTTTTTTCATGCTATGATGAGAAAAAAGACAAGAAAACACCATATTGCAGCAGTGGAAAATTCAGGGGGAGCCATGACTTCTTCTGAAGCTGAAGTGGTCAGTGAGTTTACTAAGTTCTATGAAGACCTACTTGGCTTTTCTAGTCCTTGTGGGCCTACTGACATGGATGTTATAGAAGAAGGTCCTAAAGTCTCTGGAAATCAAGCTGCCAACCTAGTGATGGAGGTTACAGAAGAGGAGATCAAAGAAGCTCTCTAGAGTATAGGGGAAGACAAGTCTCCTGGTCCTGATGGATTCACATCTAGATTCTTTAAAAAGGCTTGGGAGATTATCAAGCAGGAGGTGATTGAGGCTATGCAGGAATTCTTTTTGAAAGTGAAGCTCTTGAAACAAATTAACCACGCAACATTCGCTTTAATCCCTAAAAGCAAGCAAGCCTCCAAAGTGGAAGACTACAAGCCAATTGCCTACTGCAATGTGGTGTACAAGATCATATCAAAGATCATTGCCTCTAGACTTTCCCCAATCTTGGGTAGCATTGTTAACCCTGCCCAGGCAACCTTCATAAAATCTAGAAGCATGACTAAAAATATATATCTTGTTCAGGAGTTACTTAGGAAATATAGCCGGAAGATGATCTCTCCAAGGTGCATGATTAAAATAGATTTAAGGAAAGCCTATGACACTGTCAACTGGGACTTTCTGAACAGTATGATCTCAAGCCTTGGGTTTCCAGACAAGTTTAGAGAATGGGTCATGAACTGTGTTACTTTAATAGCCTTTTCTTTATCCATTAATGGGAGCTTACATGGTTTTTTTGTGGGAAAGAGGGGGCTTAGACAAAGGGATCCTTTCTCCCCCTACTTATTTGTTATTATTCTTGAATATCTATTTAGACTCCTAGCTAGACTGAAAAAAGAGGAAGGTTTCAAATTCCACCTTAAATGTGACAAACTCAAGATTACTCATCTTGCCTTTGCAGATGACCTAATCCTGTTTGCTAGGGGTGAAGCTCGGTCTGTTGGCCAGATAATGGATTGTGTCAAAAAATTCAGTGAATGTTCAGGGTTGTAAGCTAGCCTGCCTAAGTCTAACATTTATCATGTTGGGATTCCTATAACTAAGCTGCTTAAAATCAGAAGGATAACATGTATGGAAGAAGGAAGCCTCCCATTCAGATATTTGGGGGTTCCTCTGGCCTCTTCTAGATTGAATGATGCCCATTATTTTCCTCTTATCGATAAACTATCATCTTATGTAAATGCTTGGGCTGGATCTTCTTTATTATATGCTGGTAGAACTGAACTGATTAAATCAGTGATGCAAAGCGGTTGAATATTTTTGGTTAGTTATATTCCCTATCAATGCAAATATGTTGGAGAAAATCATTAGATTGTGCAAATCCTTTCTATTGAATGGCAGGAATTCAGGCCCTAAAATGGCTTTGATAGCATGGGATGAGCTCTGTAAACCAAAACCAGAAGGAGGATTAGGCCTCATGGACCTTAAAAACTGGAACAAAGCCCTCCTGTCAAGAGCTTTGTGGAACATTCAATTCAAAAAGGACTCTTTATAGGTGAAACGGGTACACCACTACTATCTGCTAGGTAGATCCCTTTGGGAGGTTAGTCCTAAACATGAAGACTCACCTCTTCGGAAAAAAATTTTGGAAATCAATGATGGCATTGTCAGTCAAGTAGAATCAACTCAGTAGGTCCAAGACAAGCTCTTGGAGTGGGAAGACCAGAATGATATCAGCATTAAAAAGGTCTACAACTCAATTAAGCAGAAAGGTAACAAGGTCAGATGGGCATCTTTGGTCTGGAATACCAATTGCTCTCCCAAGCACTCATTCATCTTATGGCTAGCCATAAAAGGTAGGTTGCTCACTAAAGACAGACTTCAATTGACAGGGGAGGACAAGTTATGTCCATTATGCAGAGAGCATAGAGAATCTATTGATCACCTATTATTCTCTTGTCGAATTAGCAAAGCTACCTGGGCATCAATCAGATTTTGGCTTGGGTGCAAAAGAGAAATGAACACCTTGAAGAGTGCAATCAAATGGATTCAGAAGGAAATAAAAGGAACAGGCCCCCCAGTAAAAGCAAAAAGAACAGCCTTGGCTAACACAGTTCACACCATCTAGATGGCCAGAAATGCTAAGCTATTTGAGGGAACCTCAGTTCAATCAAATAGTCTAGCTAGGAAAATTAAGACTCATGTGTATAGAATAGTGTATGCCACTTTTCCTGATATCAGGCTCTTTTTGTAAGCTTTGATTTGTTTTGTATATGCACTCATTGTATATCTCCTGGGTATGCCCAGTGAATTTTTGTTCATAATTGCTTAATAGAAATTTATTTACAGATAAAAAAAAAGCATTCTCTAGATTCTTGGGTTGTTTGTGTGCACATTGATGGATACAAGAATGCTTTATTTTTAGCAGATTGTCATTACAAAGTGCTATCATCTGTTTTGCAGTCAATGCATCTAGAGAAATTTAGAGATTCGCCATAAGAAGTGCCACGGATGTGAAACTGCATTTGGTCAGAACGATGTTCGCTTTGTAAATTTGTAATCATATGGATGAGCTTTCCATTGCTCTGGTCACTAAATTTGTAATCATATATTTTATTGGGATCATAATTGAAATTCAATTTGCATTTACTCGTAGTTTTTTCTTCTATAGATGTAAGGTTTACTCAAAAACCCAGTTCAACACAGAACCAAGCCCATCAAAATCAAATTTCATTTTGTTAGATAGGATGAAAGTTAGGAAAACCTATTTGGATTAATTAGGAAGAGCTTTAAGGAGGAGTATTGAAGGATGATAATGGGTAGGATATTCCCGAGTACTCAAGATTATCTAAACTCATTTAGACAGGTAGGGGTAAAAGAGTTTAGATGATATAGCTATTAATTTTTAATACTTGATGGGTTTGGATAGAGTATAAGTAGTACCTCGTATTCATTAAACCCGAGTATATATGTATTTTATTTTTTATTTATAAAATATTTTTTTGTCTATGTCCACAAAATTTAAATATAGAACTTAATCGGGCTTTTAGTCCATAATCTCTACCTGCGATTAAAATGTCAAGGTTTTTAAGCTTTAACCACTAAACCAATGTGATTCTTATTTTATGGTTTTGTAATGATAATACATATTACTAACAGACTTACAGTCTTCAACTCTTTAAATAAATACATTGATCCTAACCCCAGCATATAAATATTAGCACATTACTTTACATTCTCACTGTCAAGGAAGTGGGCTACCTAAGCCACCTTTTTTAAGGGTCAAAAAATAGGGGCTAACTTAGGGGTCAAAATAGGGGTTGCCTAACTTAGGGGTAAAAAATAGGGGTTGCCTAAAACCCACCAACCTATTTGATTTTGAAGCCTATATAAACCTTTTTGGCTCTCATTTGTATATCATCCCAATTTAGAGAATTAGAGAAAGCACGAGAGAAAAGCTTAATAGAAAAATACAATTGGGTGTGGGTTGTGAGTTGTAAGTGTTGTAAACACTTTGTATATTTTCTCCCTTTAGTAAAAATGATCTGCAGCAGGTCCGGAGATGTAGGCACAATTGGCCGAACTTCGTTATCAAATTTTGTGTGTTATTTCTGTTGTTATTTCGCATTCTCACTAATCTGGTTTATAGGAAAATTTGCATAATTTCTCCAACAACTGGTATCAGAGCGTTTGGTGGTGAATTCTGTCAGTTTTCTGTGAGATTACTATTCACATAAATAGTGAAATTTTATCGGTGATACCGGTTCATCAACAACAGTGTTCTAATACATGGAGGTTCACAGGAATAGTTAAAAATAATCCAGAGAAAGTCAGATTTGAGTAGGAACGATGGTCGCAGATTAAAGGAAGATGAAACTCGAGAAGTTCGATGGCACAGATTTCGAGTTCTGAAAAATGTAGATAGAGGATTATCTGTATCCAAGAAATTTGTATCAACCTCTCTCAGGAAATAAGCCTGAAACTATGAAGGATGAAGACTGGGCTCTTCTCGACAGACAAGCCCTCGAAGTTATCCAATTGACATTATCTCGAAATGTTGCTTTCAACATAGAAAAGGAAAAGACCACGACAGGTCTTATGGCGGCTCTCTCCAGTATGTATGAGAAGTCATCAGCCTTTAACAAAGTTCACTTTATGAGGTGGTTATTCGATTTGCGGATGACAGAAAGTGCATCGGTAGCTCAACATCTCAATGAACTCAATACAGTCACAACCCAGTTGAGTTCAGTTGAAATTGAATTTGATGAAAAAGTACGAGCATTAATACTTTTGTCTTCTCTACCAGAAAGTTGGAATTCTACTGTCACGGTTGTGAGTAGCTTGTCGGGAAGCAATAAGTTGAAATTTGATGACGTTCGTGATCTGGTTCTCAGTGAAAAGATCTGGCAAAGAGAGTCGGGTGAATCGTCAACCTCTTCAGTTTTGCATACATAGTCAAGAGGAAGAAATTCAACCCGATGGAATAGACGCGACAGATTGAACTACGGAGGCATATCAAAGGACAAGAGGTCCAAATCCAGAAATCCCAATAATTCCCATAGCTCGAAGACCGTCGAGTGTTGGAACTGCGGGAAGACCGGGCACTACAAAAATTAGTGCAAAAGTGCACCGAAGGACCAGGAAGTGAAGGCAGAAGCAAATGTTACTTCCATCTCATGAGGAAATGATGCGTTGATATGCTCTTTGGAGAACAATGATGAGTCTTGGGTGTTAGACTCTGGAGTATCATTCCATGCTACTTCGCAGAAAGAATTCTTCTAGAGGTACATCCCCGAAAACCTTGGAAAATTATAACTTAGTGATGATCAATCTTGTGCCATTTTTGGTAAAAGAGTAGTGAAGATTAAGTTGAACGGGTCTATTTGGGAGCTGAAGGATGTCAGGCATATTCCCGACCTGAGAAAGAACTTAATCTCAGTAGGGCAGTTGGCTAGCGAAGGCTACACTATGATCTTTTATGGTGATGATTGGAAGATTTTAAAGGCACAATGACGGTTGCTCGGCTCAAAAAGAGTGGTACTCTTTACATGACAGCAGGGGCGTACTGTTCAATTGCAGTTGTAGCAGGAAACAAATCCCAGTATATGGCACTAGAGACTTGGCCACATGAGTGAGAAAGGGATGAAAATTATGCACTCGAAAGGGAAACTTCCAGGTCTACAGTCAGTTGAGATAGACATGTGCAAAGATTGCAAACTTGGAAAGCAGAAGAAGGTCAGCTTTCAGACAAGTGGTAGAACCCCAAAGAAAGAAAGGCTAGAGCTCGTTCACTCTGATGTTTGGGGACCAATGACCATTTCATCCATTGGTGGGAAACACTACTTCGTGACATTCATTGATGATCACTCTCGGAAGGTATGGGTTTACTTTCTAAAGCATAAGTCTGAAGTGTTTGAGGCTTTCAGGAGATGGAAAGCTATGGTTGAAAATGAGACAGGTCTGAAGATTAAAAAACTCAGAACCGACAATGGTGGTGAATATGAAGACACCATATTCAAGAAGTTCTGCTATGAGCATGGGATCAGAATGGAGAGAACCGTGCCGGGTACACCTCAACACAATGGTGTAGTTGAACGTATGAATTGGACGTTGACAAAAAGAGCCAGAAGCATTCGTATACAATCAGGTCTACCAAAGCAGTTCTGGGCAGAAACAGTCAACACAGCAGCTTACTTGATCAACCGAGGCCCATCGGTTCCATTGAAACATAGAATACCAAAGGAGGTATGGAAGAAAAGAGATAAAACTATCACATCTAAAAGTTTTCGATTGTGTAGCTTATGTGCATATTAGTGATAAAGGCAAGAATAAGCTTGATCCCAAATCCAAGAAATGCACCTTCATTGGCTATGGCGAGGATGAGTTTGGCTACCGCATTTAGGATGACAAAAACAAGAAGGTAATCCGCAGCAGAGATGTGATTTTCAACAAAAGAGTGATGTACAAAGACAGACATAAAACCGACACCAATGACTCAGAGCAAAGTGGGCCAGTATTTGCAGATGCAGATGCAAATAAAGTCCCAGACAGTCTCGTAACGGTGCCAATTGTATCAAGTCCTCAACTAGAGGAACTCGTTGGACAGAGCAGTGAGTAGCAGTCTGACACACCGTAGCCTCCTACTCCAGCTCCTGTATTAAGAAGGTATTCTCGGCCTTATGTGCCTAACAGGAGATACATGAATTATTTGTTGCTGACTGATGAAGGGGAGCCTAAATGCTATGATGAAGCTAGTCAGACTGGAGATACTAGCAAGTGAGAGCTTGCTATGAAAGACGTGATGAAGTCTCTGATCTCTAACCAGACATGGGAACTAACTGAGTTACCCGTGGGGAAGAAGGCACTTCACAACAAATGGGTGTACCGGGTGAAAGAGGAACATGATGGTTCTAAGAGATACAAAGTCTGGCTAGTTATCAAAGGATTCCAGCAGAAGGAAAGAGTTGACTACATCGACATTTTTGCTCCCGTTGTGAAGTTTAATACTATCAGATCAGTGTTGAGTATTGTTGTTGTTGAAGATCTTTATCTTGAACAGTTAGACGTGAAGACCGCATTTCTTCACAGAGACTTGGATGAGAAGATATACATGCACCAACCAGAAGGTTTCTCAGAAAAAGGGAAGAAGAACATGGTGTGCAGACTTAAGAAGAGTTTGTATGGCTTGAAACAAGCCCCAAGACAGTGGTACAGAAAGTTTGACGACTTTATGCACAAGGAAGGTTTCCTTAAGTGTAACACCGACCACTATTGCTACTTCAAAAGATATAAGTCCAGTTATATCATTTTACAACTTTATGTCGATGATATGTTAGTAACGGGTTCAGATATGGATGATATCAGAAGGTTGCAACAGCAATTGTCAAGGAGTTTGACATGAAGGATTTGGGTCCAGCAAAGAAGATTTTTGGAATGCAAATCACAAGAGATAAACAAAGAGGGATTTTGCAATTATCTCAGGCAGAGTACATCAACCGTGTTTTGCAGAAATTCAACATGGGTAACGCCAAGCCAGTCAGCACACCCTTGGCAAGTCATTTTCGCTTATCCAAGGATCAGTCTCCTAAGATGGAGGAAGAGAGAGATTTCATGGCTAAGGTTCCTTACGCCTCAGCCATTGGGAGTTTGATGTACGCAATGGTCTGTACTAGACCAAACATTGGCCATGCAATGGGAGTTGTTAGCAGGTTTATATCAAATCCAAGAAAAGCTCATTGGAAAGCAGTAAAGTGGATTTTGAGGTATCTACAAGGCACCACAGAGAAGTTTTTGTACTTTGGTAAGGGTGAGTTAAAA
Organism: Bretschneidera sinensis; assembly: GCA_023935145.1. NCBI lineage: Eukaryota > Viridiplantae > Streptophyta > Magnoliopsida > Brassicales > Akaniaceae > Bretschneidera > Bretschneidera sinensis. Next base: position 1,480,533 of record CM043697.1, on the reverse strand, counting down.
GTATAAGGCTATGTAGATGCAGACTTTGGAGGAGAAGTCGATCACCGAAGAAGCACCACCGATTATATATTCACTATTGGAATTATAGCTGATAGTTGGATGTCGCAGTTACAGAAGATTGTCACTCTATCCATTACAGAGGCTGAGTACGTGGCAGTGACTGAAGCTAGTAAAGAGATGATATGGCTTCAAGGTTTATTAATTGAGTTGGGATTCAAACAGGAAAAGAATGTTATGCACATTGATAGTTAGAGTGCGATAAACTTGGCGAAGAATTCAGCATTTCATTCCATAACCAAGCATATTGGACTTCGTTATCACTTCATCAGATTTTTATTGGAAAATGAGGTGTTAATACTGGAGAAGATCCAATGAAGCAAGAATCCAGCGGATATGTTGACAAAGACGGTGGCTATCGACAAACTGAAGTTGTGTTCAACTTCAGTTGGCCTGCAAGAGTAACAAGACCATAAAGATCTGCTGCATAGATTGAGGTGTGAAGACAGATTGAAATCAGTTTTCGAGTGGGAGATTGTCAAGGAAGTGGGCTGCCTAAGCCACCTTTTTTAGGGGTCAAAAAATAGGGGCCAACTTAGGGGCCAAAATAAGGGTTGCCTAACTTAGGGGTCAAAAATAGGGGTTGCCTAAAATCCATCAACCCATTTGATTTTGAAGCCTATATAAACCCTTTTGGCTCTCATTTGTATATCATCCCAATTTAGAGAATTAGAGAAAGCTTGAGAGAAAAGCTTAATAGAAAAATACAATTGGGTGTGGGTTGTGAGTTGTAAGTATTGTAAACACTTTGTATATTTTCTTCCTTTTGTAAAAACGATCTGCAGCAGGTCTGGAGACGTAAGCACAATTGGCCGAACTCCGTTATCAAATATTGTGTGTTATTTCCGCTGTTATTTTGCATTCTCACTAATCTGGTTTATAGGAAAATTTACGTAATTTTCCCAACACTCACTTTCTTTTAAAGTTAATTTCGTTTTATCTAGATTTCATTGTTGTTTCTTTATAATTATTATTATTGTAATGATGTTGAATTGGTCATAAAAGGAAGTGCTCTTACAATTTTAAGTATACCCTCTGTGCTTGGTGAGAGTTGCGAGACAATAATATCATTCGGCACAATAACTTGGTCAATTGGGGGTAATTAATAAAAAGAAGAAAAAAAGAAGAAAAAAAGGGAAAAGAAAAAGAAAAATAAAAAGTGATGCGTTACTTGAAGAAACCGGCAGCTTTGTACTTCATCTTCTTTTCATCAATTCGTTGCTTTATCCCCAGTGGTCCAGTCTATGAATCAACTTCTGTCTATATAATATTAGTTAGTGTTAGCATTTTCATACGTTGCTTTTCATTTATTAATACCATATTATATTCTGGAGCCTAACTTTTGTGGTCCTAATAAGCTGTTACATGTTAATTCAAAAAAGGCTTTGGAGTGACAAGTTCCTTGGTGAAATCTTTGTTTAAGTAAGTTGATTGATTTCAATTTTTATCAACATTTCTTGCTACGATTTAAGTCAATTACTATTACATGTATAGATCAAAAAAAGAAAAACGTTATATGTCTAATTCCCACTTGCTTTATGGTTTTTCTTGATATGGGATGTGTAGTCACAAGTTCTCATCATTTAAGCTCTCAACGTACTCACTAATGGCACATATAGTGCAATTCGCATGAATAATAAATCAAACCAATAATTTTGACTTACGAGGAGCCTAAGCATGATAATAAGCTTGCGACCACTCCAATACAACACAATCATTTATATGATAGTGAACTTACGTCGAATTTAATACTATTTGTAATACCATAAGTCTATCACTAAAAAGTGATAGCTCAAATTAAGTTTAAGTTTATAGAGCTTTACATATATAACATGATATTTCTTATTGCATTACCGATCATCATAGCTTTTTATTTAGGTACTGTTTGGCCTAACTGTAAGTTCTTTCGATTTTTTGCTATAAAAAGAGTTTTTAAAATAGTTTTTGATAAATAAGTTTTGTTGTTAAAAATTGTTTAGTATTTGGTAAAACAATTGCAGAGATTCTGCATCTAAGACAATTTAGCTTCTTAAAATTTGTTTTTCAGTTTTAATTTGTTTTTGAAATTATTTTAAAGTGTTGGACGTTTTGTCTGTTTTTTGGAACTAGCTAAACCTGTTTTGGATATCGCAAATGAGATTAATAAGCTTGAAAGGTACCTTGCTTTGATTAGAAGTTTATGAATTTTTATGAAGACAAAAAGAAGAATTCTTGTCTAGGCATCTTAATCCATAAAAGTTACATGACACAAAATATTTACTATCATAAAATGAAAAAATGATCTTCCATTTCATGCTATCTAATGGTGTAATGAATATTTGTATCGAATATCTTTTTATAGATTAAGATGTTTAACCAAGAATTTATATATATATATATATATATATATATATATATATATATATATATAGACACACACACATACACGTCATAATTATAATTATCATTGATATAAAAATATTTAAATCTTAACTGTTGAATTATAATGGACATAGTAGAGCTAGCTGTATATATCCCACGATGTCATGGACTTGAATTAGAACTCCATCATTTTAAATCTATCTAAAACAGAGAATGGGATCCAGATGTTGTATATGATCCCACTGTTTAGGTCATAAGACGTTACATACATATATTAAAGGTATCGTCATTGATGTAGGATTTGTGTGATTATAAACTCCCACTGTTTAGGTCCTATCCTCACGAAGAAAGGACACATAGATAACAATTCACATGAATATATCACAAATCAAACCAATGAGTCTAACTTGTTTGGAGTCTAAATAACTAGTGATCAGTCCAAATACCATACATCCATGTAGTAGCGGATTTAAGTATGTTCTAATACAATCTGTTACACCATGAACCCTATCACTCAAAAGTGATAAATAAAGTTACTTTTAAGTTCATAAAACCTTATATGTATTGAAATCTTTCTCATTGCATTATCATAATAGGATATAAGTCATCATAAATTCTTATTTAATTGTTTTGTCTAACTATATTTTCAGTTTGTAACTATAGAAAGGGCTTCTAAAATTGTTTATGATAAATCAATTGTGAACGGGACAGATGCATTTGGGGCCTAGTAGGGACATTTCCCTCGTGGAAATGCCCAAAGCCTTTAATATTCTATATGTAGTTTGTGAATTTTTAAAAATGCCCATAATTTTTTTTTTTATTTTACCCCACTTTTGTCATAATCAACTAAAATATTCTCAAATGTCAATTTCCAATCAGTTCCCAAGAAAATAAAGAAATAAGAATTGGCTCTTAAATTATAAACAACTGTAGTTTGTTATGCTAGGCTTCGGGCTTGTGGTTAGTTTTGGATTCGTGCGTAGTTGCCATCAATCCATTGCCCAATTTGACAAAAATCACTAGTCACAATAAGTATACTTTCAATAATATGAACAAACGACAATACCTGTTTGTATGTAGGTTAATTTGATATGTATTTTTTTGCACCTTTTACTATCAAGTTTAAATTTACAAGATAAGTGATTAACTATATAACTAAATAACTACATTTAGTTACCTCTTACTCAACTTATGAAATATAATCTTGCGTTAAAATTAAAAGTATCATTGCCTAAGATCATCGAGACTAGTTACAAGCCTAAAAACAACTTTGTATGTTATAAATATATTTGACTTTAATTAGATGTTGTTGGGATTTTATCTCTAAAATCCATGTACTCAAATTTTTAGCAAAAACACAACCACTACAATTAGATAGGAAAATAAAATTAAGAGCAAAAACCTCAATAATTACTAGTTCAGCAACCTCTTTGCCTATATCCACCAACAAATCAATTGATTTATTAATTTTCAATTACAACTTTAGAAAGAGTCAAGTTGTCAAACTCTCACCCAAAAGTCTCAATACAACAAAAGTTCTTAACCTACCTTAATTGTAAGTGTCATCTCTACTTGATAACCCAAAACCCCAATACACGCAAAGCTCTCATCCTACCTCTAGTTGTAAATCCCCATAGTTTACACTGTATATGAAAATTATGAGTATGGTTCAAATCTTATTTGAGACCCCCTTTATGTAGAAGAAATTTTCTTAATACTAATAGGAAAAGAACAACAATAAAGAAAACAACTTCTACTACTATTAGAACAAGCAATGTTCAATAGAAAATTATTACCACTTCTATTAGAACAAATAACTATAAAATAGAAAATTATTTTTCCCAAATCAATTAGAAGTTTTTCTTGTGGAGAATTGAGCCAAAATCTCAACAGATATAATAGTTTATTTTCCTCGTTTTTTTATCACATTCGCGGTAAAATAATTATTTAACAATAATATGTTTTTTTTCTTCTATACATTAAAGACTTTAGAACTTAATATTTTGACAGTTTGATCTTAAGGAAAAAAATGCCGGCCAAGCAAAGTTTACCAGACAGAGTCGTAGAACTATGGAATGTATGGAAGATCAGAGGTATGATTTTACTCAGCCTTTGTTTACAAATCATCCTCATCATATTTAGTTCCCGACGAAAACACACTGCGAGATTATGGATTTGGATCCTCGTTTGGTTAGCATATATATCAGCAGATAGGGTGGCTACAAGTGCCAACTGCTCTTACAATTTTATATGTATATCCTATGTGCTTGGTGAGAGCCTCGAGACAATAATATAAAGTTTTTCTTATAATTAGGTGTCATTATTATAACTTGATTGGATAGTACATAAGTTAATCTCTTTTCATGATATCCGACTTATAATTTATAATTCACTGAGGGAGTTTCTAAGTGTGATGTAATTAGCTAGTTTAAATAGGCACAATAACCCCGCAGAAAATTAACTGAAAAGAAAGTGAAGAACTTGGTAAATTAAGAAAAAGAAAATGAAAAAGAAAAAGTGATGCGTCACTTCAATAAACCTGCAGCTTTGTCCTTCATCTTCTTTGCATCAATTCATTGCTTCATCCCCGATCTATAAAAATCAACTTCTCTTTATATAAAATTCGATACTATTAACATTTTTATAAAATTACAATCTGGTTAGTGTTCGGCAAAAACAAATGTTAAAAGAAAAATAATTTTTTTGTGTTTCTTAAAAATAAAATTGTTTAAAAAACTCTACTGAACCGTGCCTAAGTTTGCTATAATAGTGTTTATTTTTATACTTCCATCGCTAATTAAATATGTTATGACTCAGGTCCTTTCTCTCCTACGTACAAGGAGTCACTCTAAGAAAAAACGAAAATGGTTCTTTGGATTCTTGGTTGTCTGAGTGCACATTGATGGACATGGGAATGCTTTATTTTTGGCAGGTTGTAATTACGAAGTGCTATCACCTGTTCAATGCATCCAAACAAAATTTAGAGACTGACCATAGGAAGTGTCTTGGATGAGGAACTGCATTTGGTCAGAGCGATGATCGCTTTGTAAATTTGTAATCTCAAACTCGGTCTGAAAATTTTTTGGGTCTAATTTTTTTTCCAAGCCAACAAAATTTAAAGGCAAGTCCTAATCCCGTAGAAAAGTACACCCAATGTGCTTGGTGAGAGTCGTGAGACAATAATATCAATTGGCACAATAACCCCGTAGAAAATTCACTCAAAGAAAGTGAAGAACTTGGTCAATTGAGGGTAAGTAATAAAAAGAAAAAAAAAAAAGTGATACGTTACTTGAAGAAACTGGCAGCTTTGTACTTCCATCTTCTTTGCATCAATTCATTGCTTCATTCCTGATATAGCCCAAAATATTCCAGGACCAGCAAACTCCCCGACCCATGGACACTGGCCCAAGTGAGCTCCAGGCCCAACAGAATACTCCAACCCAAATAAGCTCCAGAACTCCAGCCCAAATAAGCTCCAGGCCCAACAAAATACTCCAACCCAAATAAGCTCCAGGCCCAGCAGAATGCTCCGACCCAATGGACACTCCGGCCCAGTAAAATCTCCGGATCCATGAAGGATAGCCTAGCAAACCTACGCCTGGACCTCCCCTACTGCACACCGCTATACAGCCACTCTACGCCAACCTACAACGCACAACCGCTTACACACGTAACCCTATCACCACCTTACCACACACCGCCCTGCAGCCACCCTAAGGCACGCCACCCTACGGCCACCCTACGTCACACTGTCCCCCAGGCATGCAATCAATGACTTCTTATAGGTGGATGGCTATAAATAAGCCCAAGTATGGACTTCACCGATTCATTTAGACACATCTTTACTTACACCCCAACTACTTAAGCCCTCGGTTTCTTTTGAGCTCTTGACTTCTCCTTTAAGCCCTCGCTAACTTAAGCTTCGGAGCGCCCTCGGAGGTCTCCCCCTCCCTTCCTTCCTTTCGAGGGCCTTTAGTTCACCCCTGTTACTTGTGCAGGGTTCAGGCCATATCAGCACCCAAGCCATATCAGCTCCATACCATATCAGCACTCGAGCCATGTCAGCACCCAGGCCACGTCAGCATCAATAGTTTGCGGCATCAACAGATTGGCGCCGTTTATGGGAAACCACAATCTCTCGCTACAATGAAAGCAAAGAAGTCCAAAAAGAACTCATCTGTCACGATGCCACTAAGAAACAGTACCAGAAGGACCGAGAAGGAAGCCCCAACAGCATGCTCGTCTCCTATCCGAGGCAGCACTCGCAGTCACCAATCTGGACCCAGGTTCCCAACAATTCTAGAGCAAGCTACCCCCGCCAAAGAGCCGCACCCTCACCTCTCCGGAATCGACTCTCCTAATTACGAGGAAGTGGTAACACACCTCCAAGCCCCAATGACTCAAGCTCAATTCCAGGAGCTCTCTAGGATGATAGCTAACCTGGCGGCCCAAGTTTGGGGAGGGGGACAGCAACCTTCCTTCTCTCCTCACCAGGCTTCAGAACAAGCGGAGTCATCCGACAGAGATGACCCAACCTATAACCAGCCCCATATTGAGCCCTAGCTGTGTTGCAGCTGATCCAATGAGAGCTCCTCCTCAAAAGGCAACCTTAACCTGGACAAACGGTTTGAGGAAATGGAAGAAAAGATACACTTGGCTCAATGACACAAGAATCTCAGTATCGTGGATAAGCTCTGCATCTAAGATCCTCCATTCATGGAAAATGTCCTCGAGACTCCACTCCCGCCCAACTTCAGGATGCCTCAAGTCAGAATGTACGATGGCTCCTCGGATCCTATGGACTACCTGTAGCACTACAAAACGACTATGATGTTGCACCGGCACTTCGACCCAGTCATGTGCCGTGCCTTCCCTTTAACTCTCGAGAAGGCAGCGGGTACTTGGTACTCACGCCTGAAATCAGGAAGCATCAGCAATTTTAAAGGACTCAGTTACGTCTTCGCCTCACATTTCTTCAGTAGTAAAATGGCCAAGAAAACTTCAGAAAGCCTCTTCAACATCATCCAGCATCGAGGGGAGAGGCTTCGAGCCTACATATCTTGGTTCAATACAGCGGCATGGGAGATTCCTGACCTTGACCCAAATGTCTAAGTAATGGTGTTCAAGAATGGATTAAGGTCTGGCATCTTCAGCTCCAAACTAACTCGGCGCCCGCCCAAAGACATGAATGAGATCCTGGCCCAAGCTGAGAAGTACATGCTGGCAGAAGATGACCGATCCTTCAAAAGAGAGAGAGAGATGGAGAAGCTGAGAAGAAGAGGAAGGATCCCGACCCCCAGAGGGGGACAGTTAAGAGACCCTACCAAGAGAACAGGTATAGACCCCACCCTCGAGTTGACGGTTTCACTCCCCTCAATGCAACCAGGACCAACGACCTCATGCAGCTCTAAGATAAGTTTGTTCTCCAGTGGCCACCTAGGAAGCCGCATCTCGATGGGGACCAGAGACGGTGGTGCCGATTCCAAAAGAACTATGGTCACAACACAGAGGAATGCCACGACCTAAAGGAGCAAATTGAAGCTCTTATCAACTGGGGGTACTTAAAAGAGTTTACCAAAACTCAGAGAAGGGATGAGCCTACGCTGCCAAGAAGAGATGTTGGGTGATAAGAATCAACAAGCACTATTAAATGATCCATTGCATATTCCAGTTGGGCCAATTACTAGATCAAGATCCAAGAAAGTCAAAGAAGCACTTAATGGGCTGATTCAAGAGATTTGGGCTGAATCTAAAATGGGGCATTCCAAGCTTGGCCCAACAGGAGATGAAAACATAATAAGTTTAATCCAAGCTATTAATAGATGAGGTTCGCATCATTGGGCGTCCCTATCGCCAACAACAAGAACGGCAGGACCCGCAAAAAAACCCCAGGACTGAGCAAGAAGGGCCCAATCAGAAGAAGCAGGAGGTGGCCACAACCACCCGCATCATCAAAACAATTTACGAAGGCCTGACCGCGGGAGGTAGTTCAGGGCAGAACAGTAAAGCATACACTAGGGCCATAGCCTCCGTCAGCAGTCCCCACAAGAGAAAGAGAACAAAGCCAGTGATCTCCTTTACAGAAGACGACTTAGAAGACGTACAGACTCCTCAGTGCGATGCAGTGGTGGTCTCTCTCTTGGTAGCCAAATGTGAAATATAACGGGTCTTGATTGATAATGGAAGGTCGGAGAACATATTGTTTCATGATACTTTCCAATGTATTGAACTGAAGAATGGGCATCTAGAGCCAGCCCCGACCCTCCTCTATGGTTTCAGCGAATCTTCAGTATTCACCGAATGAAGCATAGTCCTCCCCGTAACTACAGGAACAGTGCCAAGGACCTCCACAGTACAGACCACCTTCCTGGTAGTCAAGCAACCCTCCTCTTATAATATGATCATTGGTCGACCCACCCTCAACAAACTGAAGGCCGTTGTCTCCACTTATCACCTGAAAGACAAATTTATCACCAGTGAAGGTGTGGGAGTGATGAAAGCAGATCAGAAAGTCTCCCGGGCCTGCTACCTAAATGCTATCAAAGAAAAGAATATTAAGGCCTCGCCTTTCGAAGTAGAAGATCTCTAAGACGAGATGAGGATCCCAAGAGGACGACCTATGGAGCAGCTAACCCCAATACCCCTCTGGAAAGACCCCACTCGAACCATCCAAGTAGGTGCAAGCCTTTTTGAAGAACTCGGGAAAGAACTCCTCTCCCTCCTCTAGAAAAACAAAGACATGTTCGCCTGGTCAGCATCGGATATGCTGGGGATCAACCCTAAAACCATTGAGCATCGCCTGAATGTGGACCCCAAGTGCAAGCCGATCATTCAGAAGAAGAGAACCTTCACTCCCGAGCACCAGATGGCCATTAACACTGAGGTAGATAAACTGTTGGAAGCCGGTTTCATCAGAGAGGCAAGGTACCTCGGTAGGATGTCTAATGTGGTAATGGTCCGGAAAGCCAATGGAAAATGGTGTATTTGCATTGACTTCACCAATTTAAACAAGGCCTACCCAAACGATAGCTTTTCTCTCCCTCAGATTGACCAGATGGTGGACGCCACCTCTGGGCATGAACTCATTTCTTTCATGGATGCATACTCCGGTTATAACCAAATCTTCATGTATGAACCAGACCAGGACAAGAACGCCTTCATCACTGATCGAGGGCTATACTACTACAAAGTCATCCCTTTCGGGCTAAAAAATACCGGGGCAACCTATCAGAGGTTGGTGAACAAAATCTTCAAGGAGTATATAGGGTGAAATATGGAGGTATATGTGGATGACATGCTGGTCAAAAGTGCGGAAGCATGGAATCATTGTTCCGACCTGGAAGAGGCATTCAGAGTACTACGCAAACACAACATGAGGTTGAATCCGTCCAAGTGTGCGTTCGGGGTAGCCAGGGAAAAATTCCTAAGGTTTATGGTCACCCAAAGAGGAATAGAAGTCAACATGGAAAAGATGAAGGCCATCCTCGATATGAACCCTCTAAGTCTGTGAAAGAAGTCCAGCGGCTCACAGGCAGAGTCGCAGCCCTGAACCGATTCATGTCCAAATCCGCGAAAATATGTTTGCCTTTCTTTAAGGCCATCGAAAAAGTAAAAGATTTCTCCTGGTCAGAGAGTTGCCAAGAAGCCTTTGAAGATTTGAAGAGATATTTGAGTTCACCACCGCTCTTGACCAAGCCACTCCCTGGTGAGGAGCTATTCCTTTATTTGTCAGCTGGGCAGCGCACTGTGGCGTCTGTCCTCATCCAGCAAGAGCCAGACATCCAGAAGCCCATTTACTATGTCAGCAGAATTCTCCACGAAGCTAAGACAAGGTATCCTCCTATTGAGAAGATGGCCTACGCCCTAGTAGTAGCTGCACATAAGCTCTGACCTACTTTCACGTGCATACCATCATCCTCTTTATAAATCAGCCCCTAAAGCAAGTCCTGTATAATCCAAATGTTTCTAGAAGAATGGTAAAGTGGGCAGTAGAGCTAGGAGAGGTTGGCATCCACTATCAGCCCCGTCAAGCAATCAAGGGCAATGTATTGGCCTATTTCCTTGTAGAGACAACCCTGACCATAGACCCGGACGAGTCTACAGTAGTTGTGACCAATGGATCCCCTTCTGGGTGAACTCTTCATGTAGACAGATCCTCAAATTCACTAGAGAGTGGGGCAGGACTCATCCTTTGTAGTCCAGTATCTGAGAGACGACACAATACTTGAACAGAAGGATCAAGCCAGGAAGTTAATCTGCCGTGCCTCACGGTACACCCTCATAGAAAGACAATTGTACAAAAGGGCTCTGAACCTGCCTTACCTATGATGCCTCGAGCCGAGGGAGGCTGACTATGCTCTTCGAAAAGTCTACGAAGGAATATGGGGGAATCATTTGGGAGCCCGAGCCTTAGCCTTCAAAATTCTCCGCCAAGGGTACTACTAGCCCAAAATGAAATGTGAGAATTGTCAACGATGGTCTCCAATATCGCACCGTCTTGCTAACCCTCTTGTCTCCATCACTAGTACCTTCCCCTTCGCTATGTGGGCGATGGACATTCTTGGCCCATTCCCCATGGCTACTAGACAGAAGAAGCACCTCATCATGGCCATTGATTATTTCACTAAGTGGGTCGAAGCAGCGCCACTGACCAGCATCATGGATCTCCAAACTCAAAATTTTGTCTGGAAGTCAATAGTATGCCGATTCAGAATTCCTCAGGTATTGATCATTGATAACGGGTAGCAATTTGATAGCACCCGGTTCAAAACATTTTGTGATGACCTCCACATCGAGCATCGGTTCTCCTCCGTCGGGTATCCACAAGCCACTGGCCAGGCTGAAGTAACTAATATGATGCTTCTCTAAGGAATTAGAAAGAGACTTGATGAGGCAGATAAGCAGTGGGTTGATCAACTCTCTAATATCCTCTGGGCCTATCGAACAACAGTGCGAATGCCATCAGGAAAAACTCCATTTTTCATAATGGACGGATCAGAGATCGTCATCTCTCTTGAAATCAGGGTCCTATCAATACGAGTACAATGCTTTGAACCAACTAACAATGAAGAAGGGTTAAAGATGAACGCAGATTTGGTCGACAAAGCCCGGGATAAAGTAAAAATCTGCCTAGCTGTCTACCAGCAGAGGGCAACTTGATACTATAACTGCAGGGTCCGACACAAAGATTTCAAGTTGCATGACCTTGTCCTCCGAAAGAGCAAAGTGTCCAGTCCTTGCCACATGGGAAAGCTCGTTTCAAATTAGAAAGGCCTGTATCAGATCCGAAAGGTGTGTCGGGTCGGCACCTATGAACTCGAGGATATAGATGGCAAACCCATCCTATGCACTTGGAACGCGGAGAATCTCCGAAAATTTTATCAATAAAATGTAAAAGAGAAAGATTAATAAAATTTGAAGTTTTAATTCCGAAAGTTCATTAAGGTGGGAATGAAGTACAAAAGTTAGGCGCTACCAGCCTTGGGTACAAAAACATAAGTCTATTCTAGAGAAGCAAGAACATTGCGGTCCTCGCCATCTTCTGCCTCCCTGACCTCGCCTTCTGAGACTAGCTGGGCCTCGCTCCCTGGTTCTTCCTGAACGCCGGCCTTAGTGGTATCCTTCGTGCCCCCTCCTGAAGCAGCAGCACTGGACTTTTCTGAGTCAGTAGCCAAGTCAAGGCCAGAAAAATCCACCTCAGGGAAAAGGGATGCAGCCATTCTCTTGGCTTCATTAAAACCTTCAAGGTACTGGGCGGCTCCCTTCTCTGTCAAGGATTCCTCATCTAGCATGGATTGTAGCAGGTCCCTCTCTACTATCTTCCTACGAAACTCTTCCAGCTCGGATCGGATCAGGTCCAACTCTTCCCTAAGGACATCCTCAGCCTGACGCCGATGGTCCTCTCAAAGATAGCCTCTGCCCTATCCCTCTCTGTCGTCTAAAGAGCATAAGACAAGTCATGAACCAAGCCCTGGGATTCCTCCAATTTGTACTAAGCCTTGGCTAAATGATCCGCCATATCCATAGTGCACCGAGAAAGCACCCAGTGAGGACTCCAGTCTAAAACAAAAAATGGCCTTGTAAAAACAATTGGCAATATGAGAACCAAAGAAAGAATGGGAGGGAAATGAAACATTATCTAAGATAAGCTGACCTCCACGGCTAAGTGAAGTGCCTCGATAGGCCTCGCTGAAATATCCACCATATCGCGGGGAGGGATCCCCATCACCAAGTGCTCTTGAGCGACCTTCAGATGGGCGAACACAGAGTTATCCACCCTTCATACCCACCGTGGAGTGAAAAGGGTTGCCAACCCAAATTGGACAAAGACTGCTCCGGAAGAGGAGTGGACGCGACCGGATTTACCCGCTCTTCAAAAATCAGGGGCCTCGGGAGATTGCCTACCGGCATTGGCACCGCGGTTGGGGCTTTTGCCTTTTTCTATTGCTCCTACCCGGAACCACCAGCTTCCGCGGCCCTTTTTCTTTCACTAGCCATGCGCCTAGCTCTCGCGGCTATCTTCATATCTGCGCAAAAAGCAAGGCATTAATGACTTGGAAAGAAAACTAAAATTCTTGAAAACTGAGAAACCAATGACTACCATGCTCAAGGCTCGGAGGAAGGCTGGGAGGACACAGGCCGCGCCTGTGGAGTTCTTTGTTATCTCTAAGTACCCCGATATCCAAGGCGCGGTCTGCATCACCTCCAACGTCTCTTACTCTTGGCATAGGAGGTGTGGCCTCTTGTACTTGCCAACACACTCCAAACTCCAATTAAAGGGAACGTCGAAGATCTCAGCACTCCGAAAAAAGAAAAAAGTCCTCTTCCACCTCTTTATAGAAGAGGGCTTCTCCTTCAGTACTTTCTTCCGCCGCCTCGAACTAACGATAATCCACCCAGAATAACTAAGTCAGGATAGCTAGAAGTGGGCCTTGAACACATTAAGGTTCATCAGCCCTCCCACCTCCTGACACACTGCGATGAATGCCAGGATCAACCGGACCGAGTTGGACACCAGCTGACTCAACGCGATACCGAAGTATTTGAGCACTAAGCAAATGAACGGGTGAAGAGAGAGCCTGAGCCCAACCTTAAGCTGATGTTCGTAAACACACAGCTCATAAGGCACCTGGCTTGGAGGGGCGTCACAGGTTCTCTCCCCACCCTCTAGAGCCCTCATATGGTACTGTAGGAGAATTCTATACTTAATCCTCGTCCTCACAGTACTAGCCTTCTCCACTACACTTGGAATAAAGTTCACTTCGAACATCCACTTTTTTCTCTCAGTATCTATGCCGTCATCCCTAATGATCATCGACGCCCGGACATCCCCCTCCCCTGATGATTCTCCATCCTCGCTCTTCTCTCCACCTTCTGTATAAGACAGGAGGGCAAGACCCCAGCCTCTATAGGCCATTTCCCAATATGAGACTTCTCCACTAGAAGAGACATCCATTGCCTCCCCTAACTCCCTCGACAGAGCCCCACTAGTGTCGCTACCACCGGACATCCTAACTCACCTAAAAAGCATTTGAGGAAGACTCCTAAGAAGGCTGAACGCTCTCAAACTATCTCTTGCTGAACTTATGCTCTCAAAAAATGCTACATGAAGATTGAAGTGATGGGGAACTTCCTTATATAAAGACTATGGCAACAATAACGAGAGGTGTTAACTCAGTACGTCAATACGCGCCCCCCTGATGTCCCCCAGGCACCGTTTCCAGATACTGAGGTGCCAGTTGTCGCTAAAACATGCCCTCTACTGTCATCAGTGCGCCTCTATTTATTATCAACAGTCATCATTTATCGCACCTATAGAAAGAAAAACCTAGTAGGCCCAAAGTAGAGAAAAAAGCCCACATGTGCAAGGAGGAGGAATCCACGTGAATATAATTTCTCCAAGTCTGGATCGCTCGGCTGTGTTCTCCAAAGTCTGAGCATTTGAACTGCTTTGCAAATGCTCGGCCATGTTCTCCAAAGACCGAGCATTTGAGCTGCATTGCAAATGCTCAGCCATGTTCTTCAAAGTCCGAGCATTTGAGCTGCTCTGCAAACGCTCGACCGTGTTCTCCAAAGTCTAAGCGTTTGAGCTGCTTGTCAAACGCTCGGACCAGTTCTCCGAAGTCTGAACATTTGAGCTTTGTTGCAAACATTAGGCCAGGTTCTCTAAAATTCGAGCGTTTGAGCTACTTGTCAAATGCTCGGACTAGTTCTCCAAAGTCCGAGCGTTTGAGCTTTATTGCAAATGCTCGACCTTGTTTTCCAAAGTCCGAGCGTTTGAGCTACTTGTCAGACATTCTGACTAGTTCTCCAAAGTCCGAGTGTTTGAGCTTCGTTGCAAACGCTCGGCCATGTTCTCTAAAGTCCGAGCATTTGACCTACTTATTAGACGATCGAACCAATTCTCCAAAGTCCGAGCGCTTGAGCTACTTATTAGATGCTCGGATCAATTCTCCAAAGTCCGAGCATTTGAGCTTCGTTGCAAACGCTCAGCCATGTTCTCCAATGTTCGAGTGTTTGAGCTGCGTTGCAAATGCTCGGCCATGTTCTCCAATGTTCGAGCGTTCGAGCTGCGTTGCAAATGCTCAGCCATGTTTTCCAAAGTCTGAGCCTTTAAGCTGCTTGTCAAAGGCTCGGACCAGTTCTCTGAAGTCTGAGTGTTTAAGCTGCTTGTCAGACATTCAGACCAGTTCTCCACAGTCTAAGTGTTTGAGCTACTTGTCAGACGCTCGGACTAGTTCTCCAAAGTCCGAGCGTTTGAGCTTCGTTGCAAACACTCGGCTATGTTCTCCAAAGTCTGAGTGTTTGATCTACGTTGCAAATGCTTGGCCATGTTCTCCAAATTCCGAGCGTTGAATGTTTGAGCTTCGTTGCAAATGCTCGGCCATGTTCTCAAAGACCGAGCTAATGAGCTGCGTTGCATACGCTCGGCCCAAGTTCTCCAAAGTCTGAGTGTATGAGCTGCGTTGCATACGCTCAGCCAAGTTCTCAAAAGTCTGAGAGTTTGAGCTACGCTACGAACACTCGACCAACTTCGCCAAAGTCCGAGCATTCGAGCTATGCTGCAAACGCTCGGCCGTATTCGACAAAGTCCGAGCGTTTGAGCTACGCTGCAAACCCTCAGCCGTATTCGTCGAAGTCCGAGCGTTTGAGCTACGCTGCAAACTCTCGGCCATGTTCTCCAAAGCCCAAGCATTTGAGCTAAGTTGCAAACGCTCGACCATGTTCTCCAAGGTCCAGACGTTTGTTAAATGCTCTACCAAGATATCTCCTAGTACAAGCATTCAAAACTTTTCTCAGATTTTGCCAAAATCAACATCATTTCATCAATGCAAGTGTAAAAAGCAAGGATATCATGCAAGACAATAAATGAAAGAAAGGTGTTTTATTAATTCAAAGAATTAAAACTAACGAACTCGAAGTACAAAGTAAATAGGGCCCTAATGGCCCTGAAGTACAAAGGAAAAACCGAAACACCAAGCTTTTTAGGCAGTCCAGTACAAGAGCTATCGTAGCCCCTTTGCCTTCTTTACGGCACCCTTCTGAGCCTAAAAACACTCACCTACCAGGAACAGCCCCAAGCCTAGGGGACTTTCTAGGCCGCCATTCCCTCTTCTTCTTCGGTTCTAAGAAGCTCAAGGCCCAAGAAGCTCCTGGCACAAGGAACCTCCACCGCTCCTACTCGGAATCTGGAAGAGATCCTTGCCCCTGCTTGGAATTTAAAAGAGGTCCTGACCCCCGCTTGAAATCAGGAAGAAGTCCATGTTCGTTAAGCCACAATCCTCCTCTAGAGTAGTTTCGTCTCCCTCTTTGGCTTCCATAAATCCCTCAAGGAACTGCTGACTCCCCTTCCTCCCTAACAGAAAGACCATCAGAACTTTCTAGGCCAGAGCGTGACCCCTTAAGTAGAAAGTAAAGCCAAGCCCTGCAAGAAGCCAAACTCGTTTCAATCTAAAAAGAAACTATGTTAGGAGCCCCTTTTTATAAGAAGAGAAAACACGTTCAGCGAGAAGAGTTAATGCAAAAAAACGAAAAAAATGAGACTTTACGGTTTCAAGATGACTTTTTGCCTCCCCCAGGCGACTTTCCACCTCTTGAGAATGACGAATCGGCTCCCAATAACAACCATCTAACCACCGGTTTGACTTGTGTCTACCTCTTCAGCTCCATTGAAAGCCCGTCCCACACAATACTTCCTTAAGCACATAAATGTACTCAAGGAAGTAGGGGCCTGTGATATGGCCCAAAATATTCTAGGACCAGCAAACTCCTATGCCTAATAGACACTGGCCCAAGTGAGGTCCAGGCCCAACAGAATACTCCATCCCAAATAAGCTCCAGGCCCAACAGAATACTCTAACCCAAATAAGCTCCAAGCCTAACAGAATATTCCAACGCAAATAAGCTCCAGGTCCAGCAGAATGCTCCGACCCAATGGACACTTCGGCCTAATGATCGGCTTAGAAAACTTTTCAGCCCGGTAAAATCTTCGGACCCATGAAAGATGGCCCAACAAAACTACATCTAGACCTCCTCTACTGCACGCTGCTCTAAGCCACTCTATGCCAACCTACAACGCACAACCGCCTACACACGCAGCCCTACCGCCACCCTATCGCACACCGCCCTGCAGCCAATTTTAAAAATTTTGGGATATTTATCGTACTTTTGCCAAAATGGTTGAAACCCAATTTTCAAAACCCATCAAAGCTTTTCGTTCTGATAATGCTTTAGAATATACTCAACATAAATTTCAAGCCATCCTAAAAAATTATGGCACTGTTCCTCACTTGTCATGTCTTGGCACTTCACAACAAAATGGTTGAGCTGAACGTAAACTTAGGCACATTTTAGACACTGTTCTAGCCCTCCTTATTTCCATATCTGTTCCTATCCCATTTTACGGTGAAGCCACTCTAACGGCTATCTACACGATCAATAGGCTGCCTACCCTTATCCTTGATAATTGCACTCCTTATAAGCGGTTGTTTAGCTATGTTCCTTCATACCACCTAGTAATGTCTTGCTCGAGTCTTCCTGACCTAATACTCTCGATTCCACTCCACCTGATACTCTCGACGTCGCTTCGCTTGAGCTCCCAGGGTCTATTACGTATGAGGATCATGTTCACACTTCCTCTCCAAACCTTCGTCGATCCACCAGAGTAAGATCTCTTCCATCCCATCTCCAAGATTTTCATTGCTTTCATGCTTTAGCTACTTTACATGAGCCCCACTCCTATCGTGAGGCTTTGTAATATCCGTATTTTAAAAAGTTGGGTAAGTGTATATTTTTATCAATATGACAAAAAGTTAAATCCCTGAATGGCTGAATGAAGATTTCTGGAGACCAAGGTTGAAAAGTAAAAAAAAAAAAAAAAAAAAAGTCAACTTGGAACAGTAACTCGGGGCAGCATACCTACTGCCACCGAGAGAACAATTCCAAGTGAGATAGTTTATATATTGGTTTTTGTTGTTTAATGGGAAGTGGAGAACAAAACATAATGATGATGTTTTTATCATTATGTTTGTTTTTTTTTATTAAATTGGTATCTTATGAAGACTTGAGGAAGAGGGAGGGGGGGCTGCTGATTTTCAGCCGAGCTCCCCTATAAATATGGGATATGGATTCGTGTAATTACACGAAGAAATTTTCCTATAGTTTCAAATATTTCATCTGTGTTCTTAAAACACTTGGGAGTTTAAAGAAAGGTGGAAGGAACAAAATTTTGAGGGTATTTTCAAAAATATTTTGGGAAGCTATCAAAATAGCAAAAGGTAATAAGGTAATGTTATTTTATCATTTATGAAAGTTTCAGGAGGTTAAAATAGAAAATTTTTCAAACTGTGTAGTTTATGGAGAAAAGAAGAAATAATAAGAAATTTTAAATTCCAATATTATGTCAGGTGTTGGTAGTCAACAATCGGGAGAAAATTCGAGGAAGATCGAGAAAGGCAAAGAGGTGGCCCACGAGTAGCTTTAAAGTGCTACGTGGTGAGTTGGATTTACTCTTAGTAGTCTAAATAAAAATCAATTATTTGGTGATATTATTAAAATTAATTATTAAAGTATGCTAGGGTGATAGATGAAAAATTGATTTATGGGTATGATAGGAAATTTGGCCAGGTAGAAATATTTTTCGATGAGAAATGATATTTTTGAAAATCATAAGTTTATTTGAGGATAAAAGCAATAAATAAATTATTGATGAGATATATAGATGTTTTAATACGAATTATGACGAGATGAATTTTAGTGGATCTTGTTAAATTTTTATGGATGATTTAAGATGAATTTTAGTGGATCTTGACAAATTCTGATGGACGAGTTGAGATGAAATTTAGTGGATCTGGACAGACTTTAATGAATTATTTGATGTGATTTGGGAAGAAAAGAATCTTGTGGAATTTTTATAATTTGATAAAAAAATCTGGATGATTAGATGTAAGAAATTTTAAAGAAACTTTGTTAGATAAAATTTGTGGATAATTATGATAGTCAAATTAAGTGGTTGGAATCTTTATATTGTTTTTATATTTTCTGTTTATATTACTGTTTCATATCTTTGTTCATGCACATATGCATTAAATAATATAACCGAAAGAACCGGGAAGGCAGCCGGTCTAATGAAATAACCGTGACAGCCGGTATATGCTGGGATGAAAAATAAAAACCGTGACAGCCGGTATATGCTGGAATTAACCGGGAAGGCAGCCGGTCTGATGAGAATAAAAGAACCGGGAGGGCAGCCGGTCTAAGATAATAATAACTTGTCGACAAGTGGGAAGACGTTCCCATCATAATCATTCATGCATCTGCATCTGTTTTAATTATCATTGCATTATTTGAAATGCTGAGATGTGGAATATTAATTGTGAATTAAATTATAGATGGCTGAGTCTCATAAAAAGAGACAGTTATAATGATGAGATGTGTGAGATGCTGAGTTGTGGTATATTAATTGTGAATTAAATTATAGATGGTTGGGTCTCATAAAAAGAGACAGCTATAATGATGAGATTTTCGAGATGCTGAGATGTGATACTTTTTGTGAATTTAATTATAGAAGGTTGAGTTTCATATAAAAAGACAGTGATAAGACTTATCTAAATGATGAACTTTTTTATATGAACCTCATTACGAGGTAATTAGGAAATAATTGATAGTCTTAAGGTGAACCAATGATTGAGAAGAAGAGATTGATAGTAGAAAGTTGTCATCAGGTTATGCGAAAAATAAATTTTAATATTAAAGTATTATTGATGGAATTTGGAATACTTTCAGTAAATTTAATTCGCTGAGCTTGTGAAGCTCACTCCTCACTGTTCAATGATTTCAGGTAGCAATCAAGATAAATAGTCTGGTGGGTTGAGAATTAGACGAGATCTTTTTCTATAAGCCAAGTACGTGTCAATATTCTCAGACAATCGAGTTAAAGACTTGTAAAAATTTTATTGTAAATATTCATGCATTTATGTATTTTTATGTTTAAGTGAATATCAGATTTGTTTACCTCTCCTGATAAAGGAAAGAGAAAAAAAAAATCTAGTAGTATTATATTTATTATTGCATATATGTGTCGTGCTTGGATTTTCAAAATGTGATGACACCGTCCAGGGGTGGCCAACCTGGGATGGGTCGTTACAGGCTTCCACTAACCTTTTTTTGGCAGACTGCAATGAAAGAGAAACTTGATGTTTTACACAAGAATAATACATGGGATTTGGTTAACTTGCCTCCTGGAAAATCTGTGGCTGGCAATAAGTGGGTTTACAAAATTAAGACTTGTTCAGATGGTACTGTTGACAGGTACAAGGCTAGACTTGTTGCCAGAGGTTTTACTCAGGAGTATGGTGTGGATTATGAGGAGACCTTTGTTCCAATTGCTCGTCTATCTTCTGTGCGTGTTTTGCTGCCTGTTGCAGCCTCTCACCATTGGTCACTTTTTCAAATAGATGTTAAAAATGCATTCTTTAATGGTGATCTTAGTGAAGAAGTCTATATGTAGCCACCTCCTGGACTATCTAATCCAACAAACAAGGTATGTCGTCTTCGCCAAGCTCTATATGGACTTAAGCAGGCTCTTCGAGCATGGTTTGCTAAGTTTAGCAACACTTTGTCTAGCCTTGGATATTCCATCAGCTCCTATGATTCAGCCTTGTTTGTTCGCCGCATAGACCAGGGCATCATACTTCTTCTGTTATATGTTGATGACATGATTATCACCGGGGATGATCCCATTGGTATTCAGGAACTTAAACAGTTTCTCAATCAACATTTTGAGATGAAAGATCTTAGTCCTCTCATCTATTTTCTTGGTCTTGAGATTTCATCTTCTTCTGATGGTTATTATTTGACACAAGCCAAATATATCTCTGATATGCTTTCTCAGGCAAATCTCACAGATAGTAAGGTTGTTGACACACCAACTGAGCTTAATGCTCGTCTTACACCCCATGACGGTGAACTTCTTCGTGATTTTACTTTATATCGACATTTGGTTGGCAATCTTGTCTACCTTACTGTTACTCGACTTTATATCTCGTATGCTGTCCATCAGGTGAGTTAGTTTATGACTGCTCCTCGCTCTACTCATTTTGTTGTTGTTCTTCGCATCCTTCATTACCCAAAGGGGACATTGTTTCATGGGCTCTTTTTCTCCTCTCGGTCTCCTCTTCAGTTGTGTGCTTATACCGATACAGATTGGGCAGGTGATTCTACAGATCGTCGTTCTACCACCGGTTATTGTTTCCTACTTGGCACCTCTCTTATCTATTGGCGTAGTAAGGAACAAACTGTTGTTGTTCGATTTAGTACTGAGGCAGAATATCATGCTTTAGCTGACATTACCTCTGAGCTTCTTTGGTTGCGATGGTTGTTACAAGATATGGGTGTATCACTTTCTGCTACCACTCTTGTATACTGTGACAATAGAAGAACTATTCAGATTGCTCATAATGATGTGTTTCATGAACGGACCAAACATATTGAGATTGATTGTCATTTCGTCCATCATCATCTCCTTCAGGGCTCCCTACAGCTTCATTCTGTCACATCCAAGGATCAGCTCGTAGACATCCTTACGAAGTCACATCCTCCAGGGCGTTTTCGTGATCTTGTTTCCAAACTCAAGTTAATTTCTCATATTCCACCTTGAGTTTGAGGGGGCTGTTAGATTATGTATAGCCTAGTTATTGCTTAGTTAGTTTAGTCCCACATTGGTCGTGTATAACTTTGGCTCCTATAAATAGGATAGCTCACTTGTAAGTAAATCACACCATTCAATACAATTCTTTTCTTTGTATTGTCTCACTTCCTCTCTTAAAGCTTAACACATTCCTTCTCTTGCATCTTGGTGGACCAGACACCATCACCGCATACTCCTTTGAAGATAATGAGTTGTGGTTAAGACACTTTCTTACACTTGTTATCCAAGCCTTCAGATCTTGGAATGCTGCTTCCTTAACATTTATATCGATTCCAGTGTTCATTTTCGGAATTGTCAAGTATGGAGAGAGAAGTTGGGTGTTGAGGTCTTCAAGCTCTAAGCATTTTAGAGAGTCTTTACTTATACATCCTGAAATAGAAGAAATCAAAGAAACTGGCGAGGAAATCCTAAGAGATGTGAACATGGAGGAAAGTGGCGAAGAAATCCTAAAGGATGTGAATGTGGATGAGCCTGATGCCAATTATCTTTGCCAAGCTGATTACTTATTCAAAAAGTTCACATATCTCTTTGCAGACCTTATCATTGACCATGATGATCAAGTTGAAAGCTACTCCATCATTCATAACAAGTCACCAGTTGATGTCTTCAAGCTGATAGTGATTAAGCTTGGATTTATGTATGATGTGCTCTACACCAAGGCAACTTTGGTTTACTCTAAACTGGGAATCACTCTTCGTTGCATCAGTTTTTATCTTCTATTTCTGCATTGTTTGTGTTCTCAGTTTGCATTGATAAGCATGTTTTCCCAATGATCAACATTTATATAACTTACATACTTTCAGTTGGAGTTGTTGTCATTGAGGTTTATGCATTCATCGTACTTATTGATTCAGACTGGACAATGATTTGGTTGAACAAGCACAAACACTCCTGGACTAATTCCAATTGTAGTGAAGGTACTTAGTTCTGTCAATCGCATCTAATAAATCGAACAAGGTGGTCAGGATCCATGGGGCAACACAACTTAATACAGTTCTGCATCAAGATATCATTCACTTTGAAAGGATTCATTCGCGATTGCAAGTTCCCAACTTGGAAGCTTGTGAATTAAGATTTACAGGCATTGATCTTTCAACAACTCCTGCTGAAAAGGAACAGAATAAGCGATGATTGCTATAGTATTGAGTCGTGAAAAGCAATTATTAGCTCAGAGAGGTGATTATGTGCTTGAAATAAGAAATTACCTTGATGATTTTTCGTTGGAGCACAACTGAGGTAGAATTCAACCATAGCCTTCTTCTTTGGCACATTGCTACTGATCTTTGCTACCATGAAAATATAGACAGACATGGAGATTCTAGTAACATTGATTCAAATTGCAAATCTAGTAAATACTTATCAGATTATGTATTGTATCTTCTTATTATGTGTCCATATATGCTTCCCAAAAGTATCGGTGAGATAAGGTATAGAGACACTTGCACAGAACTCAAAAAATTTCTTGAACGAAAGTATGATAAGGTGGATCCTAAGTGTTTTATTGCTGAATTTTGCAATGATGAAATTCATGCTTGGAAGGAATTACTTTCAGTGAAAGTTGATATGTTAGCTAAAGTAAAAGGAGATCAAAATAAATCAGTGTTGTTCCATAGGGTTAAGCTTGCAAAGCAATTGCAAATGATGGAATCTCAAGAGGGCTGGGATAAGAAAAAGAAATGGGAGATGATAAGTGAAGTGTGGGTGGAAATGTTAGCATATGCTACAAGTCATTGCGGGTGGAAAGAGCATGGCCAACAGCTTAGGAATGGCGAAGAGCTACTCACACACGTTTGCCTTCTTATGGCTCATCTTGGCTTGAGTGAGCAATATTAGATACAAAAGCAGTACATTAAATGACCAGATATGCCAAATTGGGTTAAGTGTGTTTGTTTCTCTCCTCTAAGTTGCTTGTGGAGTTGTACGATCTGCTTGTGCTTTCCAGTCATGTTATTTCTAACAGTAAAACATGTGATTAAACCAATGTTAGCATGTGTGAGTGTGACTATACCAATATTAGAATGTGTGATAAATCATAGCAGTGATGATTCAGAAGCCGTATAAGTTTCTGCAAATGAAAGCTATTTTAATGTATTAAATTTATGCCTAACACTTTCTTAATTTCTTCCAGGATAATGTATTTTATTTGTATAACTTTAATTTTGAAAAATATTTCATTCTATTAAAAATAAAAAAGATTTGTGAGTACGATCTCTCTCTTAAAATTTCTTATAAGTTCAGTCCATTAGATATTGCAAATTCCAAGCCGTTGTATCAATATTTAAATCTTTGCATTAATTCATTGTGATATGGCCCAAAATACTCCAGGACCAGTAAACTCTCCTGCCCAATGGACACTGGCTCAAGTGAGCTCCAAGCCCAACAAAATACTCTAACCCAAATAAGCTCCAGGCCCAGCAGAATGCTCCGACCCAATTATCGGCCACTCTATACTAACCTATAATGCACTGCCACCTACACACGCAACCCTACCGCCACCCTACTGCACACCGCCCTGCAGCCACCCTACGGCACACCACCCTACAGCACGCCATCTCCCGAGTAGGTAATCAATGCCTTCCCAGAGGCTGAAGGTTATAAATAAGCTCAGGTATGAAGTTCATGGGCATTCAGGCTTTCTTACTCACATTTGATTTATTTGAAGCCCTCGGATCCTCCCTTAACCCCCGTGCTCACTTAAGCATCGGAGCGCCCTCGGGGGCCTCCCCCTCCCCTCCTTCTGAGGGTCTTCAGTTCACTTTTGTTGTCTGTGCAAGGTCCAGGCCAACAGTTTGCGGCATCAACAGATTGGCGTCATCCGTGGGAAACCACAATCTCTCGCTACAGTGAAAGTGAAGAAGTCAAAAAAGAACTCATCTGTCATGATGCCACCCAGAAATAGTACCAGAAAGACAGACAAGGAAGCGCCAACAGCATGCTCGACCTTTATCGGAGGCAGTGCCCGCAGTCACTAATCTGGACCCAGGTTCTCCACAATCCCCGAGCACGCTACCCCTGGACCAAGCAGGAGGCCCCCTGCTAGAGAACAGTGCCCTCGTCTCCCCGGAGCTGACTCTCCTAATTACGAGGAAATAGCTGCACACCTTCAAGCCCCAATGACTCAAGCTCAGTTCCAGAAGCTCTCCAAAATGATAGCCAACCTAGCGGCCCAAGTTCGGGGAGGAGGTCAGCAACCTTCCATCTCTCATCACCAAGCTTCAGAACAAGCAGAGTCATCTGACAGAGATGACCTAACCTATAACCAGTCCCCTGCCGAGCCTTCGTTGCATTACAGCCGATCCAAGGAGAGCTCTTCCTCAAAAAACAACCTCAACTTAGACAAAATGTTTGAAGAAACGGAAGGGAAGATAGACTTGGCTCTGAGACACAAGAATCTCAGTATCATGGATGAGCTCCGTATTCAAGACCCTTTATTCACGGAGGATATTCTCGAGACCCCGCTTCCACCCAACTTCAAGATGCCTCAAGTCAGAATGTACGACGGCTCCATGGATCCCATGAACCACCTGCAGCACTATAAAACAACTATGATGTTGCACCTGCACTCTGACCCAGTCATGTGTTGTGCATTCCCTCTAACTCTCGAAAAGGCAGCAGGTACTTGGTACTCATGTCTGAAACCAGGAAGCATTAGCAGTTTCAAAGAACTCATCTACACCTTCGTCTCGCATATCTTCAGTAGTAAGGGGCTCAAGAAGACTTCAGAGAGTCTCTTCAATATTGTTGTGCGAAAATATACCTAAATAAATGGGTAAATAATCGCACTTGTTTTGCTTGCAAGTGCACAAGGTCAACAGTGTAGTATAGTGTGCGAATGCAAGATCATCTCCACAGGGATTGGTAAAGTTCAATTTAGAATTATATTCGCAATATAAAATGATAGAAATAATAAAAGCGTTAAGAAATAATAAAGATAAAATACTAAGGATAAAGGCGTAGGGACTTGATATCCACCACTAATTATACTACCATAATATAACAGTATGCCAATGCTTTATTCATGCCATGTATACCTACTGGTTGCCAACCTAAGGGCATGGTATCTACTCCTTAAGCTATTGATTTCCCTAAGCAATGAGATAGGCATGGTATCTACTCTAACTCTTTTCTTCCTTAAGGGATTCAGCATGGTATCTGCTTGAGTTATTCCTTAAGAAAACATAGGTACTATGGAAATCGACAACCACATGAGATCTAGGGCATGGTATCTACTCCCGGTTTCCCATGTTGATTAACCCGAGTATCCGGATAAGATATCCCTTGTTACTAATGTTAGACCCAGGACTCAGTCATCCAAATTGATCTAACTAACAAGTCCATACCACATGCACATATTGATCAGACATATACATATGAGGAATTTAAATAAAAGCAGGTATTAATCAAGTTTAAGCAACACAACATAAATATCGCAAAGCGCCAATACTAAATTTATTGAGTAAACATAATTAGGGCTTCAACCAAGCCCTACTAAGAATTTAATTACACATAATAAAATAAAAAGGAAAGAAGAAACCCGAGAGAAGAGTCATCAATTCCACTCCACGGTCTCCTTCTCCAAGCTAAAGCAAAAGATAAAAGAATGGATCTAAGAAGTGATCCCCCCAAGAGGTGATGCCTTTTGTGTGTGATTTACAAGTGTATTTATAGGTCTTTGAGAAGTCCTAATCGGCTCATGAGTTCCTAAACTTTCCTAAAACGCAAAACTCCTTTATTTCCAAAATAGGGTTATTTCCAAAACAGGGTTCTGCAGTTTACTGTTCACGTCCATACATGTGCGCTCGATCGCATATGTGGTGAGCTCGATCGCAATGCTGCGCTCGATCGCACAGAGAAGTGCGCTCGATCGCAATCTAGCCAGCAGCTGCTCCAGGATTTCCAGATTTCTTCCTTTAAGTGCCAAAAATGCTTCTTTTTCTCCAAGACCCTATAAAAACGTGTAAAACACAAAAGTGAAGTAAAATAGACTAAAATATATAGATAAAGAACTTAACAAATATAAATTAAGGGGCTTAAATTTAAGCCCCTATCACACCCCCAAACTTACATATTGCTAGTCCCTTAGCAATACAAAACCAAAAACTAAATGAAAAACAAAGACGCAAAGATAAATCCAATGCTCATGGTGTCCAACAAAAGTTTAGGTTTCACACAAAACTATGATGCGCATTCATAAGCAAGCTTAACAAGTATAAACACATCTTTGCAATGAATACGAGTTTTGAATGCAAATCATTTTCATGAGGCAGGTTAAGACATCACAAATTTAACTGAGTGTGTGGTGGACTAGCACATAAAAGATTGGGTTTCCAAATAATTCTAATGTGTAGTGTTTCGATGACTCAAGATTCACCAAATTTTCTATTAGAATCAACAAAGATGGCATAGATTTTCTTCTTTTCTTTTATTTGTGAGATTTTTGCCAAGTTAGTTCCCTTAAGCTTTCTATTTGACTCGTGTAACGAGCATTTAGCCAATGACTCCCAAACCAGATGGTTTTAGGGCATTAGGTGTAGAAACACCCCTAAAGGCTTACTAACTCGAGTCAAAAAGGCTACGAAACTAACTGATCTTAATGCTACCGATCAGAATATTCCACATTTTGACGTGACACTCACTGCTTACTGAGGCAAGAGGGCCAGTTACTCAATGGAAAGTTCTTTTTAATGATCTTTAGGAGCATTTTTTTTTCTTTTCTTTTTGAGCAATAACGAATTTTTTTTTTATTTTCTTATGTCATCGCGTTAATCTAATAGGTCATCTGGTTCACAGTTAAGCAAAAGAAACATACAAATTAAAATTACATGTCATACCCCACATAACTATGTGCTAATGTGCTCATGTTTAGTTTAAGTCGAACTTGTGAATTCTTAAATGCCTAAAAGAAAGTGATTATGGTTCAAAACTTAATTATCGGCCCATATGTTCAAGGTGTTAAGCTCACTTATGAAGTCAAATCATATTGTTTGTTTAGAACACCCAAAAATTTTGGAACAGAATGAACATGTATTTATCTATGAAAAACAACAAAACAAAAAAAAAAAACTGAGACAAGGTGTGTGTGAATGTGTCTCCCATACCCCCAAACTTAAATTATACATTGTCCCCAATGTGTGAATAACAAGGAAAGAGTTGACCTGGGAGATGGAGAACTAGCTAGGTTGGCATGGCTCATAGCATACCCCCAAACTTGAACGGATGCACACATTGTCCCTAAAAAAGAAAAACTAACGTAATACGGGAAAACAAGAAGTAATAAAAATAAATAAATAACAATAAATACGTAAAATAATAAAAATAAAAGGATAAACTGTGGGGTGCCTCCCATGAGCGCTAAGTTTAACGTCTTCAGCCGGACCAAGCCTTATTTTTCCCCAAAACTACGAGTGGCAGCAGCTAGCATAGGAAATGTCTTATTCTCTCCCATATAAGCATACGGTAAGTGCTCTGACAACTGCTTGAATTCCAAGTTAGGTGCCTATACAATAGAAGGGAAAATAATATTAGTAGGCACATGATGGTCAAATGGATCGGTGTACTTACTTGGATGCTTTGGAAAGGCCTCTAGGACATGCATAGTTTCAATGAGGTCCTTAGTAACATCTTCTGATTTTGGCTCAATATCTGATCCTTTGAAATAACGGGTGAAAATGGTCTCCAAAGTATCAATATGATGGTCATGAAAGACTTGTTTAACAACACTTTGCTTTTGTTCACTTAGCTCCTTAGCCAATTCCCCCATTTATACTTCCAATCTATGAATAGCTTGCTCATGCTTGGTATTGATTTGTCGTTGCTCAATCATGAACTGTTCTTGTGAAGTCATCAGTTGCCTCATAAGACTCTCTAGGTTACTATTTTGTGATTCCGGCACTAGTTGGGCTGCTGGTTGGAAGTGTTGTTGCTGTCCTTGAAGATTCAAAGCATTGTGATTGTTGCTCCATGAGAGGTTGGGGTGGTGCTTCCATCCAGGATTATAGGTGTTTGTATATGCATTGTGCGGTCCCTCATAATTTGCTTGCTCTTGATCTGCAGATGAATACAAAGAGCAAGTGTTAGTAGTGTGATCAAAACGAGAACATATAGCACATACCTGGAGCGGTTTGCCTCGCGGATTAGGTGATATGTTTTGAGTAGTCATGGCATTTATGAGCATGTCTACCTTCCTCTCCATAGCATCTAGACAAGTATATTGAGCTTCTGTCATTGGTGCTTTTCCCTTTGAATGAATTAGTTGAAAAGCTTCAGTGCAGCAGTTTTAGTACTGCTGCTCGGGTACTCTCTGGAGATTTTGCGCTCGAGCGCACACTATACTGCGCTCGATCGTAGACTTGCGCTCGATCGCACAAGGCACTGCGCTCGATCGCAATGAGGACAGAAACTCCTCCTCTGCACACCTGAACCAAAAGAAAACGAAGAGAAGGAATAAATCTTATTTTTGATAAAACTAAAAATAAAATAGAACAAAATAAAATAAAATAAATAAATAAACTAACGAAAATAATTCCAAAAAGAAATTTAGCACAATCCCCGGCAACGGTGCCAAAAACTTGTTGTGCGAAAATATACCTAAATAAATGGGTAAATAATCGCACTTGTTTTACTTACAAGTGCACAAGGTCAACAGTGTAGTATAGTGTGCGAATGCAAGATCATCTCCACAGGGATTGTTAAAGTTCAATTTAGAATTATATTCGCAATATAAAATGATAGAAATAATAAAAGCGTTGAGAAATAATAAAGATAAAATACTAAGGATAAAGGCGTAGGGACTTGATATCCACCACTAATTATGCTACCACAATATAACAGTATGCCAATGCTTTATTCATGCCATGTATACCTACTGGTTGCCAACCTAAGGGCATGGTATCTACTCCTTAAGCTATTGATTTCCCTAAGCAATGAGATAGGCATGGTATCTACTCTAACTCTTTTCTTCTTTAAGGGATTCAGCATGGTATCTACTTGAGTTGTTCCTTAAGAAAACATAGGTACTATGGAAATCGACAACCACATGAGACCTAGGGCATGGTATCTACTCCCGGTTTCCCATGTTGATTAACCCGGGTATCCGGATAAGATATCCCTTGTTACTAATGTTAGACTCAGGACTCGGCCATCCAAATTGATCTAACTAACAAGTCCATACCACATGCACATATTGATCAGACATATACATATGAGGAATTTAAATAAAAGCAGGTATTAATCAAGTTTAAGCAACACAACATAAATATCGCAAAGCGCCAATACTAAATTTATTGAGTAAACATAATTAGGGCTTCAACCAAGCCCTACTAAGAATTTAATTACACATAATAAAATAAAAAGGAAAGAAGAAACCCGAGAGAAGAGTCGTCAATTCCGATCCACGGTCTCCTTCTCCAAGCTAAAGCAAAAGATAAAAGAATGGATCTAAGAAGTGATCCCCCCAAGAGGTGATGCCTTTTGTGTGTGATTTACAAGTGTATTTATAGGTCTTTGAGAAGTCCTAATCGGCTCATGAGTTCTTAAACTTTCCTAAAACGCAAAACTCCTTTATTTCCAAAATAAGTTTATTTCCAAAACAGGGTTCTGCAGTTTACTGTTCACGCCCGTACATGTACGCTCGATCGCATATGTGGTGAGCTCGATCGCAATACTGTGCTCGATCTCACAGAGGAGTGCGCTCGATCGCAATCTAGCCAGCAGCTGCTCCAGGATTTCCAGATTTCTTCCTTTAAGTGCCAAAAATGCTTCTTTTTCTCCAAGACCCTATAAAAACGTGTAAAACACAAAAGTGAAGTAAAATATACTAAAATATATAGATAAAGAACTTAACAAATGTAAATTAAGGGGCTTAAATATGAATATTTAAGCTCCTATCAAATATTATTCAGCACCGATGGGAACTTCGAGCCTACATATCCTAGTTCAATATAGCGGCATGGGAGATTCTTGACCTCGACCCAAATGTCCAAGTAATGGCGTTCAAAAACGGGTTGAGGTCTAGCATCTTCAACTCCAAACTGACCCGACACCCGCCTCAAGACATGATGAGATCTTGGCCCGAGTTGAGAAATATATACTGGCAAAGGATGACCAAGCCTTCAGAAAAGAGAGAGAGAGAGAGAGAGGGAGAAACAGAAAAGAAGAGGAAAGACCCCGACCCTCAGAGAGGAGTGGTCAAGAGGCCCCACCAAGAGAACAGGTACAAACCCCACCCTCGAGTTGACAACTTTACTCCCCTCAATGCAACTAGGACCAACGTCCTCATGCAGCTCCAAGACAAGTCCGTTATCTAGTGGTCACTTAGGAAGTCACATCTCGGGGGAGACCAGAGACGATGGTGCGGTTCCACAAGAACTACGACCACGATATTGAGGAATGCCACGACCTGAAAGAGTAGATTGAAGCTCTTATTAATCGAGGATACCTAAAGGAGTTCACTGAGCCTCGGAGAAGAGGTGAGCCTGCACCATCAAGAAGAGATGCTGGACGTCTGGACCGCCAACAGCAAGAGCGGTGGGACCCTCAAAGGAATCCCAGGACTGAACAGGAAGGGCCAAGTCAGAAAAAATAGGAGGTGGCGACTACCACCCGAATCATCAAAACAATTTGCGGAGGCCCAACAGTGGGAGGCAGTTCAGGACGGAGCGGCAAAGCATACACCAGGGCCATAGTTTCTGTTAGTGGTCCCCACAAGAGAATGAGAATAGAGCCAGTGATCTCCTTTATAGAAGATGACTTAGAAGACGTGCAGACCCCTCACGACGATGTAGTAGTGGTCTCTCTCTTGGTAGGCAACTATGAAATACGACGAGTCCTGATTGACAATGGGAGCTCCGCAGACATATTAGTTCATGATGATTTTCAATGCATGGAGTTGAAGAATGGACATCTAGAGCTAGCCCCGGCCCCCCTCTATGGTTTCGGTGGATCTTCAGTGTTCGTCGAAAGAAGTATAGTCCTTTCAGTAACCGTAGGAACAACGCCAAGGACCTCCACAGTACAGACCACCTTCCTGGTAGTCAAGCAGCCCTCCTCCCACAATAAGATCATCGACCGACCCACCCTCAACAAATTAAAGGCCGTTATCTCCACCTATCACTTGAAAGTCAAATTTCCCACCAGAAAGGGTGTAAGAGTGATTAGAAGGGATCAGAAAGTCTCCCGGGCCTGCTACTTGAATGCTGTTAAAGAAGGGAAGAAGATAGATGCCCTACCTCTTAAAGTAGAAGATCTCAAGGATGAGATGAGGACACCCCGAGGATGACCTGTGGAGGAGTTGACTCTAGTACCCCTCGGAGAGGACTCTGCCCGAACCGTCCAATTAGGTGCAAACCTATCTGAACAGCATAAGAATGAGCTCCTCTCCCTGCTCCAAAAAAACAAAGACCTGTTCGCTTGGTCAGCATCGGACATGTCGGGGATCAGCCCTGAAACCATCGAAAATAGCCTTAATGTAGACCCTAAGTACAAGCCAGTCGTTCAAAAGAATAGGACTTTTGCCCCCGAACGCTAGGTGGCTATCAACACTGAAGTAGATAAACTAATAGAAGCCAGTTTCATCAGAGAGGCAAGGTACCCTGAGTGGGTGTCCAATATAGTAATGGTCCAGAAAGCCAGTGGCAAGTGGCGCATTTGTATTGACTTCACCAATTTAAACAAGGCATACCCAAAGGACAGGTTCCCCCTTATCAGATTGATCAGATGGTAGATGCTACCTCTGGGCATGAGCTCCTTTCTTTCATGGACTCATACTCAGGCTATAATCAGATCTTCATGCACAAGCCAGACCAAGACAAGACCGTCTTTGTCACTAATTGAGAGCTATACTGCTACAAAGTCATACTTTTTGGGCTTAAGAACGTCGGGACGACCTATTAGAGGTTGGTAAACAAGATCTTCAAGGAGAAAATAGGACGGAATATAGAGGTTTATGTGGATGACATGCTGGTTAACAGTTGCATCTGCATCTCGGGTACAACTTTTAGCTTCAAAGGGTTTGTTAGGGTCAATGTCTAAAAGTTCTTTTGATTGAATTTTATGTCAACTTGGAAAACAGCCTGCTTTGCCTTTTAATAATAGTGAGTCTCATGCTACTGCTTTGTTTGATTTAATTCATTCTGATGTTTGGGGACCTTCTCCTGTTGCTAGTATGAGTGGTTCACGCTATTTTGTAATTTTTGTTGATGATTTCTCTCATTACACTTGAGTATTTTTAATGAAATCTCGTTCTGAATTATGGCATTTCAAAACCTAATTTTCAAAACCCATCAAAGCTTTTCGTTCTGATAATGCTTTAGAATATACTCAACATGCATTTCAAGCCATCCTAAAAAATTATGGCATTTTTCCTCACTTGTCATGTCCTGGCACTTCACAATAAAATGGTCGAGCTAAACGTAAACTTAGGCACATTTTAGACACTGTTCTAGTCCTCTTCATTTCCACATCTGTTCCTACCCCATTTTGGGGTGAAGCCACTCTAACGACTATTTACACGATCAATAGGCTGCTTACCCCTATCCTTGATAATTGCACTCCTTACGAGCGGTTGTTTGGCTATGTTCCCTCATACCACCATCTTCGTGTGTTTGGTTCTACTTATTTTGTTTTACTCCAACCTCATGAACGCACCAAACTTGAGCCTCTTTCTTGAATGTGTTGCTTTCTTGGATATATAATTGAACAGAAAGGCTATCGGTGTTATGATCCTGTGTCTTGTCGTTTTCACATCTCCCGTCATGTAGTTTTCTGGGAGTATAGACTATTTCATGAAATTGGCAAATTCAGCATGCCATCTTTTCCTCCTTTTACCACACTTATTGAGCCTCCTATTTCTCCTACTCACACTAGTGATGTCTTGCCCGAGTCTCCCTCACTTCACACTAGTAATGTCTTGCCCGAGTCTCCCTCACCTAATACTCTCGATTCCATTCCACTTTATACTTCGACATCGCTTCGCCTGAGCCCCCAGGGTCTGTTACATATGAGGATCATGTTCACACTTCCTCTCCAGACCTTCGCCGATCCACCAGAGTAAGATCTCTTCCATCCCATCTCCAGGATTTTCATTGCTTTCATCCTTTAGCTACTTTACATGAGCCTCACTCCTATCGTGAGGCTTCCACTAACCCTTTTTGGCAGAGTGCGATGAAAGAGGAACTTGATGCTTTACACAAGAATAATACATGGGATTTGGTTGACTTGCCTCCTGGAAAGTCTGTGGTTGGCAGTAAGTGGGTTTACAAAATTAAGGCTTGTTCAGATGGTACTGTTGATGGGTACAAGGCTCGACTTGTTGCCAGGGGTTTTACTCAGGAGTATGGTGTGGACTATGAGGAGACCTTTGCTCCAGTTGCTCGTCTATCTTTTGTGCATGCTTTGCTGGCTATTGCAGCCTCTCGCCATTGGTCACTTTTTCAAATGGATGTTAAAAATGCATTCCTTAATGGTGATCTTAGTGAAGAAGTCTATATGCAGCCACCTCCTGGACTATCTAATCCAACAAACAAGGTATGTCGTCTTCGTCGAGCTCTATATAGACTTAAACAGGCTCCTTAAGTATGGTTTGTTAAATTTAGCAACACTTTGTCTAGCCTTGGATATTCCATCAGCTCCTATGATTCAGCCTTGTTTGTTCACCGCACAAACCGGGGCATCATACTTCTTCTGTTATATGTTGATGACATGATTATCATCGGGGATGATCCCATTGGTATTCAGGAACTTAAACAATTTCTCAATCAACATTTTGAGATGAAAGATCTTGGTCCTCTCAGCTATTTTCTTGGTCTTAAGATTTCATCTTCTTCCGATGGTTATTATTTGACACAAGCCAAATATATCTCTGATATGCTTTCTCGGGCAAATCTCACAGACAGTAAGGTTGTTGACACACCAACAGAGCTTAATGCTCGTCTTACACCCCATGATGGCGAACTTTTTCGTGATTTTACTTTATATCGACATTTGGTTGGCAGTCTTGTCTACTTTACTGTTACTCGACCTGATATCTCGTATGCTGTCAATCAGGTGAATCAGTTTATGGCTACTCCTCGCTCAACTCATTTTGTTGCTGTTCTTCACATCCTTCGTTACTAAAGGGGACACTGTTTCATGGGCTCTTTTTCTCCTCTCGATCTCCTCTTCAGTTGTGTGCTTATACCGATGCAGATTAGGCAGGTGATCCTACATATCGTCGTTCTACCATCGTTTATTGTTTCCTACTTAGCACCTCTCTTATCTCTTGGCGTAGTAAGAAACAAACTGTTGTTGCTCGATCTAGTACTGAGGCAGAATATCATGCTTTAGCTGACACTACCTCTGAGTTTCTTTGGTTGCGATGGTTGTTACAAGATATGGGTGTATCACTTTCTACTGCCACTCCTGTATACTGTGACAATAGAAGTGCTATTCAGATTGCTCATAATGATGTGTTTCATGAACGGACCAAACATATTGAGATCGATGGTCATTTTGTCCGTCACTATCTCCTTCAAGGCTCCTTATAGCTTCATTCTGTCACATCCAAGGATCAGCTCGCAGACATCTTTACCAAGTCACATCCTCCAGGGCTTTTTCGTGATCTTGTTTCCAAACTCAAGTTGATTTCTCATATTCCACCTTGAGTTTGAGGGGGGCTGTTAGATTATGTA
Source organism: Bretschneidera sinensis (assembly GCA_023935145.1). Classification (NCBI taxonomy): domain Eukaryota; kingdom Viridiplantae; phylum Streptophyta; class Magnoliopsida; order Brassicales; family Akaniaceae; genus Bretschneidera; species Bretschneidera sinensis. Next base: position 1,445,244 of record CM043697.1, on the reverse strand, counting down.
TAGCCTAATTATTGCTTAGTTAGTTTAGTCCCACATTGGTTGTGTATAACTTTGGCTCTCTTATTGGCTCCTATAAATAGGATAGCTCACTTGTAAATAAATCACACCATTCAATACAATTCTCTTCTTTGTATTGTCTCACTTTCTCTCTTAAACCTTAACAATATGGATGAGCTTTCCATTGCTCTGGTTTTTTGCAATTTTAGCTCAGTCAGTAAGAGGTTATGAAATGCAGCATTTTTGCATAGAAGATGTGAAATAGATATTAGGCGTTCTAGAAAACAACTGGAGAAAGCTTTCGGGAATGAGTTTTTCGAAAAATAAGTTTATAAACTTAAATCCGTTTTATGTAAATAATCTTCTTTTAATTTTTAAATAAAAAGAAAATATGAAATGTGTTTTGAACCTTCCACACAATTCACATATTTTATTGGGATCATAATTTAAATTCAATTTACATTTACTCGTCGTTTTTTCTTTTATAGATGTAAGGTTTACTCAAAAACCCAGTTCAACACAGAACCAAGCCCATCAAGATCAAATTTCATTTTGTTAGATAGGTTGAAAGTTAGGGAAACCTATTTGGAGTAATTAGGAAGAGCTTTAAGGAGGAGTATTTAAGGATGATAGTGGGTAGGATATTCCCAAGTACTCAAGATTATCTAAACTCATTTAAATAGGTAGGGGTAATAGAGTTTAGATGGATATAGCTATTAATTTTTAATACTTGATGGGTTCGGATAGAGTATAAATAGTACCTCGTATTCGTTAAACCCGAGTATACATATATTTTATTTTTTATTTATAAAATATTTTTTTGTCTAAGTCCACAAAATTTAAAGCTAAAACTTAATAGGGCTTTTGGTCCATAATCTCTACCTGGGATGAAAACGTCAAGTATTTGCTTTAACCACTACACCAACGCGATTCTTATTTTATGGTTTTGTAATGATAATACATATTGGTAACAGACTTACAGTCTTCAACTCTTTAAATAAATACATTGATCCTAACTTGAGTGCATATAAATATCAGAACATTACTTCACATTCTCACATTCTTTTAAAGTTAATGTCATTATATTTAGATTTCATTGTTGTTTCTTTATAATTATTTTGAGTTATATTTTGCTTATTATTATTGTAATGATGTTTGAATTGGTCATAAAAGCCAAGTGCTCTTACAATTTTAAGTATAGCCGCTGTGCTTGATGAGAGTTGTGAGACAATAATATCATTTGGTACAATAACTTGGTCAATTGAGGGTAATTAACAAAAAGAAAAAAAAATGAGAAAAGGGAAAAGAAAAAGAAAAAGAAAAATGTGATGCGTTACTTGAAGAACCGGCAGCTTTGTACTTCATCTTCTTTGCATCAATTCGTTGCTTTATCCCCAATGGTCCAATCTATGAATCAACTTCTGTCTATATAATATTAGTTAGTGTTAGCATTTTCATACGTTGCTTTTCAATTATTAAATACCATATTATATTCTGGAGCCTAACTTTTATGGTCCTCAAAGTTGAATAAGCTGTTAAACGTTCATTCAAAGAAGGCTCTGGAGTGACAAATTTCTTGGTGAAACCTTTGTTTAGGTAAGTTGACTTATTTCAATTTTAATCAACATTTCTTGCTACGATTTAAGTCAAGTACTATTACATGAATAGATCATAAAAAGAAAAACGTTAGATGTTTAATTCCCACTTTACAGTTTTTTTTTTTATAGCAGTGATAGATTATATTTAACATATTTTTATTCTTCCATCCAGATAACATTATTTCACATTATAATTGTTAATATAAAAAATCGATCTTATGATAACCTCAAAGACACCATTAATTTTTTAACCTCATTTTTGTTAGACACACCCTAGTTAGTTTGAACATCATTTATCTTACTCATTTTATTCTATTTAAATTTTTTTTTCATGATATCCAATATATATTATAATCATCTTCTAGCATAGTACCACGTCATGACTAGAAGTAGAACTCCAAAATTTTAAAACAATCTAAAACAGAGAATGGGATCTAGATGACAGCTCAGGGAAAACCTATCTTTAAACATCTTTTTTTTTTTTTTAATCTTTTAACTTTGAAGATTGTTGATTAAATAACATGGTTTTTTATAAGAATATTTGTGTGTTTTTTTTTTTTTTACATTATGGGTCCATCGCTCAAACATCTTATAAGTTCATAAGACTACACATATATATCAATATCATTTCATTGATATGGGATGTATAGTCACAAGTTCTCATCATTTAAGCTCTCGCGTACTCACTAATGACACATATAGTGCAATTCGCATGAATAACAAATCAAACCAACAATTTCTACTTAATGGAAGCCTAAGTATGATAATAAGCTTGAGACAACTCCAATACCACACATTTAAGTCATGGACTATTACATGCATAGATCATAAAAAGAAAAGCGTTAGATGTCTAATTCCCGCTTACTTTATTGTTTTTCTTTTATAGCAGTGATAGATTAGATTTAACCTATTTTTATTCTTCCATTGGGATAACATTATTTCACGTTATAATTGTTAATAACATGAAATATATATATATATATATATAACATGAAATATATATATATATATATATGTATATATATATATCCTATCATAATTATGATTACCATTGATATAAAAATCTTTAAATCTTAACTGTTGAATTATAATGGACATAGTAGAGTTAGCCGTATATGTCCCACGATGTCATGGACTTGAACTAGAATTCCATCATTTTAAATCTATCTAAAACTGAGAATGGGATTTAGATGTTGTATATGCTTCATTAATATTTTAACGATTTTCTTTTTCCTTTTTTTTTCATGAGAACTCATGGGAATATTTATTTTATCTTTATACAGCTAAAAGTTTTATCTCAAGTAACTTTTAGGTGCATAAGACGTTATATATATTAAAGATCTTGTCATTGATGTAGGATTTGTGTGATTATAAACTCCCACTATTTAGGTCATGTCCTCAAGAAGAGAGGACATATAAATCAGAATTCACATGAATATATCACAAATCAAACCAATGAGTCTAACTTGTTTGGAGTCCAAATAGCTCATGATCAATCCAAATACCATACATCTACGTAGTAGCAAATTTAAGTATGTTCTGATATAATCTGTTTCACCATGAACCCTATCACTCAAAAGTGATTAATAAAGTTACTTTTAAGTTCATAAGACTTTCTATATGTTAAAATCTTTTTCATTGCATTATCATAATGGATATGAGTCCTCATAAGTTTTTATTTAATTGTTTTGTCTAACTGTAATTTCAGTTTGTAACTATAGAAAGGGCTTTTAAAGTTGTTTATAGAAAGGGCTTCTAAAATTGTTTATGATAAATCAATTGTAAACGAGACAAAAGCGTTTGGGGCCAAGTGGGGACATTTCCCTCGCTGAAATGCCCAAAAGCCTTTAATATTCTATATGTAGTTTGTGAATTTTTTAAAATGACCCATAATTTTTTTATATTTATTTTACCCCACTTTTGTCATAATCAACTAAAATGCCCTCAAATGTCAATTTCCAATCAGTTCCAAGAAAATAAAGAAATAAGAATTGGCTCTTAAATTATAGACAACTGTAGTTTGTTATGCTAGGCTTCGGGCTTGTGGTTAGTTTTGGATTTGTGCGTAGTTGCCATCAATCCATTGCCCAATTTTACAAAAATCACTAGTCACAATAAGTATACTCTCAATAATATGACCAAACGACAATACGTGTTTGTATGTAGGTTAATTTGATATGTATTTTTTTTGCACCTTTTACTATCAAGTTTAAATTTACAAGAAAAGTGATTAGTTGTATAACTACATTTAGTTACCTCTTATTCAACTTATGAAACATAATCTTGCGTTAAAATTAAAAGTATCATTGCCTAAGATCATGGAGATTAGTTACAAGCCTAAAACCAACTTTGTATGTTATCAATATATTTGACTTTAATTAGATGTTGTTGGGATTTTACTTCTAAAATCCACGTACTCAAATTTTATGCAAAAACACAACCACTATAATTAGATAGGAAAATAAAATTAAAAGCAAAAACACCAATAATTACTAGTTCAGCAACCTCTTTGCCTACATCTACCAGCAAATCAATTAATTTATTAATCTTCAATTACAACTTTAGAAAGAGTAAAGTTGTCAAACTCTCACCCCAAAGTCTCAATACAACAAAAACTCTTAACTTACCCTAATTGTAAGTGTCTTCTCTACTTGAGAACCCAAAACCCCAATACACGCAAAGCTCTCATCCTACCTCTAGTTGTAAACCCTCATAGTTTACACTGTATATGAGAATTATGAGCGTACTTCAAATCTTATTTGGGACCCCTTTTGTATAGAAGAGATTTTCCTAATACTAATAGGAAAATAACAATAACAAAGAAAACAACTTCTACTACTACTAAGACAAGCAATATCTAATAGAAAATTATTACCACTTCTATTAGAACAAACAACTATAAAATAAGAAACTATTTTTCCAAACCAATTAGAAGTATTTCTTGTGAGGAATTGAGTCAAAATCTTAACAGATGCAATAGTTCATTTTCCTCATTTTTGATCACATTCACGGTGAATTAATTGTTTAACAATACTTTGACAGTTTGATCTTAAGGAAAAAAATACCGGCCAAGCAAGGTTTACCAGACAGAGTCGTAGAACTAGGGAATGTATGGAAGATCAGAGGTATGATTTTACTCAGCCTTTGTTTACAAATCATCCTCATCATATTTAGTTCCCGACGAAAGCACACTGCGAGATTATGGATTTGGATCCTCGTTTGGTTAGCATATGCATCAGTGGATTGGGTGGCTACAATTGCCAACTGCTCTTACAATTTTGTAAGTATATCCTGTGTGCTTGGTGAGAGCCGTGAGACAATAGTATCAAGTTTTTCTTATAATTAGGTGTCATTATTATAACTTGATTGGATAGTACATAAGTTAATCTCTTTTCATGATATCCGACTTATAATTTATAATTCCCTGAAGGAGTTTCTAAGTGTAATGTAATTAGCTAGTTTAAATTGGCACAATAACCCTGCAGAAAATTCACTCAAAAGAAAGTGAAGAACTTGGTAAATTAAGAAAAAGAAAAAGAAAAAGTGCTGCGTCACTTCAATAAACCTGCAGCTTTGTACTTCATCTTCTTTGCATCAATTCATTGCTTCATCCCCAATCTATAAAAATCAACTTCTCTTTATATAAAATTCGATACTATTAACATTTTTATAAAATCACAATCTGTTTAATACTCGGTAAAAGCAAATGTTAAAAGAAAAATTATTTTTTGGTGTTTGATTTAGCTTCTGTTTCTTAAAAACAAAATTTGTTTCAAAAACTCTACTGAACAGTGCCTAAGTTAGCTATTTTTTGGTGTTTGATTTAGCTACTATTTTTGTTATACTTCCATCGCTAATTAAATATGTTATGACTCAGGTCCTTTCTCTCCTACGTACAAGGAGTCACTCTAAGAAAAAAGAAAATGGTTCTTTGGATTCTTGGTTGTCTGAGTTCACATTGATGGATATGGGAATGCTTTATTTTTGGCAGGTTGTAATTACGAAGTGCTATCACCTGTTCAATGCATCCAAAGAAATTTAGAGACTGACCATAGGAAGTGTCTTGGATGAGGAACTGCATTTGGTCAGAGCGATGTTCGCTTTGTAAATTTGTAATCTCAAAATCGGTCTGAAAATTTTTTGGGTCTAATTTTTTGTCCAAGCCAACAAAATTTAAAGGCAAGTCATAATCAATATAATTACAATTTCAAAAGTACACCCTATGTGCTTGGTGAGAGTCGTGAGACAATAATATCAATTGGCACAATAACCCCATAGAAAATTCACTCAAAGAAAGTGAAGAACTTGGTCAATTGAGGGTAATTAATAAAAAGAAAAAAAAATAAAAAGAAAAGAAAAAAAAGTGATGCGTTGCTTGAAGAAATCGGCAGCTTTGAAGCATCTTCTTTGCATCAATTCATTGCTTCATCCCCAATCAACTTTTCTCCATATAATATTAGCTGCTATTAGCATTTTTGCTTACTGCATTCAATTATATTGTTTAGCATCTGGAGTCTAATTTTTATGGTCTTGAGAGTTTAATAAGCTGTTACACGTTCATTCAAAGAAGACTCTCGAGTAATTTGATAAGTTCCTTGGTGGAACTTTTTTTTCCAGGTAAGTTGATTTATTTCATTTTAATTCATATTTTTTGCGAACTCAAAGAAAAAATCACATTTCTTCTTATGATTTATAGTTCATAAAAAAAAAACAATAGATTTAACTTTTTTGTATTCCTTCGTCCGTATAACATTTCACATTATACTTGTTGGCAAGAAGAATCCATCTCATAACTTCAAAACACCTTAATATTTGCTTTTTAAAGACATATGAATACTTTAGACTCAAATATAATCAATGAGCAAGGTTACTTGCACAAATTACATCAATGTAATTACATATTATCACTGCATATATATATATATATATATATATATATATATATATATATATATATATTTGTATAGTGATTATCAAGTGTGAACATATTGTAATTATAATTAATATGAAATATCTTTATATTTTAGTCTTGAATTATAATGAGTAGGTTCCTCGTGAACAACGTTGAACTATCCATATTTACTAGGAAGGTAGCTTTACTATGATGTATATGCTCCATGGTTTTCTTTTAAACTTTTAGTTTAGTTGGTTAATTAATATGGTTTTCTTTTTCCCTTTTATCATAAGAATATTTGTTTTGTTTTAATATCATAAGTACATCATCTAAAAGTTTTATTCAAATAACCATCAGGTTAATAAGACATTACATATACATAAAGATCTTGTCATGTTCTCATGAGGAGACGACACATAGATCACAATTTACACGAATCACAAATCAAACCAATGAACCCAGTTTGTTATGAGTCCAAATAATTTGTGATCAATCTAAATACTACACATTTACTGAATTATAGATTTATATCAGTTATGATACACCATGAACCCTATCAGTCAAAAAAGATATTTATATATAGACGCACACTATAATCTTTCTCATTGCATTATAATAATAAGATATGAGTTATAGATTTAAATTATAAAAAAGGCTTTTAAAACTGTTTATAATAAATCAACTGTGGACGGGACTGATACATTTGGGGCTAGTGGAGACACTAGGTTGCCCCCATTGAAATTCCTAAAAGTCTTAAATATTCTATACGTAGTTTGTGAATTTTTTAAAATGCCCCACTAATTTTTTTTTTCTTTTGACCGCACTTTTCTCATAGTCAACTAAAATGCCCTCAAATTTCAATTTCAAATCAGTTCCCAACAAATTATAAAAAAATCTAACTTCTTAAAGCTATTTTTAATGTTTGATTCTCCATATTTCAGTTTTTTGAAAGCTAAAACCGTCATGAAAGTTGGAACAAACTGTAAGTTAATTTAGACTTTGTTATGCTAGACCTCGGGCTTGTGGTTAGTTTTTGGTTCTTGTAGTTAGTTTTTGGATTTGTGCCTAGTTTCCATCAATCCATTGCCCAATTTTATAGAAATCACTAGTCATAATACGGTCCGTTCACAACAAGTCTACTTATGGAATATAATCATGCGTTAAGATTAAAAGTATCGAGACTATAAGTCTAAAAACAACTTTTTTTGTTAAAATATATTCGACATTAATCCGATGTAATAAGAATTTCTTCATTTTTCGAGCATATTCACAATTAATTAATTGTTTAACAATAATATTTTTTTTTTTTTCAAAACATTAAAGACTTGGAACTTAATATTTTGGCAGTTTGATCTTAAGGAAAAAAAAATGCCGGCCAAGCACGGTTTACCTGACAGGGTCATAGAACTATGGAATGTGTGGGAGATCAGAGGTATGATTTTACTCAGCCTTTGTTTACAAATCTTCCTCATCATATTTGGTTCCCGACGGAAGCACACTGCAAGATTATGGATTTGGATCCTCGTTTGGTTAGCATATACATCAGCAGATTGGGTGGCTACAATTGCACTGGGTAAAATGGCCAGAAACAAAGGTGATTCTGAAGCTAAATCTTCAAATCCAAGTGATGAAATTCAAGCGTTTTGGGTTCCATTCCTTCTCTTGCATCTTGGTGGACCAGACACCATCACCGCGTACTCCTTAGAAGATAATGAGTTGTGGTTAAGACACTTTCTTGCACTTGTTATCCAAGTTGGTGTTGCATTTTATGTTTTCTTCAGATCTTGGAATGCCACTTCCTTAACATTTATATCAATTCCAGTGTTCATTTCCGGAATTGTCAAGTATGGAGAGAGGAGTTGGGTGTTGAGGTCTTCAAGCTCTAAGCATTTTAGAGAGTCTTTACTTATGCATCCTGAAATAGAAGAAATCGAAGAAACTGGCGAGAAAAACCTAAGGGATGCGAACGTGGAGGAAACTGGTGAAGTAATCCTAAGAGATGTGAACGTAGAGGAGACAATTGAACATGAGAAGGTTGAGCCTGATCCCAATTATCTTTGCCAAGCTGATTACTTATTCAAAAGGTTCACATATCTCTTTGCAGACCTTATCCTTGATCATTACTGATACTGCCAAAATACACCTCTCCAACAAGAAGACGACACGTGGATCATCTTGACCCCAAGCTGCAAGGAGACACGCGGAAGAACCAGGCTCGGACAGTTGGGCCTCCAGGTCATGACCGCCCTTCAGGGCATCATTGCCCCCCAGCTGGGTCTCCACGTCACCACCGCCCTCCAGGCCATCATTACCCAACCAAGTTGGGACGTCAGGTCGTCAAACCGCCTTAACGCATAAATGACTTCAGAGCAAGCCAGCAAGGCAAAGCCCTAATGGACGGTCCCCAGCCACCTAGCTGGGCCTCCTAGGCATCATTACCCAACCCAGTTGGGACAACATATCACTGCCGCCCTAGGCCAAATGCCGCCTTCGAAGCCCTATAAAAAGGATCAGGTATACACTCCAAACCCGAACTTTTTGCTCAACTGCAAAAGGGAGCGCTCATCCCCTACATATTTTTGCTCTGACTCTAACTAAAGCTTCGGAGCATCCTCGGAGGCACCCCCTCCGGCGACCCCCTAGCTCACCTTCCTCTCCCTGTGCAGATACGTCTGGGTCCTAGCCTCCAGCTCAACACAACACATTTTTGGCATCAACAGATTGGCGCCGTCCGTGGGAAACCACCACCTCTCGCTGGCAGTAACAGCGAAGAAGTTTAAAGAACTCATCTGTTGTCATGCCGCCCAAATCCACCGCCAGGGATGCGGGTTAAAGAGCAGTAGGGGCCAGTACTCATACCCCTCTGTTTAGGTCAAGGTCCTTAGCTGTAGTGCGCACGCCCCTGTCCGAACTCTCGTATAGCGCACACGGCTAAGCACTGTAGTGCGCACGCCCCTGTCCGAACTCTCGTATAGCGCACACGGCTAAGCACTGTAGTGCGCACGCCCCTGTCCGAACTCTCGTATAGCGCACACGGCTAAGCACTGTAGTGCGCACGCCCCTGTCCGAACTCTCGTATAGCGCACACGGCTAAGCACTATAGTGCGCACGCCCCTGTCCGAACTCTCGCATAGCGCACACGGCTAAGCATCAGTGCGCACACCCCTTTCTGAGACAAAGCAATGCACACTCCTCGAACGGGGTCCAACGTCAATATACACTAATGCACACTGGCCGAGCATCCATGCGCACGACCAAATTAAGTTGCGCACACCCAAGGTCCGACCCAGTCCTCGGCCTCGGCCACAAGCTCTAAGATCCGAGCAGATGGATTGCTCTATCTGTCCTCGGACTCGTCCCTCAAAGGCCATGTCCTCGGCCTCGGCCTCGATCCAGTCCTCGGCCTCGACCCAGTCCTCGGCCTCGACCCACTGTCCTCGCCCTCGACCTAGTCCTCGGCCTCGGCCTCGACCCACTGTCCTCGGCCTCGGCCACAAGCTCTAAGATCCGAGCAGATGGATTGCTCTATCTGTCCTCGGACTCGTCCCTCAAAGGCCATGTCCTCGGCCTCGGCCTCGATCCAGTCCTCGGCCTCGGCCTCGACCCACTGTCCTCGGCCTCGGCCACGAGCTCTAAGATCCGAGCAGATGGATTGCTCTATCTGTCCTCGGACTCGTCCCTCAAAGGCCATGTCCTCGGCCTCGGCCTCGATCCAGTCCTCGGCCTCGACCCAGTCCTCGGCCTCGACCCAGTCCTCGGCCTCGACCCAGTCCTCGGCCTCGACCCACTGTCCTCGGCCTCGGCCACAAGCTCTAAGATCCGAGCAGATGGATTGCTCTATCTGTCCTCGGACTCGTCCCTCAAAGGCCATGTCCTCGGCCTCGGCATCGATCCAGTCCTCGGCCTCGACCCAGTCCTCGGCCTCGACCCAGTCCTCGGCCTCGATCCAGTCCTCGGCCTCGACCCAGTCCTGGCCTCGACCCAGTCCTCGGCCTCGACCCAGTCCTCAGCCTCGACCCACTGTCCTCGGCCTCGACCCACTGTCCTCGGCCTCGGCCACAAGCTCTAAGATCCGAGCAGATTGATTGCTCTATCTGTCCTCGGACTCGTCCCTCAAAGGCCATGTCCTCGGCCTCGGCCTCGATCCAGTCCTCGGCCTCGACCCAGTCCTCGGCCTCGACCCAGTCCTCGGCCTCGATCCAGTCCTCGGCCTCGACCCAGTCCTCGGCCTCGATCCAGTCCCCGGCCTCGACCCAGTCCTCGGCCTCGACCCACTGTCCTCGGCCTCGACCCAGTCCTCGGCCTCGGCCTCGACCCAGTCCTCGGCCTCGGCCTCGACCCACGGTCCTCGACCTCAGCCACAAGCTCTAAGATCCGAGCAGATGGATTGCTCTATCTGTCCTCGGACTCGTCCCTCAAAGGCCATGTCCTCGGCCTCGGCCTCGATCCAGTCCTCGGCCTCGACCCAGTCCTCGGCCTCGACCCAGTCCTCGGCCTCGACCCAGTCCTCGGCCTCGACCCACTGTCCTCGGCCTCGACCCACTGTCCTCGGCCTCGGCCACAAGCTCTAAGATCCGAGCAGATGGATTGCTCTATCTGTCCTCGGACTCGTCCCTCAAAGGCCATGTCCTCGGCCTCGGCCTCGATCCAGTCCTCGGCCTCGACCCAGTCCTCGGCCTCGACCCAGTCCTCGGCCTCGACCCACTGTCTTCGACCTCGACCCATTGTCCTCGGACTCGTCCCTCAAAGGCCATGTCCTCGGCCTCGGCCTTGATCCAGTCCTCGGCCTCGACCTAGTCCTCGGCCTCGACCTACTGTCCTCGGCCTCGGCCTCATCCCTCCAAGGTCCGAGCGGCTGGACTTATTCCATATGTGCTCGACTCTTGTCTTTCCCGTCCAAGGCCGAGTAGATGGATTGCTCCACACTTACTCGGCTCTAGCAGAACACGGTACATTATCATTGTCATTTAAGATCGAACCCTGCAATACTTCCTTAAGCACATAAATGTACTCAAGGAAGTGGGGGGCCTCTGATACTGCCAAAATACACCTCTTCAACAAGAAGACGACACGTGGATCATCTTGACCCCAAGCTGCAAGGAGACACGCGGAAGAACCAGGCTCGGACAGTTGGGCCTCCAGGTCATGACCGCCCTTCAGGGCATCATTGCCCCCCAGCTGGGTCTCCACGTCACCACCGCCCTCCAGGCCATCATTACCCAACCAAGTTGGGACGTCAGGTCGTCAAACCGCCTTAACGCATAAATGACTTCAGAGCAAGCCAGCAAGGCAAAGCCCTAATGGACGGTCCCCAGCCACCTAGCTGGGCCTCCTAGGCATCATTACCCAACCCAGTTGGGACAACATATCACTGCCGCCCTAGGCCAAATGCCGCCTTCGAAGCCCTATAAAAAGGATCAGGTATACACTCCAAACCCGAACTTTTTGCTCAACTGCAAAAGGGAGCGCTCATCCCCTACATATTTTTGCTCTGACTCTAACTAAAGCTTCGGAGCATCCTCGGAGGCACCCCCTCCGGCGACCCCCTAGCTCACCTTCCTCTCCCTGTGCAGATACGTCTGGGTCCTAGCCTCCAGCTCAACACAACACATTTTTGGCATCAACAATTACGATCGAGTTGAAAGCTACTCCATCATTCATAACAAGTCACCAGCTGATGTGTTCAAGCTGATAGAGATTGAGCTTGGATTCATGTATGATGTGCTCTACACCAAGGCAACTTTGGTTTATTCTAGACTGGGAATCGCTCTTCGTTGCATCAGTTTTTTATCTTCTATTTCTGCATTGGTTGTGTTCTCAGTCTGCATTGATAAGCATGCTTTCCCAATGATCGACATTTCTATAACTTACGTACTTTCAATTGGAGCTGTTGTCATTGAGGTTTATGCGTTCATCGTAATTATTGATTCAGACTGGACAATGCTTTGGTTGAACAAGCACAAACACTCCTGGACTAATTCAAACTGTGGTGAAGGTACTCAGTTTTGTCAATCGCATCTAATAAATCGAACGAGGTGGTCAGGATCCATGGGGCAACACAACTTAATACAGTTCTGCATCAAGACATCATTCACTTTGAAAGGATTCATAAGCGATTGCATGTTCCCAACTTGGAAGCATGTGAATGAAGATTTACAGGCATTGATCTTTCAACAACTCCTATTGAAAGGGAACAGAATAAGTGATGATCGCTATAGTATCGAGTCTTGCAAGCAATTATTGGCTCAGAGAGGTGATTATGTGCTTGAAATAAGAAATTGCCTTGATGATTTTCGTTGGAGCACAAATGAGGTAGAATTCGACCACAGCCTTCTTCTTTGGCACATTGCTACTGATCTTTGTTACTATGACGATATGGACAGACTTGGAGATTCTAGTAACTTCGATTCAAATTACAAAACTAGTAAATACTTATCAGATTACATATTATATCTTCTTATTATGTGTCCATATATGCTTCCCAAAAGTATCGGTGAGATAAGGTATAGAGACACTTGCACGGAACTCAAAAAAATTCTTGAACGAAAATATGATAAGGTGGATCCTGGGTGTTTTATTTTTGAATTTTGCAATGATGAAATTGATGCTTGGAAGGATTTACTTTCAATGAAGGTCGATATATTAGCTAAAGTAAAAGGAGATCAAAATAAACCAGTGTTGTTCCATGGGGTTAAGCTTGCAAAGCAATTGCAAATGTTGGAATCTCAAGAGGGCTGGGATAAGGAAAAGAAATGGAAGATGATAAGTGAAGTGTGGGTAGAAATGTTAGCATATGCTGCAAGTCATTGCGGGTGGAAAGAGCATGGCCAACAGCTTAGGAATGGCGGAGAGCTACTCACGCACGTTTGCCTTCTTATGGCTCATCTTGGCTTGAGTGAGCAATATCAGATACAAAAGCAGTACATTAAACGACCAGATATGCCAAATTGGGTTAAGTGTGTTTGTTTCTCTCCTCTACGTTGTTGTTATTGGGGTTGTGTATGTTGTGGTATTGTCTGCTTGTACTTTCCAGTCGTTGTGTTACTTCAAATAGTAAAATGTGTGACTAACCCAATACGGGGAAATCATAGCAGTGATGTTTCAGAAGCCGCATAAGTTTCTGCAAAGGAAAGCTATTTTAATGTATTAAATTTATGTGTAGCGCTTTCTTAATTTCTTTCAAGATAATGTATGGTATTTGTATAACTTTCATTTTGAAAAATATTTAATTCTATCAAAAATAAAGAAAGATTTGCAAGTTCTGTCCATTATATATGGCAAATTCCAAGCCGTTATGTCAATTTTTAAATCTTTGCATTAATTCATTGTTTTGTCAGTGACTTTTAATTATGTCAATTTGTAAATCTTTTTATCTCATCAATACTACTAATGATGAAACAACAAAACAAAAGATAGCATTCTAGTTTAGAATAAACCCTTAAATCCTAAAAGTAAAACCTATACTCACTAAGATTTGAAATTAGAAGAGAACTGGAAGCCTAAATCCGTAGTGATACCATAAAGAAGATTACTTATAATAATGTTTATAATTATTATAATAATATTGGAAATATTTTTTATTATAATAATAATATTTTAAATAATAATTACTATTATTATAATAATCTTACTTATGATAATAATAATTACTATTATTATAATAATCTTATTTATGATAATATATAATCATATTTATAATATTGTTTTCATTTATTTGATCGGTATGATCCTCATATCATTTCTTTTAATTTTATTTATTAGAATCCAAAATCATATAAAAGCCAACTGCTTTTACAATTTTAAAAGTATACTCTATGTGGTTGATGAGAGCCGTGAGACAATAATATCAAGTTTTTCTTATATAGTTCTCCTGATTTTCCCTTAAAATTAAGAGTCATTATTATAACATGATCCTAACGATGTTCGCTTTCTTTTAAATATCAGTACATTACTTCACATTCTCACTTTCTTTTAAAGCATGTGGAACTGCATTTGGTCAGAACGATGTTCGTTTTGTAAATTTGTAATCATATGGATGAACTTTCCATTGCTATGGTTTTTTGCAATTTTAGCTCAGTCAATAAGAGCTTATGAAAATGCAGTATTTTTGCATAGAAGATGTGAAATAGATATTAGGCGTTCTAGAACAATTTATATAGATATAAGCTTTTAAAGCATGTGGATCATAATTTAAATTCAATTTACATTTACTCGTCGTTTTTTCTTCTATAGATATAAGGTTTACTCAAAAACCCAGTTCAACACAGAACCAAGCCCATCAAGATCAAATTTCATTTTGTTAGATAGGTTGAAAGTTAGGAAACCTATTTGGAGTAATTAGGAAGACCTTTAAGGAGTATTTAAGGATGATAGTGGGTAGGATATTCCCGAGTACTCAAGATTATCTAAATTCATTTAAACAGGTAGGGGTATTAGAGTTTAAATGGATATAGCTATTAATTTTTAATACCTGATGGGTTTGGATAGAGTATAAGTAGTACCTTGTATTCGTTAAACCCGAGTATACATATATTTTATTTTATATTTATAAAATAATTTTTTTGTCTAAGTCCACAAAATTTAAAGATAGAACTTAGTCAGGCTTTTGGTTCATAATCTCTACCTGCCATGGATTTTAAACTTTAACCACTAAATCAACGTGATTCTTATTTTATGGTTTTGTAATGATAATAAATATTACTAACAGACTTACAGTCCTCAATTCTTTAAATAAATACATTGATCCTAACCCCAGCATACAAATATCAGTACATTACTTCACATTCTCACTTTCTTTTAAAGTTAATGTCGTTATATCTAGATTTCATTGTTGTTTCTTTATAATTATTATTACTGTAATGTTGAATTGGTCATAAAAGCCAAGTGCTCTTACAATTCCATCGTACTTACTGTTTTAGACTGGACAGTGCTTTGGTTGACCAAGCATAAACACTCATGGACTAATTCCAACTATGTTGATCCTACTCAGTTTTCTCAATCGCAACGGTCAGGATCCATGGGGCAACACAACTTAATACAGTTCTGCATCAAGACATCATTCACTGTGAAAGGATTAATAAGTGATTGCAAGTTCCCAATTTGGAAGGATGTGAATGAAGATTTACAAGAATTGATCGTTCAACAACTCCTACAAAAAGGGGAAAAAATAAGTGGCGATCGCAATAATTTCGTGTCCTGCAAACAATTATTGTCTCAAAGAGATGATTATGTGCTTAAAAAAAGAAAGTTGCCTTGATGATTTTCGTTAGAGCACAACTAAAGTAGAATTCGACCATAGGCTTCTTCTTTGGCACATTGCTACTGATCTTTTCTACTTTGACGATATGGACAAACATGAAGATTCTAGTAACATCGATTCAAATTGCAAAACTAGTAATTAAATGCTTATCAGATTATATGGTGTATCCTCTTATTATGTATCCATATATGCTTCCCAAAAGGATCGGTGAGATAAGGTACAGAGACACTTGCATTGAATTCAAGAATTCTTGAACAGAGATATGGTAAGCTGAAATTGAAATTCACGGATTTTCTTGGATGCATTGATTTTGGGACAGCTAAAAAGGAAGCTCGGAGCAAATTGCTTTCAGTAGAGGTTGATAGGTTAGTAAAGGGAGATAATAATAAATCAGTATTGTTCCAAGGGCTTAAACTTGCAAAGCAATTGCAAATGATGAAATCTCAAGAGGGCTGGGACAACAAAAAGAAATGGGAGATAATGAGTGAAGTGTGGGTAGAACTGTTAGCACATGCTGCAAGTCGCTGCCGATGGAAAGAGCATGGCCAACAACTTAGGAATGGCGGAGAGCTACTCACGCACGTTTGCCTTCTTATGTCTCATCTTGGCTTGGGTGCGCAATATCAGATACAAAAGCAGTACATTAAAGGACCAGATATACCGAACTGGTGGCTTAGGTATGTTTGGTTCCCTTCTCTTTATTGTTGTTATACGTGTGCTGCTGCTATTTTTATCTGCTTCTTGGGTCCAATCGCTGTGTTAATATACATAATACGTAAACGTTTGACTATATCGACAACACTGGGATATTCAGCAGCCGCATAAGTTTCTGCAAAGGAAAGCTATTTTAATGTATACAGTTTATGTGTAGTGCTTTCTTAATTTCTTCTAAGATAATGTATTGTGTATTTGTACTTCATTTGCATAATTTTCTTTTTGAAAAAAAAATTAATTCTATTAAAAATAAAAAAAAATTGTGAGTACGATCCAGCTCTTAACATTTCTTACAAGTTCAATCCATTAGATATTGCAAATGCGAATCCATTATGTCAATTTCTAAATCTTTGCATCAATTCATTGTTTTCTTTTTCCTTTTTTTCCATAAGAATATTTGTTGTCTTTATAATATATATCATGGATGCATCACCTAAAAGTTTTATCTCAAGTAACCTTTAAGTTTATAAAACGTTACATATATATCAAGATCTTGTCATTGATGTAGGATGTGTGATTATAAACTCTCACTGTTTAAGTCATGTCCTCACGAGGCGAAGACACATAAATCACAATTCACATGAATATATCACAAATCAAATCAATGAATTTGACATATTGGGAGTCCAAATAATGCGTGATTAGTCCAAATACCACACATCCACATAATAATAGATTTAGGTCTGTTTTGATTCAATTTGTTACACCATGAATCCCATCACTCAAAAATGATAGATAAAGCTACTTTCAAATTCATAAGGCCTTATATATATTGGAATCTTTCTCATTGCATTACCATCATGAGATATGAGTATCATAATTTTTTATTTAATCCATTGGTCTAACAGTAGTTTCAATTAGTAACTATAAAAATGGCTTCTAATTTTTTTTTATGATAAATCTAACAGGGATGCCTTTGGGGCTTAGTGGAGATACTTGCTTCCACTGAAATCCCCACTATTTGTTTTTGCTCCCACTTTTGTCATAATCAACTAAAATGTCCTCAGATCTCAATTTCCAATCAGTTCCCAAGAAAAATAAAGAAATAAGAATTGCCTCGCAAATTATAAACTACTGTCGATCACTTCTAGATATGAGATAAATCCAACGTCTTAAAAATTATTTTCGATGTTTGACTCTTTTTATTTCAGTTTTTTGGAAGCTATAACCGTCTTGAAAGTTAGAACAAACTCTAGTTAACTTAAACTTTGTTATGCTAAACCTCGGGCTTGTGGTTAGGTTTTGGTTCTTGTAGTTGGTTTTGGATTCGTGCATAGTTGCCATCAATCCATTGCCCAATTTTATAGAAATCACTACTTCCAATAATATAACCAGACGGCAATACGTGTGTTAATGTAGGTTAATTTGATATGTATCAAGTTTAAATTTACAGGATAAGTGATTAATTGTATAACTATATTTAGTAACTTATTAAATATAATCATGCGTTAACATTAAAAGTATCCTTGCCCAAAAACAACTTTGTATGTTACAAATATATTTGACTTAATTGATTGTAATAGTTCATTTTCCTCATTTTCGAGCACATTCGCAGAGAATTAATTGTTTGACCATTATATGTTTTTTTTATAAACATTAAAGACTTTAGAACTTAATATTTTGGCAGTTTGATCTTAAGGAAAAAAAAGTTGGCCAAGCAGGGTTTGCCGGAAAGTCATAGAAATATGGGGTATGGGAGATCAAAGGGATGATTTTACTCAGCTTTTGTTTACAAATCATCCTTATCTTATTTGGTTCCTGACGAAAGCAAACCGTGAGACTACGGATTTATATAAATGTATATATTTCCTAACGTAAATAATAATAAGAAATTATATTTCTAATGTAATTAGGATTTGTGTTTACGGACTGCTTGATGTTGTAGTAGTAGGAACTCATATTTATAGTGCATGTACATAGATAGGTTTAGAAAGAATAGGATATTGAAAAGAAAGTTAATGGAAGATGACATGATGACTGATATAGACACATGATTAAGACACCAATATCCTTTATAATTTTGAGCATAGCCTAGGAAGACACTTTATTTGGAGTGAGGTGCAAGTTTGTGGGGAGTATTAGCAGTGAGGTTAGGATAACAGACACACTCGAAAACGCGAAAGGTAGAATAATCAGGAGGTTTAGAAAACATTTTTGCATAGGGAGCTTGATTTTGCAAAACAAGAGTAAGGAGGCGATTGATAACGTAGAGTGCAATATATGTAGCATCAACCCAGAATGACTCGGGAAGAGAGGAGTGAATTAACATAGTGCATGCCATTTCGCTAATGTGTCAATACTTACGCTCAGCGACACCATTTTGTTGAGGGTGTCCGGGCAAGACTTACAAAAATTAATATCATGGTGAGCAAAAAATTGTTTGAAAGGTGTTTGGTTGTAATGACCCATCCTGCGTTGGCCACCCCCGAGACAGTGTCGTCACGTTTTGAAATACCAACATGACACATATATGCAACAATATAAAATCATAATTTGAAATTATAAACATATATAAATCCTCAACTCTCAACAGGAGAGTTATATTATTAAAATCCCAACTGTAACCATATATACAACATATTGTGCATGAATATGTACAATTTTTTTTTCTTCCATTAGTCTGAGGATATGGACCATGAGGCTTACAGATAATCACTCAGTCTGAATCACAACTCACAAATCTATTTGTCCTACCCACTACTTGAAATTATTTAACAATCAGGAGTGAGCTTCACAAGCTCAGTGAATTAAATTTACTAGAATTACTCAATTTGTATACTTCCAGTCATATCTTACAATTCAATCGTTTCTAATTCACAAATATTACTCATCTATTTCTTCACATATAATAATTCAATCTCTCAAATAATTTTTCAATATTTATTCATCTATTATCTCATATAATTCAATAATAACATTCTCTTATCACTACGCATATCATAATTCCAACCATCTATCAATCTCTTCTTAAATTAATCATCAAACATATCAATTTTTCTTCTCTTATATTTAATCATTTGAGATTATCATTTCAACATCATTATTTACCTCAATATGAGGTTCACAGCATATAATTAATCAATCGACTAATTTTTATCATATCATACTTTCATATTTCTTTCTCATCATATCTATCTCTCTATAAAACTCATTTGTCTATCAATAATTTCACAATCAATACTGATACTTTAACATCTTAATCAATATTTAAAACAAATGCAATACATGAATTTAAATATTATCATCTGGGAACATCTTCCCACATGTCGACACGTTTTAGCTAGAACAACTACCTTTTTGGTCTTTTTTTTTAGCTAGATCGGCTACCTTCCCAGTCTTTTCAGCTAGACCAGCTACCTTTCTGGTCTTTTCTTCTTCTTTTTTTTTGCTAGACCGACTGCCTTCCCGGTCTTTTTTTTATGCATATGATGCAAGCAAGCATACATCAAAACATTCAATTCAATTATCTAGCTCTTTCTCAAACTTATAATTTTTATCATATTTATTAAATTGTCTCCTCATATATCATATCAATTTTTCAATTATATTTTTTAGAATATAACTTTTCAACACATATTTCATTTATTCATATAATTAATATTCAACATATTATTATCCATAATCACTAAACCAAATCAATTACCGTACTTATCGAAAAACACATCGTTAAATCCTTATAATTTACCTATTTATTCAAATATCATAAATTCATATTTTATTGGTTTCAATAACTAAAAGTAAATCTAACTCACCACATAGCACTTAAAGCTACTCTTGGATTGCTGATCACCCACACCTAATCATAAACTTCCATAAATCTTACTATTTTATAACTTAATTCAAACAATATAATTATTTAATTATGAATCTTATTGAAAATTTACCTCAAATATGATGAAGTCTTGCTATTGAGATTGGATGACTATACTATCTCTAATATTGGAGAAAATTTCTTTATAATTTCTTGCTAAGAAATTTGAATTGAAGAAAAAAGAAAACCAAACAAATTTGGTAGGAAATAATAAAACAAAACAATAAAAATTGTTTTTATATCAAAACCGCCCCTGCCATTGTTTTAGTAGAAATTTGGTGTCTAACGTGCATTACTTGCATGTTTTATTGACAACACCCGGACGTACAAGTGTTGTCCCACTTTTTTTCTCTCTTCTTTGTCACTACACCTGGACGCAGCATCCAGGTGTCTGCCACCTTTTTTTCATAATAGTAATTCCTTTATATATATTAGTTTAATTCCATGTCATATTTATCAAATTACTTCTTTACCCTTACTTTAAGAACATGAGTATTACAATTCTACCCACCTTATAAAAATTTCATCCCCGAAATTTTCTTACCTAACTCATGAAAAAAGCTGGGGGTACTCTTTTCTCATTCTTGCCTCATGGTCCCAAGTAATTTCTTCAACATCTTTGTTTTGCCACAATACTTGAATCAAAGCAATAACTTTATTACAAAAAACTTGTTCCTTTCTGTCTAAAATTCTGACTGGTATTTGCATAAAGGTCAAATCTTCCTAAAGTTCTATAACTTGATTCGGAATACTATGGGATTCATTATGCAAACACTTTCTAAAAAGTGACACATGAAACACATTTTGTAATTGTTTTAATTTTGGAGGCAAACCCAATCTGTATGCTACTGGTTCAACTCTTTTAATTACCTCATATGGCCCTACAAATCTCGGACTTAACTTTCATTTTCTTTTTAAATCTCAATACACCCTTCCACGAAGATATCTTTAAAAACACTCAGTCACCAACCTGAAACTCAAGAGATCGTCTTCTATTATCAGCATATCCTTTCTATCTGTCCTATGCTGCTCTAAGGTTTTTTCTAACCAGTTTGATCCTCTCAATAGTCAAATCTATCATTTCTGGACCAAATACCTTTCTTTCTCTAACTTTTTCCCAACATACTAGAGTTCTGTACCTTTTACCATATAAAGCCTCAAATGGTCTCATCCCAATACTAAGGTAAATAAGCATCCTAACTTACTTAGAAACTCATCACTAGCCCTCAACACGTTTCCTAGTATTCAAATAATCTTTTGTGTCTACCCGTCTGTTTGAGGATGAAAAGTTGTATTAAATTGTAACTGCATACCCGTGGCTTTCTGAAAGCCTCTCCAAAACCAAGATGTAAATCTAGCACCTCTATTTGACACTATGCTTAATGGTACTCCATGCAACCTCACAATCTCAGCTATATACAGTTCAACCATCTTTTTAGGACTCTAATTAGTTTTATTTGGAAAAAAATGAGATGACTTAGAAAGTCTATTTACTATCACCAACACTGTATCATGACATCTCTAGGTATAGGAAAATCTAGAAACAAAATCAATACTTACATTTTTCTATGGTCATTCAAGCATAGGAAGAGGCTATAGTAAGCCTCCAGGATATTTATTCTCCGACTTCACTTGCTGACAAACCAAACATCTAGAAATATATTCAACTACATCTCTTTTCAATCCTGACCACCAATAATTCTGTTTCAATCCTCTATACATCTTATTGTTACTCGGGTGCATCGAATACACATAATCATGTGCCTCTCTCAATATCTCTTTTCTCAACTCAGCATCATTGGGAACACAAATCCTATGTTCCAATACCAAAATACCATATTGCGCGTTTATCCACCTAAATAAATAAGCAAATAATCGCACTCGTTTTACTTGCAAGTGCACAAGGTCAATAGTAGCATAGTGTGCGAATGCAAGATCATCTCCACAGGGATTGATAGATTTCACTTTAGAATTAGTTTCGCAATAATAAAATAAAAACAAGAGAAATAAATATTGAGTTTGAAATAATAAAGATAAAGGCGTAGGGACTTGATATCCACTACTAATTATGCTACCACAATAAAACAGTATGCCAATGCTTTACTCATGTTATGAATACCTAATGTTTGTCAACCTAAGGGCATGGTATCTACTCCTTAAGCTATTGGTCTCCCTAAGCAACGAGTTAGGCATGGTATCTACTCTAACTCTTTTCTTTCTTATGGGATTCAGCATGGTATCTACTGAGTTGTTCCCTAAGAGAGCATAGGACCTATGGAAATCGACAACCACATAGGATCTAGGGCATGGTATCTACTCCCAGTTTCCCATGTTGATTAATCCAAGAATCCAGTGTGGATATCTTTTGTTACTAATGTCAGACCTAGGACTCAGTCATCCAAATTGATCTGACTAACGAGTCCTTACCACATGCATATATTGATCAGACATATACATATGAGCAATTTAAATAAAAGCAGGTATTAATCAAGTTAAGCAACACAACATAAATATTGCAAAGGCGCCAATACTAAATTTATTGAGTAAACATAATTAGGGCTTCAACCAAGCTCTACTAGAAAATTAATTAAACATAGTTGTGATGCTAAACAACATTATAAAATAAAACACAAATGAAAGAAGAAACCCAAAAACACTATGGAGAAGAGTCGTCAATTCGTCTCCACAATCTTTCTTTCGGGCTTGTCCGGCCTCCGGCCTCCCCTAACAAAAACTAAACTAAAAAGGGAGCTTGATCCCCCAAAAGGGAGATCTACTCCAAAGAGAGATTAAAAGATAAAAAAAGGGATGAGATGATGTCTATTGTGTGTGTTTTACAGGTGTATTTATAGGGGGTGAATAATCCTAGACGGCTCAGGAACCCTAAACTTTCCTAAAACATAAAACTCCTTTATTTCCAAAACCGGTTCTGCCTCTTTACTGTTCACGCCCGTTCATGTGCGCTCGATCGCACATGTAGTGCGCTCGATCGTAATGTTGTGCTCGATCATTCTTTGCGCGCGCACGAGCATTGATGCGCTCGATCGCACCGAGAGTTGCACTCGATCGCACTTTATCCAGTAGTTGCTCCAAGATTTCCAGATTTTCTTCCTTTAAGTGCCAAAAATGCTTCTTTCTTCTCCAAAACCCTATAATAATGTGTAAAACACAAAAGTGAAGTAAAATAGACTAAAACATATAGATAAAAAGCTTAACAAATGTAAATTACGGGCCTTAAATCCTATCATACCACCATTTCTAATTTTGAACTCATATTGTTTTCTACTAAGCACTTCCTGCTTAATCTTCTCTATCTCCTCATCTTTATCTTGCATGTCTAATAAGCATTCTACAATGGATGACTATACAACCAGGTTTTTCAATAATAGCTATCTATCACTAATATTCAAGTTCATTATTATCTCTCTCAACTCTACAATCAGTTCACATCATGGCTTTCTATAGTAGTTAATCTTCCTATGGATTTTTCTACTTAATGCATTAGCTACCACATTCACTTTCCCTATATGGTAATGTATCGTACAATCATAATCACTAATCAACTCCATCCAATGCCTCTATCTCAAATTCAACCCTCTATAGGTATTTAAGTATATCAAACTCTTATGGTTAGTAAATATCTCATAAGTGGCTTCATACCGATGATGTCTCCAAATTTTCAAACCAAACACTATGCCAGCAACCTCTAAGTCATGGGTCGGGTAATTTCTTTCATTATTCTTCTATTGTGTAGAAGCATACACCACTACCTTCCCATGTTACATCAACATACATCCCAACCCTTGATGCAAAGCATCACTAAACACAACAAATCCTTCATCACCAGAAGGAGCACCAATACTGGAGCTGTAGTCAATTTCTCCTTTAGTAATTAGAAACTTTTCTCACACTCTCCAGACCATACAAATCTCACATCTTTCCTGGACAATCTAGTCAACAATACTGCAATGATATAAAAATTCTGAATAAATCTTTTATACTCAACATTGTCTTTACTTTTTGTGGATCAACTGTTATACCATCTCCAGATATTAAATGCCCCAAGAAAGTTACTTTATTCAACCAAAACTCACATTTAGAAAATTTTGCATACAATCTCTCTCTCTTTTCAGAATCTTCAACACAGTCTCTAAATGTTTCACATGTTCTTCCTCATTTTTAGAATATACCAAAACGTTATCAATAAATATAACCACAAATTTGTCAAGAAATAGTTTAAGCACCCTATTTATCAAATCCATGAATATCGCTAGAGAATTTGTCAACCCAAATGGAATCACAAGAAACTCATGGTGACCATTACGTGCCCTAGAAGTAATCTTAGGCACATCTCTATCCCTTACCTTCAACTGATAATAACCTGACCTCATGTCTATCTTAGAAAACACCCTTGCTTTTTGTAACTACTCAAATAAATCTTTTATTTGGGAAAAAATATTTGTTCTTAATGGTGATCTTATTCGATTGTTTGTAGTTTATACACAACATCATCGTTCTATTTTTCTTCTTCACAAACAATATAGGGGCTCCCTATGGTGACACACTTGGTTGAATAAAGCAAAACTTTTAACTCTTTCAACTTAGTGGGTGTCATTTTGTAGGGTGCTACAGATATATGTGATGAACCTAGTATCACATCGATAGAGAATTTAATCTCCTTACTATGAGGCAAACTAGACAACTCATCAAGAAATACATCAAAAAAATCTTTTACTACTAAGATTTCTTCCAACTCTTAATTATCATTTCTAAAATCCACCACATATGCCAAATACCCCTCACATCCTTTCCTTGACCATTTACTAGTAGTCAGAGAAAAATAAGATAGTTCGAGAGTATCTTACGTTCTCCCTTAAACTAAATTCCAATTATCCATATCCTGAACACTACATTCCTTCTGGAACAATCAACCCAGGTGTAACATGTCGACAACCAATTTATTCCCAAAATCAAATGAAAATATATCATATTCAAAGGTAATAAATCAACCTCAAACTCTCTATTATCCATACGGATTACACAACCCCAATAAATAGTTTTAATCATAATTTTATCTTCAGTAGGAATTTCAACAATAAGATTATGCATCAAAGGACTAATACAAACACCAATAGACTTCATAAACACACTGGATGCAAAAGAATGAGTTGCTCCAGGATCAACCAACATTGATATGTCCACCTTTTCTATATACAAAGCACATCAAATTAGGACAATTCTTGGATAATTATTTCATCTAATTACATCTATTACACGTTCCAGTCTTTCTATCACATTACTACATCCTTTAGATAGTACACTCTCACCACTACCATAACTTCCACTTCCCACAGACTGTTTCTCAAATCTAGGGGTCCCACCAACACTACTTTGAATTATAGAAACTATGAATCTAGTTTACCTTTAACTTTTCATTATAGTTTTTTTCTTCACACGGACGAATCCTCTAGGGTGGTCTCCTACTTTGTACACTCATACTACCACTACTTTTAGAACCTTCATGTCTAAGCCTCTTCAACCACTCTATCTCTCTCTCTCTCCCTTAAACTCCATCACATCTTTCTCAATCTGAAGTGTTATATCCACTAATCTAACATAAATAATATGCCCATGTAAGATAGTTTTGATCTAATCTTAAAATATAATCCATCTAGGAACCTCTTACACTTCTTCTCCTTTATGTCTACCATTTTCGATACAAACCTTGTCAATGTCATAAATCTGCTATCATACTAAGCCACAATCAACATATTTTACCTCAAATAAATGAAATCTCTCTTCTATTGGGCTCTGAAAGTATATGAGCAATATTTATAAAATAAAAAGCCTCCTTAAAGTTACTCCAAGTTAAGGGTCTATCAACATATATACTTACCCTGGGAAAAGTATCCTCCTACCATTCTCAAGCTTCTCCTTCTAACTTAAACGAAGCAAAAGCGACCCTCTGCCCGTCAATCGCTGGCAAAATACCAATTAATCTCTCTACATGTTTCACCCATAGCTCAGACTCAAAAAGATTCATAGATCCTTTAAACAATAAAACATTTAACTTAATATATCTAACAAAACAATCTCCCTGTATCTCGTGCATAAACTCACATTTCCTCTTTTGAATGTCTACTATTACTAGATTTACAACAACCTCAAGCACTACTCCAGCCTGTTCATCAAGTCTATGCTATAGACTATCAACTCTATCATCTGTTACATTCATTTTCTCAATAGCATGAGTAAAAGCTTCTCTTAGCTCATCTCTTTCAACTCCAGATTCTCTCACACCCCTACTATTATCAATTATACTGCAACGTGTTCCCTTCTAGGAACCACAGACTCAGAATCAACCTCGCCTGGTCTAAATTGGGGGCCTACCATGCTCTCTCAGGTCAACAATTTTAACTCTAGCTCTAGTACGTCCACGTGTCATCCTCAGACTCTGCATTAAACTATAGTTTAATTAAATCTTCCACTTCTTTAAATTTTTACATAGTCTACAGAATCATAAAACCTAATGTTCTGATACCAAAATTATAGCGACTCATCCTGGGTTAGCCACTCACGAGATAGTGTCATCACATTTTGAAATCCCAACATGACATATTTATGCAACAATATAAAAACATAAACTGAAATTATATACATACATAAATCCTCAATCCTCAACAAGGGAGTAACATTATTAAAATCCCAACTGCAACCATATATACAACATATTGTGCATGAATATTTACATATTTTTTTCTTCCATTAGTTTGAGGATGTGGACCACAAGGCTTACAAATAATCACTCAGTCTCAATCACAACTCACAAATCTATCTGTCTTGTCTACTGCCTGAAATTATTTAACAATCAGGAGTGAACTTCACAAGCTTAGTTAATTAAATTTACTAGAAGTTCTCGATTTGTATACTTCCAGTCACATCTTATAATTCAGTTGTTTCTAATTCACCAATATTAATCATCTATTTCTTCACATATAATAATTCAATCTCTCAAATAATTTTCCAATATTCATTCATCTATTATCTCATATAATTCAATAATAATATTCTCTTATCACTATGCATATCATAATTTCAACCATTTATCAATCTTTTCTTAAATTAATCATCAAACATATCACTTTTTCTTCTCTTATATTTAATCATCTTGAGATTATCAATTCAACATCATTATTTACCTCGTTATAAGGTTTACAACATATAATTAATCAATCAACTAATTTTTATCATATCATGCTTTCATATTTTTTTCTCATCATATATGTTTCTCTGTGAGACTCATTATTTATCAATAATTTCACGATCAATACTGATACTTTAGCATCTGAATCAACAATAATCAATATTTCAAACAAATATAATGCATGAATTTAAATTTTCTTTCTTTCTTTCTCATCAGATCATTTCATATTATCATCTAGGAACGTCTTTCCACGTGTCGACATGTTTTAGCTAGATTGGTTGTCTTCTCGGTCATTTCAGCTAGACTAGCTGCCTTCCTGGTATTTTCTTCATCTTTTTTTTTTGCTAGACTGGCTGCCTTCCCAGTCTTTTCTTTTATATATATGAGCAATAATATGCAACCAAGCATACATCAAAACATTCAAATCAATTATCTAGATCTTTGTCAAAATTATTATTTTTATCACATTTATTAAGTTGTTTCCTCATATCTCATATCAACTTTTCAATCATATTTTTCAGAATATAGCTTTTCAACACATTTTTCATTTATTCATATAATTAATATTCAACATATTATTGAATCTAAAATTATTAAACCAAATCAATTACCATACTTATCTAAAAGTACATCGTTAAATCATTATAATTCATCCATTTATTCAAATATTATAAATTCATATTTTTATTGGTTTCGGTTACTAAAAGTAAATCTAACTCACCATGTAGCACTTAAAGCTACCTGTGGGTCACCTCATTGCTTTTCCTGCTATTTTCACCAATTTCTTGAGATTGCTGATCACCAACACTTAATCATAAACTTCTATAGATCTTACTATTTCATAACTTAATTCAAACAATATAATTATTTAATTATAATTCTTATTGAAAATTTACCTCAAATATGATGAAGTCTTGCTATTGAAATTGGATGACTAAACTATCTCTAATATTGGAGAAATTTTATTTATAACTTTTTGCTAAGAAATTTGAATTGAAGAAAGAAGAAAACCAAACAGGATTTGGTAGGAAATAATAAAACAAAACAATAAAAATAGTTTTTATATCAAAACCGCCAATGCCACCGTTTTAATAGAAATTTGGTGTCTAACATGCATTACTTGTATGTTTTATTGACAATCTAGGTGTTGTCCCACTTGTTTTTTCACTACACCTGGACGCAACGTCCAAGTGTCTGCCACTTTTTTTTTTCTTCATAATAGTAAATCTTATATATATATATATATATATATATATTAGTTTAATTCTATGTCATATTTATCAAATTACTTCTTTACCCTTACTTTAAGAACACAAGTATTACATTGGTCAAATTCTTTACCTCCATCACTTTGAATTTTTTTTTATTTTGGTGGAAAACTGATTTTCAACGAGAGCTTTAAAGGTACAAAAGTGCTGAAAAACTTCAGATTTCTTACGCATAGAAAAATTTCAAGAATATTGAGAAAAATCATTTGCAAAAATAACATGAGATTGCAAATATCAAAATGTATTAAAGCTAATGGTTGTGCAGTACAATGCTCAACGGAATCAAAAAGATAAATGTTTAGACTTTCCTAACTAACACTCAAAACAAAAACCTGAATATTTAGAAGACAAAGAAGTATTCTTATGACTTTGTAAAAGAGATAACTCACGAGGACCTAAATGACTTAGCTACAATGCCAAACATCACTAGAGACTTGACGAGAGACTAACACTAGAGGAGAGGTAATGTTTGAATTTGGAGGAAGATGATATAAATCACCATCACTAGAGGATTTGAGAAGAGTTGTCCACGTACTCTTGTCTTTAATAACAACACGAGAGGCATCAAATTTAGCAAAACAGTTATTATCATAACATAAATGTTTAACAGAAAGTAAGTTGTAAGATAATTATGGTACATGCAAGACATGGTTTACGTCTTGCTTATGCAAATGATTTCTCTCTTTTTTGTTATCCAGATGCAAACTGGGCAGGCTACCTTGATAGTTTTCGGTTTACCATAGGTTATGTAGTCTTTCTTGGACCGAATCTTATTTCTTGAAAAGAAAAGAAACAACTTATTGCGTCTCATTCTAGCATTGAATCTGAATATCGATCCCTTGCTTATGTTGTACCTGAGACCTACTTAATTCGTCAGCTTCTCTATGACTTACATATGTTCTTGGCTCGTCCAGTTTGAGTGTATTGTGATAACAATGGTGCCACTTATCTTGCCACTAATCCAATTTTTCATGCTCGCACCAAGCACATTGAGATATATTTTCATTTTGTTCATGAAAAAGTAGCCTAAGAAGATGTTCAGATTCTCTATATTCCCTCTGATGCTCAGATTGCAGTTATATTCATAAAAGGGTTGTCTTCGCCTTGTTATTTTAACATAAAAACAATCTTTTTTTGTGGCTAAACCCTATTCAGATTGAGGGGACTTGTAAATGCATATATTTCATAATATAAATAATATTAGGAAATTCGAGTTCTAATGTAATTAGGAAACCTAGTTCTAATGTAATTAGGAAACTCTTATGTACATACATTATAAATATGAGCTCTTACTACTGCAACATCAAGCAGTCAATAAACAAAAACCCTAATTTCTCTTTTAGTTTCTTCAGTTTGGATCCTTGTTTGGTTAGCATATACATCATTGGATTGGGTGGCTACAATTGCATTGGGTAAGATGGCCAGAAACCAAGGTGATTTTGAAGTAAATCTTCAAAACCAAGTGACAAAATTCAAGTGTTTTGGGTTCCATTCCTCCTCTTGTATCTTGGTGGACCAGACACCAGGAGTAGTGGTTAAAACACTTTCTTACACTTGTTATCCAAGTTGGTGTTGCATTTTATGTCTTCTTCAGATCTTGGAATGAAAATGCTTTAACATTTATATGAATTCCAATGTTCACTTCCAGAATTGTCAAGTATGGAGAAATGAGTTGGGTGTTGAGGTCTTCTAGCTCTAAGCATGTTAGAGAGTCTTTGCTTATGTATCTTGAAATAGAAGAAATCGAAGAAATTGGTAAGGAAATCCTAAAGGATGTGAACATGGTGGAAACTGGCGAGAAAATCCTAAGGGATGTGAACGTGAAGGAAATGGTTGAACATGAGAAGGTTGAGCCCAATGCCAATTATCATTGCCAAGCTGATTACTTATTCAAAAGGTTCACATATCTCTTTGCAAACCTTATCCTTGACCATTACGAATGAGTTGAAAGCTACTCATCATTCATTACAAGTCACCAGCAAATGTCTTCAAGCTGATAGCGATTAAGCTTGGATTCATATATGATAAGCTCTATAGGAAGGCAACTTTGGTTTATTCTCGACTAGGAATCACTCTTCGTTGCATCAGTTTTTTATCCTTTGTTTCTGCGTTGGTCGTGTTCTCAGTCTGCAATGATAAGCAAGATTTCTCAATGATCGACATTTCTATAACTTACTTTTAGTTGGAGCTATTGTTAGGTTTATGCGTTCATCGTACTTATTGTTTCAGATTGGACAATGCTTTAGTTGACCAAGCACAAGCTTGTGGACTAATTCCAATTATGTTGATCGTACTCAGTTTTCTCAATCGAATCTAATAAATCAAAAGAGGTGGTCAGGATCTATGGGCAACACAACTTAATACAGTTTTGCATGAAGACATCATTCACTTTTAAAGGATTCATAAGCGGTTGCAAGTTCCCTACTTGGGAGGATGTGAATGAAGATTTACAAGCATTGATCCTTCAATGACTCCTACTGATAGGGAACAGAATAAGTGACGATCTCTATACTATCGAGTCGTGCAAGCAGTCGTTGGCTCAGAGACGTGATATGTGCTTGAATTAAGAAATTGCCTTGATGATTTTCATTGGAGCATAACTGAGTTAGAATTCGACCACAACCTTCTTCCTTAGCACATTGCTACTGATCTTTGCTTCTTTGACGATATGGACAGACCTGGAGATTCTAGTAACAACGATTCAAATTACAAAACTAGTAAATGCTTATCAGATTATATGTTTTACCTTCTTATTATGGTAAGTTGAAATCCAAGTGTTTTATTTTTGAATTTTGCAATGATGAAATTGAAGCTTGGAAGGAATTGCTTTTAGTGAAGGTCGATATGGTAGTAAAAGTAAAAGGAGATAAAAATAAATCAGTGTTGTTCCATGGGGTTAAGCTTGCAAAGCAATTGCAAATGATGGAATCTCAAGAGAGCTGGGATAAGAAAAAGAAATGGGAATTGATAAGTAAAGTGTGTGTAGAACTGTTAGCATATGCTGCAAGTCATTGTGGGTGGAAAAAGCATGGCCAATAGCTTAGGAATCTTGGCTTGAGTGAGCAATATCAGATACAAAAGCAATACATTAAAGGACCAGATATACCAAATTGGTGGGTTAGGTATGTTTGGTTCCCTTCTCTATATTGTTGTTATACGTGTGCTGCTGCTTATGCTATGTCCTTGTTGTGTCCAATCGTTGTGTTAGTAAGCATATTTAAACCTGGGATTAAATCAATACGGGGAAATCATAACAGTGATGATTCAGAACCCGCTTAAGTTTCTTCAAAGGAAAGTTATTTTAATGCATTAAATTTATGTGTAGCGCTTTCTTAATTTCTTCTAAGATAATGTATTGTGTATTTTTACTTCATTTGTATAATTTCCTTTTTGAAAAATAATTAATTCTATTAAAAATAATAATAATAAATATTTGTGAGTATGATCCATCTCTTAACATTTCTTACAAGTTCAATCCATTAAATATTGCAAATTCCAAGCCATTATGTCAATTTCTAAATCTTTGCGTCAATTCACTGTTTAGTCCCTTAAAACCAAAAAGTAAAACCTATACTCACTAAGATTTGAAATTAGAAGAGAACTGGTAGCCTAAATCCCTGGTGATGCCATGAAGGAGATTACCGTGAAGTTTATATTCTTTTGTAGGCGTAATTAAAATAAAGCATGGAATCAGATTCACCGGTTGGTTTTCATTGTTCCCATTTAAAGATTGTCCTAGGAAAAGCTACCCACTATAAACAATATTCAAGCATTAAGATTTCGGGTCAAAGAGAGGAATGATCAGCATTATTTTACTACTCGACTTTCATATGATTACTATTAAATTTTCCTCCAGTAACATTTGACAAGTTTTTTTCTTTAGCGTGATTTTCTCATTCTTTTTAGCCTGACATCTAGCCGCTCGCTTATGATCAATCATCCACAGCCCAAATTCCTCAGTTGTCTGATTAGGCTTCTGGTCGTTTGTCGGTCTTAACCACAGTCACTCCACCTTCTTCCAACACCGCTTATGGCTTTGCAACGACTTTTGGAACTGTCCCCAGGCAATCTTCAATCATGTGACCAAGTTTTCCACAATCATAACAGATGAGTTTCATACCTTCAGATTCCGCACTTTCTGCTAATAACCATCAACGCATGTCGAGTTCAGTGATGGATCCAAAATTTTTATCTAACAGGGCCAACATATATTCACATTGATATACTATAAGTAAACTATATATATATATATATATATATATATATACACATACATACATGAGAGAGATAGAATGCTAACTTATCACACTTGACACATAAATTAACATTGTGTCCAAATTAATTTGGACCAAAATATCCTTGAATATATCTTACAAACTCATTAAAATAGGGTGTTTTTGGACATTTTAAAAAAACTAAAATCTGGAAAGCAACATGAACAATTATGGAATACCACAGCCAGTCATGCCTTGTCGGCATGTGATTAAGATTTTGGCGACGATTCATCGTCGAACTTTGCAGATCTGCCGAAAATTCAAATTATGGCTCTCTTGTAGAGTTGGTTTCGTCTAAAACTTATCGGAATATGTCGGATCTAAAGTCAAGTCCCCTCAATTTGCGATGTGTGTGGGTGGTTCGACCGACTAAGGGTGGTGAACCCGATATCGGAATGTAGATCTCGTTGCACTAATTAATTCCAATGGTATAAGCGGTGTAATTTTCTGACCACCGATTGACCCGGTATCACAAGAAGTCTTCGAAAGTTTTTTTAAAAAAAATAATTGGTGAGTTTACTTTCAAATATTAAAGTGCATTTATAATTCATAGAAGCATTATTTTTGTTGTGATTTTACCTCTAAACTCCATCTTCTTAAATTTTAGGCAAAAATACAACCACAACAATTAAAAAGGCAAAATAAACAAAGAGTAAGAACACAACAATTTAGTACAACCTTTTTGCCTACGTCCACTATCAAACCCACAAATTTATTAATCTTCTGTTACAACTTTAAGAAAAGCAAAGTTGCTAAACTCTCACTACCTCATAACCAAAAGCCCAAATATATCTAAAGCTCTCAAGCCTAGCTCTAGTTGCAAGTGATTTCTCTACTTGACAACCCAAAATGCCAATACACTCAAAACTCTCATCTTGACTTTTGTAGTAAATCCCTCTTATTTACAATGTGTATTGAAATTATGAGTGTTAGTCAAATATTCTCTGGACCCCTTTATATAGAGCTTATTTTCCTAATACTAATAAGAAAAGAACAACAACATAAGAAATTACTTCAACTCTGTAGGTCCAAAATATACTATGGCAATACCCAAGAGGGGGGTGAATTGTGTATTAAAAAAATTAAATACTTTTTGCAATCTCAAATAACAAAATATATGCGGAATTAAATCTTTCTAAATTACTAGCACAAAGATGAGAGAGTTTATTGCTTAATATAGAAATGATAATTGAATTATAAAATAATTAAGCAATCAATCTCATTTACTTGAATAATAAATAATTATAAGCAAGTAATTATGAAAGTAATTAAGGAGATAGAGTTAGAGAGATGCAAACTCGATTTATAGTGGTTCGGCAATATCGGAATCCTTCCGACCCTACGTCCACTCTCTTCAAGGATCCTCCTTGAAGTCTTTCACTAAACCAAGCAACTTACGGGTGTTGCTCAAACTGAAACACAAGCAACTTACGGGTGTTTCTCAAACCGTACAATCCCCTTCCTCTCGGAAGTAATCCCCTTCCTCTCGGAAGTAATCCCTTTACAATAAAAGCTGTAAAGTAAATGGTAGAGAGACAACAAATGAAAGCTTATACAACTGAATAATGTCTCTCTTTCAAAGAAAAGCTTGAAGAATAGCTCAACATGAGTATTTCAAAGCTTTTTTGAGTTTCAAAGAATGAATGACTTGATTTGGTGTGTTCTTCTCTTTTTGAATGTCTTCTCCTCCTTGTTGAATGCTGAATTGAGTGGATTTATATAGCCATCAATTAATATGGCCGTTAGACTTTAATCTGAATTGATTGTGCCTTTAAAATCTTAGATTTCGAGTCCCAACGGTCATATTTTTTAACTACCAGTCGACTGGGTCCTCTTAAAAATTCACATTTTGCTGCTGCAGTGTTACCAGTCGACTGGTAAGTCATCCCAGTCGACTGGAAACCTTCTGCCACTTTTACCAGTCGACTGCACTATTCACCCAGTCGACTGGGTCACTGTTGGAGTGCTGCTACAGTGATTTCTGGATGAACAGTGTTTTCAGCATAATTTTCTTCATATCTCTTTATTCTTTTTGGATTTTTGAGTTCCAAAAAATCTTCTAATTGAATCAAACTTTCTTGCACATTAAACACACGAGTTAAACACTTCAAAAGTGTTTTGTTATCATCAAAATTAATCTAATCAATTTCTTGATTGGCATTTTTGATGATGACAAAACATATTACAAATTTAAGTATAATCTGTGTGCAGGATTTATGAAGAATGATATATTACAAATGCTCAAGTAATTTTCTATGTCAACATAAATTCTTCTTAAATTCAATTAGAGAATGTTAAGAATTGAGCCCAAAGAATTTATTTGCATTTAATAAAATCACTTGGAGATTTTATATCTTCAATTAATTAAGACTATATAATAAAATGCAATGCAAATATAATTAGCTCCTAACAATTGAAATGCTTACAAAGTGTATCTTAGGATTCAAATCTATAATTTATCCCTATTGACTTTGAAGATGCATTTAAATTATTCTCCTTGAGTTTGATCTTTCGGAGAACTTATTGACTTTTGAGATCATCAACATTGATTCACCAATTTCTACAATCTTGATCTCTTTTGATGTATAAGCACTATTAACAATCTATATTACTTAAGTAATACTCATTAGTGCTTAATTAATATTTTTGTTACGATCAAAATCATTCAGGGTCAACAATCTCCACTATTAACAATCTATATTACTTAAGTAATACTCATTAGTGCTTAATTAAGATTTTTGTTACTATCAAAATCATTCAGGGTCAACAATCTCCCCCTTTTTGATGGTGACAAAAATCTTAAGAATAAGGTCTAACAAGATCTTTAATATTCTTATTTTTCTCCCCCTTTTTGTCATAATAAAAAAGGGTGGATTTCAAAGAAGAGCTCCCCCTCAAAATATGCTATTGAAAATATTTTGATGAAACATTTTGAGAAAAGAATCATTTTACAAGATGTTAAGAAATATAAAACAATTTTCAAGCATTATAAATCTTCAAAGTAACCTTAATGCTTAGAGTATCTTACACTTAATCAATAAAGGACAAGAGTTTGAACTCATTCCTTGATTTACCAATAGGTTTTCTCTTTTACCAATAAATCAGATTTTCTCTCCCGTTCAAAAAGTCTAAAGTAATTATTTTTAACTTTTAAGAGAAATAAAATTGGATAAAACTTAACAAGCCTTATTGGTAGTTGATTATCAATTTAATGCAAAGATAATCATTATTTTCAAACTCAAGCATATATAATAGAAAGTTTCATATTTAGCTCATGCTTGATAAATAAATAGCTCAAAAATAATTCTCAAAACTAAATTCAAGCTCATCACTTGATTTGTCCAATGCCAAATCAAAGAGAATTTATAAAAAAAAAATAATTAATATTTGAGTATTAAATGGCTCCAAACACAGTCTAGATGTACCAGTCGACTGGGTAACACTTATCAGTCGACTAGAAGATTTGGCAGTGACTTACCAGTCGACTGGGTCATATTTACCAGTCGACTGGATAAAAGAGCAGTGACCTATCAGTCGACTGGGATAGAGTTACCAGTCGACTGGACCCTTAAGAAAATTTTCAGTCTTGAATTTGCAGTACGAATTTGTTTATCTATGACATCTTGAGTGAGAGAGATATTTAAACAAGGATTAATACTCTTTCATTCAATGTCAAATATGCAAATGATGAAATAAGATGCAATCAAACATTCAGTTTATCAAAATCAAGCAATCCCATCAACATTCTAATCTTACAAAAACTAGCTTCACTTAAGGGTTTTGTAAGAATATCAGCTATTTGATCTTCTGAATGTATGAATTCTAATCTTATATCACCTTTTTTAGCATGGTTTCTTAAGAAATGATGTCTTATTTCTATGTGCTTGGTTCTAGAGTGATGAATAGGGTTCTTGGTTAGGTTGATAGCACTAGTATTATCACAAAATATAGGAATATTTTTTAGGTTCATGCCATAGTCTTCTAGTTGTTGTTTCATCCATAACACTTGGGTATAACAACTTCTAGCTGCTACATATTCCGCCTCAGTGGTTGATAGTGCAACAGAATTCTGTTTCTTGGAAAACCAAGATGTTAACATAGCACCTAAGAATTGGCATGTTCCACTTGTGCTTTTTCTATCTAACCTACATCCAGCAAAATTAGCATCTGAATATCCTACAAGCTCAAAAGATGATTCTCTAGAGTACCATAATCCTATGGTTTGGGTTCCTTGCAGATATCTAAGAATTCTTTTTACTGCAACTACATATGATTCCTTAGGATTAGACTGAAATCTAGCACACATGCATACACTGAACATAATATCAGGTCTACTTGCAGTTAAATAAAGCAAAACACCTATCATGCTTCTATAATATTTAAT
Source organism: Bretschneidera sinensis (assembly GCA_023935145.1). NCBI lineage: Eukaryota > Viridiplantae > Streptophyta > Magnoliopsida > Brassicales > Akaniaceae > Bretschneidera > Bretschneidera sinensis. Next base: position 1,407,841 of record CM043697.1, on the reverse strand, counting down.
ATCTACAGGTTTACCTCCTTCATCGAGATCAAGTTTTGTAGATGTGCTCATTGGTGTTCCAAGTGGCTTTGAGCTTTTCATCCCAAACCTCTTTAATAGGTCCTTAGTATACTTTGATTGATTGATGAAGATACCTCCTTTAAGTTGTTTGATTTGAAGACCAAGGAAGTAGGTAAGTTCTCCCATCATGCTCATTTCAAATTCACCTTGCATGCACTTTGCAAACTCTTGACACATAGATTCATTAGTAGCACCAAATATAATATCATCAACATATATTTGAACTATCAAAGTGTCATTTTTGTGAGTTTTTATGAAGAGAGTTGTATCTATTCTACCTCTTACAAAATCATTATCAATCAAAAATTTACTTAGTCTTTCATACCATGCCCTTGGAGCTTGCTTCAACCCATATAGAGCCTTAGAAAGCATGTAGACATGATTTGAAAGACTAGGGTTTTCAAAACCAAGAGGTTGCTCAACATAAACCTCTTCTTCTATAAAGCCATTTAAAAAAGCACTTTTTACATCCATTTGAAATAGTTTGAATTTATTAAAGCATGCAAAGGCTAACAACATTCAAATAGCTTCTAATCTAGCTACGAGAGCATAGGTTTCATCAAAGTCTATTCCTTCTTCTTGATTATATCCCTTAGCAACTAGTCTAGCATTCTTTCTAGTTATTATACCATTTTCATCCATTTTATTTCTATATACCCATTTAGTTACAATTATTGAATGATCTTTGGGTCTTGGAACTAGTTTTCAAACATTGTTTCTCTCAAATTGATTTATCTCTTCATGCATTACAATTATCCAATCATTATCTTTTTCAGCTTCTATAAAAGTCTTAGGTTCTATTTAAGACAAATAAGCTACATAATTGCAAATATTTCTAATAGAAGAGCGAGTTCTTACCCCTTGTGAAGGATCACCAATTACTTGGTGAATTGGGTAATGGTTCACATACCTCCAATCTTTAGGAAGACCATCTTCTTGTTGGCTTGTAGATGGTTGGTCCAAATTATGAGGTTCCAACTCTTCATTTGCTTGAGTTGGATTCTCCTTCGGGTCAACAATGGGAGTAAGAGTTTCTGTTCTTGGAATAAAATCTGCATCATCATTAAAGGAAACTTCTCTACTACTAACTGGGTTAGACTCATCAAAAGTTACATGCACAGATTCTTCTACCACTAGAGTTCTCTTATTGAAAACTCTATAAGCCTTACTCGATGTAGAATATCCTAAAAATATCCCTTCATCGGTCTTAGAATCAAATTTACCCAAGTTAGTTTTATTTTTATTTAGGATGAAGCATTTGCAACCAAATGTACGAAAATAGGAGATATTAGGCTTTCTACCTTTCTATAGTTCATATGGAGTTTTATCAAGTATAGGCCTAAAATTCTATTTAAAATATAGCAAGAAGTGTTCACGGTTTCAGCTCAAAAGTATTTTGGTAAGCTATTTTCACAAAGCATTGTTCTTGAAAATTCTTCTAGAACTCTGTTTTTCCTCTCAACAACTCCATTTTGTTGAGGAGTTCTAGGAGCTGAAAAATTGTGATTGATTCCATTTTCATCACAAAAATTTGAAAAGTTTTGGTTTTCAAATCCTTTTCCATGATCACTTCTTATGCTTGATATACATTTCCTTTTTCATTTTGAACCTTTTTGCAAATCTTTTCAAATCCTTTGAAAGCTTCATCCTTGTAAGCAATAAAAATAACAAAGGTATATCTTGAATAGTCATCAACAATAACAAGAGCATATTGATGGCCACCTAGACTAATGGTACTTATTGGACCAAACAAGTCCATATGCAAAAGTTCCAAAGATCTAGTAGTTGAAACTATATTTTTTGCTTTAAAAGAAATCCTGGTTTGTTTTCCCATTTGACAAGCATCACATACTTTGTCTTTTTCAAAATTGATTTTAGGAAGACCAATGACTAAATCTTTTCTTGAAACAATTTTCAGCAAGTTCATGTTTACATGACCAAGCCTTCTATGCCATAGCCATGGATTTTCACTAAAAGCAGGAAAACATTTTTCATTTTCAGAATGTAAAGATTTCAAATCAACTATATAGACATTTTCATGTCTATGACCAATAAATTTGATCTTGTTGCTCTTGATGTCTATAACTAGACAATGAGAGGACTTAAATGTGACTTTGTTGCCTTTGTCACATAGTTGACTAATGCAAGGTAAATTTGGCTTAAGGCCTTGTACTAGCAATACATTATCTAGGGTAGAGAAATCATTACCAACTTTTCCATGCCCGATGATCTTTATTTTGGTGTTGTCTCCAATGGTGACATATCCACCATCTCTTAGAGTTAACTCCTTGAATACATTCTTATCACCGGTCATGTGCTTTGAGCATCCACTATCAAGGTACAAACAGTTACCTTTCTCCTTGGTGTGGAGACATATCTACATCACACAAGGATACACGATTGCACTTTTGGGTACCCAAAATTTCTTGGGTCCTTTGGGGTTAGTCCTTGAAAATACGGTTCCTTTTGGGACCCATACTTTCTTAACATGTGGTACTCTATGAACAAGTTGATGATGCACAATCCTAGGATACATGTTTCTATGGTAAGGAGTATGAAAATGCATGTCATTTCCAGAAAATGAATGATGATGCATTCTAGGATACATGCTAGCATTATTTTGTGTATGCATATTGTTTCTAGGATAACCATGATGGTAATTCCTAGGATGAGCATGAGCAGAATGCATTCTTTGATTATACACATTGTTCCTAGAATGAGCATGATAATTATTTCTAGGATGTGTATAAGCATTTCTAGAATGAGCATACATATAAGCATGAGTATTTCTAGGATGCTTCAATTTAGTATGAACATTTAAATTTCTAGACTTCCTAGCGTTCATCGAGGGAGTGCTCTTAACCATGCTAGGAGATTTTGAAGTAGAGGCTCTATCTACACAAGAGGCTTTCATGAATAAGCTCTCTTTTGATTTTTGCTTTCCCAATGGAGTATATCCTAAACCAGATTTTCCTCCACTTGATCTTTGGGAAGATAACACTTCATCTAGCTTTTCTTTTCCAAGCATAAGTCTAGATATAGTATCATTTAATTCTATTATCTTCTTCTTTCATTTTCATCTTTAAGAAGATCTTGAGAAGAATCATAAAGTAATGAAGATAGTTTATCTTTTTCTTCTCTTAAACCTACCATCTCTTTAGAAAGAGATGACACCTCTTTTTTAAGAATGGTGTTCCTAGAATCGAATTTCTTTAATTCTTCATACATTTCATTTATGACTTCTATCAATTCTTCACTACTGCTAACAATGTTATTTTTTGAAGAGGAAGAAGTTGATACCTCATTTTCGTCGTCGATTGCCATAAGACATAGGTTGGAAATTTCCTCGCATTCGATCTCTTTATTCGAGGAGTCTTCTTCTTCTTTATCACCATCACGATTAAGATCTTCAATTTCTATAAAAGGTAAGGATGTGGTGGAACCATCAATTTGTAATCCAAGTAGCTTTCATGCTTCTTGAGGGATTCCACAAGCTCTTCTAAACTTTCACTTGTAGAATGCTTTGTCAAAATAATTTTCCATTGATTTGACAAAGACCTAAGAAATATTCTCAAAAGTTCAAGGTTAGAATAAATTTTACCCATGAAAGATAAAGTTTTAACAAGTATGCTAAAACGAGTTTGCGAATCAAAAATTGATTCATTTTTATTCATTTTAAAATGCTCTATGTCATGAACAAAGTTTTTCAATTTGAAATTCTTTTCTTGCTCATTTCCTCCATGTATGACCTCCAACAAATCCCAAATTTCTTTTGCGGTCTTACATGTGGAAATTTGATCAACTTCATTTTGATCAAGAGAACTATAAAACATGTTCATAACTTTAGCATTTAGTTGAATGAATTTACAATCATTGACATCAAAATCATTTTCATTTTCAAGAAAGAAATACCAAGCATAATAATCATGAGCTTGAATAAAAATCTTCATTTGAGCTTTCCAATGGGTGAAATTTGTTCCATAGAGAAGAGGTGGACTAGAAGGATCTCTTCCTTCTAAAAATATAGTTGCCATAGGATCAACTCAAGGATATTAAGCCTAAAATTGAGAACGAGGCTCTGATACCAATTGTAGGTCCAAAATATACTATGGCAATACCCAAGAGGGGGGTGAATTGGGTATTAAAAAAATTAAATACTTTTTGCAATCTCAAATAACAAAATATATGCGGAATTAAATCTTTCTAAATTACTAGCACAAAGATGAGAGAGTTTATTGCTTAATATAGAAATGATAATTGAATTATAAAATAATTAAGCAATCAATCTCATTTACTTGAATAATAAATAATTATAAGCAAGTAATTATGAAAGTAATTAAGGAGATAGAGTTAGAGAGATGCAAACTCGATTTATAGTGGTTCGGCAATATCGGAATCCTTCCGACCCTACGTCCACTCTCTTCAAGGATCCTCCTTGAAGTCTTTCACTAAAGCAAGCAACTTACGGGTGTTGCTCAAACTGAAACACAAGCAATTTATGGGTGTTGCTCAAACCGTACAATCCCCTTCCTCTCGGAAGTAATCCCTTTACAATAAAAGCTGTAAAGTAAATGGTAGAGAGACAACAAATGAAAGCTTATACAACTGAATAATGTCTCTCTTTCAAAGAAAAGCTTGAAGAATAGCTCAACATGAGTATTTCAAAGCTTTTTTGAGTTTCAAAGAATGAATGACTTGATTTGGTGTGTTCTTCTCTTTTTGAATGTCTTCTCCTCCTTGTTGAATGCTGAATTGAGTGGATTTATATAGCCATCAATTAATATGGCCGTTAGACTTTAATCTGAATTGATTGTGCCTTTAAAATCTTAGATTTCGAGTCCCAACGGTCATATTTTTGAACTACCAGTCGACTGGGTCGTGATACCAGTCGACTGGGTCCTCTTAAAAATTCACATTTTGCTGCTGCAGTGTTACCAGTCGACTGGTAAGTCATCCCAGTCGACTGGAAACCTTCTGCCACTTTTACCAGTCGACTGCACTATTCACCCAGTCGACTGGGTCACTGTTGGAGTGCTGCTACAGTGATTTCTGGATGAACAGTGTTTTCAGCATAATTTTCTTCATATCTCTTTATTCTTTTTGGATTTTTGAGTTCCAAAAAATCTCCTAATTGAATCAAACTTTCTTGCACATTAAACACACGAGTTAAACACTTCAAAAGTGTTTTGTTATCATCAAAATTAATCTAATCAATTTCTTGATTGGCATTTTTGATGATGACAAAACATATTACAAATTTAAGTATAATCTGTGTGCAAGATTTATGAAGAATGATATATTACAAATGCTCAAGTAATTTTCTATGTCAACATAAATTCTTCTTAAATTCAATTAGAGAATGTTAAGAATTGAGCCCAAAGAATTTATTTGCATTTAATAAAATCACTTGGAGATTTTATATCTTCAATTAATTAAGACTATATAATAAAATGCAATGCAAATATAATTAGCTCCTAACAATTGAAATGCTTACAAAGTGTATCTTAGGATTCAAATCTATAATTTATCCCTATTGACTTTGAAGATGCATTTAAATTATTCTCCTTGAGTTTGATCTTTCGGAGAACTTATTGACTTTTGAGATCATCAACATTGATTCACCAATTTCTACAATCTTGATCTCTTTTGATGTATAAGCACTATTAACAATCTATATTACTTAAGTAATACTCATTAGTGCTTAATTAATATTTTTGTTACGATCAAAATCATTCAGGGTCAACAATCTCCACTATTAACAATCTATATTACTTAAGTAATACTCATTAGTGCTTAATTAAGATTTTTGTTACTATCAAAATCATTCAGGGTCAACAAACTCCTACTAGAATAAGCAATAATCTAATAGGAAATTATTACTACTCCTATTAAAACAAGAAGCTATAAAATTGGAAACCATTTTTTCCAAACCAATTAAAAGTCCTCCTTGTAGGGAATTGAGCCAAAATCCTAACAAATCTCCACCTTGACTCAAATTCTTTACTTTATCCTCAAATTTGATTTTCTTCTTTGGTTGGTGCGATTAACATCTTGTTCTTCCCATTTCTTCCGCTTACTTTTCAAAGCAATCATCCTCTAATTGTTTGGCTCATCTTTATTCACAAACAATTCTCCATCCTCGAACACAACTGACCTCTTCAACTTATCTCTCTCCAGAGGTACCATGGGAACCTCCCCATCCATCCAAACTTCTTTCATCATCTCTAGTGACTTAGACTCTTCAATCGCTTTGTAGAACCCTTATCATGCCAACATATCTTTGAGAAAACTTTGCCAAAGAGAGAAATCATTAATCTCCCAATCAAATATCTCAATATCAATTTTCCCTATTTTTAGTGTTTTTGTCATCGCAATCATAGCTTTGATAACACTTATTAGGATTTTAACTCTAAAATCCACCAACTCAAATTTTAGGCAAAAACACAACCACAACAATTAAATAGACAAAATAAACAAAGAGTAAGAACACAACAATCTAACGTGGTTTGGTAACCTCTTTGCCTACGTCCACCAATAAACCCACAACTTTATTAATCTCCTGTTATAACTTTAGGAAGAACAAAGTTGTTAAACTCTCACTATCACACAATCCAAAAGCCCCAACACACCCAAAGCTCTCGACCCAGCTCTAGTTGAATTTTAAATGTTTTTTCTACTTGACAATCTAAAATCCTAATATAGCTAAAGCTCTCATCCTAACTTTTGTAGTAAACCCTTCTAATTTACAATGTGTATTAAAATTATGAGTGTTAGTCAAATATTCTCTAGGACCCTTTTTATATGGAGAATATTTTCCTAGTACTAATAAGAAAAAAACAACAACATAAGAAATTACTTCTACTCCTATTAGAAGAAGCAACAATCCAATAGAAAATTACTACTATTCCTATTAAAACAAACAACTATAAAATAAGAAATCATTTTTCAAAAACCAATTAGAAATTCTTCTTACGAGGAGTGAGTCTAAATCCTAACAATTTTCAAATATTAAATTGCATATGTACATATATATGTATAGATATGTCTATACATAAATGTACGTATGTGTGTGTATATATATGTGCATATATATGTATTTATAAACTTAGTAATATATGCATATATGTATATGTATGTATATCGAATATATCTATGGATGTGCGTATGTGTAAAATGGTATATTAGGTAAAACAAAAGATAGCCAAAATATCATTAAATATTACCTCTAAAATCTTAATTATTTACAATGTTAATTATTATTAATTACTTTAAAAAAGAGTATTGTCAATCGTGGTCCCTAAAGGCAATGGTTAAGGAATTCATACATGCATGTATATAATCATACATACATAGATATATGTATACATACATCATATATATACATATACATGCATATATACGTACATTTACACACACATATATATACATGCATATATCTATGCACACATACGCCCACATGCATATATACATACATACACACATGTACACATTCATACATATATGCACATATTTATACATAAACATACACATAAATACACACATATATATATATATATATTATATACATAAATACGTGTGTTTGTACAGACACATGCATGTTATAAGGGTATATTAAAAAACAATTTTTCAGATCAATGATCATTAATTATCTTACATTAATAACATTGCTTAATTGCTAAATTTCATTGTCAGTTTTCTTAAAAAAAAAAAATTGGATAATGGAGGTAATTGAAGTTAGCTCCATGATCATTATCAGTAAGACAATGATTAATATTTGCCCTTTAAAAAATATTTAAATATTTCTTGAATCTAACAAATGTGACTATATATGAATTATGAATTTAAATCGTAACTATTGAGATCTTAATAGCTATAATATTAGAGAAATTATTGTTTAATATAGATCTATAAAAATATGAAAGTTTATCTTTATTATTGAATGATATATAAAAAATAAAAATAAAAATATTACTTTTATTCTATAAATATATCCACCATATATTTTTCATAAATCCAGATTAAAATAAATTTTTTCATAACACTGAAAGTGGTATTACTGAAACTGAACTATGATTACTGACAAATCAAGAACGACAACATCCAACGTGGATTAGATAAGATGAAAAGGCTCCATCTGATATGATCACTGATTGAGGATATTTAAAGTGGGGTCCAGACATCACACTTCAACAAATCCATTTTAGAGTGAGGTACTAATGTACTATTGGTTAATTGGTAGTGTTTATTTTTTTAATCTGATTTTATGATAACTATTATCAAATTGAAAGTTTTTACTGATAATTATAATCAAATTGTTTAATTTACTCTAGCGATCTGATAAACCGGACTTATGATTAATGTGATAGATTGGGTTTACCTCAGAATATCTCGACTTTTGAGAGAGGAATCACCCAACGAGGACAAAATAAGAAAGAGAGCGCATCTTGCATATCCAGGGCATCATTAACTGGCTGGGCATCTCTCTTCTCTCTCTGTCCTTCTCATTGTTAATAGTACCATTTTCAGTGAAATCAAAGAAAGAAATGCTGCTCTCTATTGTACAAGCCACTTTAACGCCTTCCCAATCCAAAATCTACACCAATTTCACGAATCACAAACCCACTTGTTTGCTTTCAAAATCCATCTTCCCTTACTTTGAAATTGAACCTACAAAAAACCTCAGAAGATTGTTCTATCTGACCCGAAAAAGATCACACAACAGTACCAAAACCAAGAAGCTCTTTTCTCGTGTTACTTCTATCAATGCTTCGTTGCTTGAGGGCCCAGTCTTATGGGTTGGTAGGGTTTGCATATTTTATGCTCTCTTGAAGGCTGGTTTAGCTGGATCTCAGGCTAATCCACTTGTCTCTGGTACGAGAATCTGATGGGGATTTTTATTTTCTTGTTGGGTTTTTGTTTTAGTTGAATTTTTGTTCAAAAGGAAGCGTTTTTAATGGTTTCTGTTGATTTTGAGGTCTGGAAACTGGTGGTATTGGTGGTGAAGATGGTGATTTAGGCTTCTCTAAGTGGATTGAGAGCATACGAGGGAAACCAGGTTCGTGGAATTTTACTTTTTATTACTTTACCTTTTCTGTTTCCTGTTTGTCATTTCTTAGATTGATTTTATTTGCTAATTTTCCGGTAGCAATAGTTCATAAATTTCAGTTTTTCAAGGAGCATATTTATCATTATGGGATATACTTCCCTTTTTTTTTCTTTTTCTTTTTTTTTTTATCTTTTGTGATGCTATTACAATTTTAAGAATACTGACTAGTAGATACAGGTATAGAAGAAAGTTTACAGCAAATTTGATGAAATTTTGAAGCTTGAAGATTATTTTTAATCTGCTACATTGCCTTTGTGTTTCGTTTAGTTTTTATGGCGCGATAATTTGTCCTAGATTTGATTAAAATTAATAGTTATTAGAAAAGGAAGCAATCACACTAGCGGAGAACACGTTACTTGGCTTGGTACAAAGTCTACAGAGTAATTTCCACTACTACAATCAATTGGAGATTTCAGGTAGCTTGAACCCTCTCAAACCTTAACTCAAATACTCTCAAATTCTTGCGAAACTATTAGGATTACTTTTCTTATATGTCCGACATACTCTCCCTCTTAAAATAACTTTAGACTGCCCCTATTCTCCATAGCAAGGAAGTGCTAGAGAAACAACTTGAATACAACAGAAATAGCTATGTATGGCCTGCACAAGTTAAATTGGAGTCCAAATCCTGTGCTGAATTGGATTGCACAGCTGAAGACCTGCTCGGCTTTTCTATTAGCCGTTGGGCATTGATGCAACACATGGTACTCCTCTAGAGAAGCATCTATTCAGACCATATTTGCTGTCAAGGGACTAAGATATGATTTGACATTCCAATCTGCCGATGGGTTTCCATTTGGCCCATTGGCTTTAGCCTTAGCCGATAGACTACTCTGCATCAATGTAAGAAAGAAGCCACTACATCAACATTTTATTTATATTTCATGATTTCAAAAGCCGAACTTGCTTTATTTAAGTTAATAGAAGCTAGAAATGCTTTCAAAAAGCAAACCCAAGTGTATTCAAATATATGTAACCCACTCCCTTGAATATTGATGGGCTCAATGAAGGTTAGTATATCAGGCTTTTGGAGAACTGAAAGAGCTTGACCCCTAAAGCATCATGTAACTTAACGAAGATGGAGGAGATTAAGAAATGGGGATGTTTAATTTTTTGTAGTTTTTTTGGAGTTGTAGGGTGAGGTTGTTGTGTGGTTCACATGTTAAAAAAATGATGTAGAAACCACTATGTTCTTACTACACGTGACATTCATTTTCTGCTTAGAGCTGTTGAACTTGCCTTACTGAGAATAATTTTGAAATTTACATCATTGCATGTTGAAACAATTTGCTGTAATTGCATTTGTCAAGGATGTACTGCTTCCTGTGGGATGCCATTTCCCTTATTGAGAAAATAATACATACTGTTCTCGTTTAATTTTGAAGTTCATTTTCTCCCTGCTTGAACACATATTTCAACATGAGTCTTTTATATCAGAATATTATCTGAAATATTGGCATGGAAAATCTATTGGCAGATTTACAGTTAAAGCGATCTATAGCTTTCCTATTTTAGTTCTTGGTGAAGTTTTTGATCTGATGCATCCCTAAAAACTTCAGTGCATTTTTTTATCTTTATTTAATATGAATTCTTTCAATATGTTATGGTAACTAGTCCAATTAATTTCATACAATAATTCTCCAATATATGATGCTATAGCTGGGGGATTTGGATATTTTCCCCTATCATCTCTTCTTTTTGTTAACTTACTGTAATTTTTGACTGGGTAGTGCAGTTGTGTATACCTTGAATTCAACTGGGATTGGATATCCTCAGATTGACTTTACTGGCTGTGTTTAGAAGATTTGTAATTAGCCTCTCCATCTCTGCTTCTTGCCATCCCAAAAAAATATGTTATTTTTTCGTATGTTGTTAAGTTGATAAACATTAATGCATTATATTTATAAAAAAAATTAATGCATTATGTGGTGAAGAATCAGTTAATCTTATCAGTTGATTCACACTTCTACACTTTAGAGGAAAGAAGTGATGGCAGTTAAGGAAAGGGAGTTTTTGATGAATTTGTAGTAGATAGGTTGCCTTCTTAACTGGTAAATTGAACTATTTATTATCTTGGACACCAGAAGGGAAGGCTGAAAGATAATCAACTACAAAAAGTATCATGACCAGAAATTGTTGTGCAGGAACCCTAGTAGTTCAAGTAGCAGCTTAATCGAAGGCTCTGCTAAATGAGGATATGCAATTCATTTTTTTTTATTGGTAAACACGCACACACCACTTTAACTTGGGACATTTAGGAGCCAGGGTCACAGCCTTAACCATTGAGCCAAGGCCTCCTTGGTGAGGATATGTAATTCATTATAGTTTGATGAACTCTTGATCTACATCTGCATTTTTGTCATATAAAAAACACTGGGAATAAGACAACTTTCATTTTGTACAATCAGAGAAGGATGCTGCTGACAAAAGGAAACTAGTGAGCAAATGGCATCCAACAACAAAGGGAACACTTAAAAGGAACTACAGGGTGCCTTCCAAAGCTGAAGGACGGCGCCTTCTTAGAGCCATTGCATCCTTGCTTTCCGATGATGATCACTTCACAGACGCCACTTCCCACAAAGTAAATCAACCTTGTAAACCTGTCTTTAGAATATGGTTTAACTTGCTTTCAATTATATATAATAATTAAAAAAGAATATGGTTTCCTTTCTTATTCCATTTTTTCTGCAATTCATTCTTCACAGTCTCTTTCAGAAAGATGAATAACATGATTGGATGTGTTGTCGAATGTTCTAGGGTTGTCAAATTAGGAGGGAGAGTGCTCATGGTGAAAGTGTGTGCTGCAACAATGTGAGAGCTTTGTTTGATGAACTTCCAACTCCACACTTGGTTGTGGAAATCACAGCTTTTCCTGCTGGGCCTCTTTCAGAAAAGGATTACATCAAGGCTGAGAAACTGGAGAGGGTACTCAGGTCTGGTCCTTCTGTTTGAATTATCTTAAAATCGTATGTCATTGTTTATCCAATCTGTCACCTGTACATATTATGATCATGAATATGAAATTTCTGCCATCTTTCTCATACTTCAACAGTTTAGTTGATATCACTTGAGGAACCATTGTTCTTGCTTCTGGCTATAGATATGCGACTAATGTGTTTCCGCTCATGGGTTCGGCACAGTTAAATGTGAAGTGGAAATATTTTACACATGTGTGCGCATATTAGATGGCATCTTAGGGAGTTAACGAACATAAAAGTCAACAGTTTTGACAAGAAACCGTAAGCATCCACATGTTTGTTGTGATGTCTTTTTTCCCGTGCTCTGTCTTCTTGAGGAGGAAAAAGGGGGAAGAATGATAAGATATTATGTGTATGTCTCATGTTCTTTCCATTTGCCAGAAGTGATAAAATGTTATTTTCGAGCGTACACATTTATATATTTGTTCTGACTTGGACATAAATGTGATGGCCAAAACAGTTAATGTGACATGGAACAGTAATCACCATTCGTATTATATAACCTCTGTTTTGGCTATTATCAGCCATTAGAATTAGAAGACTCGTTTTACTACGACCTCATCACCTTCATGCCCTTTGTTAAACTGATAAGAAGTTCAAAAATATAGAAAGAAAAAGGAAAACAAAGGTCTTATATAAGATTGCATCTTTAATTTTTTGTTTCCATGTAAATTTTTTTGGTACAAAGGAGAAAGTTTGTCTTTCTTTCCGATTTTATGGTGAAATTTCTTATGTAAAAGCTAACAAGAACAGTATCACTGGAACAATTGATTGATATATGTTTCTGCTATCTGTCCATCCGTGCTATAACCCTGGATTCATGTTGTTGGGTTAGAGGTTAGCCCACTCTGGATTTGGCTCTACATCTGTAGGGTTTTCTGCATCTTCAATGGGGTGTTTACTCCATTCATATTTTCTGTAAATCAAAATGAAGTGTCAATCTATTTAGAAGCCTTAACCTACAAATTTACTAAAGCAATAAAAACAATAATATACAAGTTACCTCTCTTTTCCTTCCAACTTCCTGCTGAGTTCCACTGTATACCAGTATAGTATCATTGATTTATCAAAAGGATTTTTTTTGTTAGCAATGGGAATTAGAGAAATTCAGGTATGTCCAGAAGACAAAATGAACAAAAATAAGTGTAAAGAAGGATTCAGATTACTCTGTACCATGAGGAGAAAGTTAAGGGTGTGTGAAAGGCATGAAGAAGATTGTACTAAAGAAGGCAAAAATTCTGATGGAGAGAATGGTGCTGAAGGAGACAAGAATTTTGATGGTGAGAATGGTTCTACAACATTTGAGAAGCAAACTTTGGATGTGAAAGAGAAGGCAAAATTTACCAAAAAGGCTGAGACAGAATAAGAGATAGCAGGCCCTTCTCTTCGAATTGCCAAAAAAAGAAAGAGAAAGTTAAGGGTGTGCGATACTGATGAAGAAGATTGTACTGAAGAAAGCAAGAATTTTGATGGAAAGAATGGTGCTGAAGAAGCCAAGAATTCTGATGGAGAGAATGGTGCTTTATTGCATTGCATGATTAGAAGAGCATTGAAGTGGAGTTTAAGGATTATCTATAGCTATTACCTTTTCCTATTCTTGTTTATTGTGAAGTATTTGATTTGGAGCATCCCTTAGAATTTCAAAGGGAAGTATTCTGATCTTTATTTAGCTCGACTTCTTTTGACTAATTATGGTAAGAACTAGACCAATCAAAGTTTTACAATAATTCTGCAATTTAAGATGCTATAGCTGTGTGATTTTAGCTTCTTCTTTGTCACTTTATTTTTTCCCCTCCTCCTTTGGTGAACTTCCTGTCATTTTCGACTCGGTAATGCAGTTATTTATATACATGAATTCCGTTTGGTTTGTGCGTACTCAGACTTTGACAGGTTGTGTTTAGAAGAATTAGTAATTACCCTCTCCCTCTATGCTTCTTTGTATCCCAAGAAAAATATACTATTAGTCCAGCTGGGGTAGGAGGGGTCCTTCGTGATGGAAATAGGATGGTGTTTGGATTGTTCTCCAGATATATTGGGTATGTTGAGTCTAATTGTGCAGGATTGGTTGTCATTGAAGAGGCATTGGAATTCTTCTTGAAGTATGAAGCATTTTCTGGTAAAAGCTTAATTGTTGAGAGTGATTTAAAGGTGGTGATATCCTGGATGAAAAGGAAGGAGGGGAGGCTTGGAAGTATAATTATATTTTTAATGACATTTAGAATGCTATATAGTCTCTCTCTAAGGTCGTGTTTAAGCACACATTGAGAGAAGCAAATCACATGGTTGGTAGTCTGGTTGGGGTCGGCAATAGTACTGATTTGATTTGCTTTGATGGGCAGAAGTTAATTTGCCATGTAGAATTAATGTCAATTTCCTTATTTCTTTTATTTTAAATTCATTTTCTCTCTGTTTTGTTATATATTTTTCCTTACTGCTTTTGACTCGATCACTGTTATGAAAATGTAACAAAAAAGCTTTTACAGAAAACATGGGAAAATATTACTTTTTTTTCTGTTTAGTTTCAAGAATGCGAGTTACAGTATGCTTGTGCATATTTAATTTAATCCCTATGTTGTTCATTCCAAATTAGATTTTGTGTGGATGAAATGAATCAAATGTATTAGTATAATTACTGGTTTCCAAGGATGGAGCGAGGTTCAAAGGGGAAACACGTTTGATACAAATTATCTTGCAAATGAGAGGAGGCGAAAGAAAAAATAACTGGCCGGAGAGCTCGTGGAGTGCGGTAACTCTTCGAATTCTGGTGTTCCCTTGATTGATGAACTCAAGGTTTCTTCTGTACCCAAAAAAAAAACGAAAAAAAAAAAACCTTAGCATTTGGTATGAAAATGGTCAAAATCATAGGATTATGCATATATTTTATCTTACGGATAACAAAAATGCAATATGCATGTTAAATCGTTAAAAATAGAAGAGAAATTTGTTTTTTTTTTATTTATTTTGGGAGAGTATGAAACAAAGCTATAATAAAAGGTTTTGATATTTTGGCTCAAATCCAACAAGAATTAATTGGTTTGGGAAAAATAATTTTTTATTTTATTGTTGCTAGTCAGTAGTAGTTTTTTATGTAGTTATTTTTTTTTATAGTATTAGGAAAATCTCTTTTATATAATTGGAGAACTAGAGAATTTTTGAGACACTCATATACTAATAAATATTGTAAATTGGAAGGATTTACTGCTAAAGTTATGTTAAGAGCTTTTGATATATTGAGGTTTTGAGTTGTTAAGTGGAAAACACTTATAACTAGTAGTAGTAGCAGTTTTTGGGTTGAGATTTAATGAGAGTTTAACAACTTTATTCTTCCTAAAGTTGTAATTGAAGATTAATAAACCGGTTGAGCTTGTTGGTGGACATAGGCAAAAAGGTTACCGAACTACGTTTATTTGTAGTGTTTTTTTGCTCTTTGTTTGTTTTACTTATTTAATGTTAGAAAAAAGATTATCGGGTTGAAGCTAACACACAACTAAAGCGAAATAAGAAAAATGAAGATAAACAAGACACAAATATTTTACGTGGAAAAACCCCGAACAAATTGGGGTAAAAAACCACGGGCAAGTGTAGGAAGATTTCACTATTGTAAAATAGAGATTACTACACCTTCTCTTTGATTACAATGAGATAACAATTGTCTAATCTCTATTGTAATAGAAGAAACAACTCTCTCATAAAATTGAAAAAATATTACTTACAAAGAAGGAACAAATTTTCCTCTCTAAGTAGTAACTCTCACACTCTCTCTAATACACTTCTCTTGATTTTGTGATGGCTATACAAAATGAGAGCCATGAGTATTTATAGGCAAAATGAAATGTACTGGTGGGTAGGTGCCGCCCACTTCCCTACTGTTTTCTTTGATCTTAAAAGGTTGGTAGCAGCCCACTTAGCTGCTGTTTTCTTTGACCCCAATAAAGGGTTGGTAGCAGCCCACTTCCCTGACAATCTCCCACTTGAAGATCGATTTCAATCTGTCTTCACATCTCGATCTATGCAACAGATCTTTTGTAATCCTTCCATCCTTCCTCACTTGCCAAATCCATGCTTGCTTACGTTTCCGCTAGACCACATGAGGATCTACACCATTTAAACTTGTCAGTGTTGATTGGCTTGGTCATAACATCTACTAGGTTCTCGTCGGTGTGAATCTTCTGTATATCCACACTACCTTCTTCCACTACTTCTCGAACGAAGTGATACTGAACCCTTATGTGCTTTGTCCGTGAATGAAAAGCTGGATTTCTTGCAATGTGCAAGGCACTTTGACTATCATAAAACAGAACAATCTTCTCCTGCTTGTGCCCAAGCTCTTCCAATAACCTTTGTATCCAAACTGCTTCCTTGCAAGCTTGTGTAGCCACCATGTATTCTGCTTCTGTTGTAGATAGAGCCACAACCATCTACAGTTTAGAAACCCAGCTTACAGCTTCCCCTGCAAATGTAAACACATAACCTGTAGTAGATTTGCTTTTATTGAGATCCCCTGCAAAATCTGAATCAACATAGCCTCTGACAGTAAAATCTGATCCTCCGTAACATAATGCAGCATCTGAGGTTCCTCTGATGTATCTCAGAACCCTCTTCACAGTATTCCAATGCTCTCCACTAGGATTCGCCATAAATCGACTAACTACTCTCATTACTTGTGCAATGTTTGGTCTTGTACAAATCATAGCAAACATTAAACTTCCCACTACTGATAAACACGGTACTCGAGACATCTCCCTCATCTCTTCTTCATTGCTAGGACACATACTTGAGGATAACTTGAAATTAATAGGAAGTGGGGTAGAAATTGGCTTACTATCTTGCATGTTGAAACGTCGCAAGATCTTGCTGAAGTAGTTCTTCTGGGAAAGCCAAATCTTCCTGTTATTTCTGTCTCGGTGAATCTGCATCCCTAGAATCTTGTTTGCTGGTCCCAAGTCCTTCATATCAAACTCCCTAGCCAACTGTGCCTTCAATTTTTTGATTTGATCTCTGTTGGGGCCTGCTACCAACATGTCATCCACATACAACAACAAGATAATAAAATCAGTATCACCATCAAACCTTTTGAAGTACGTACAATGGTCTGAACTGAGTCTATTGTATCCAAGGCTAATAATGAAGGAATCAAATCTCTTGTACCAACACCTCGGCGCTTATTTGAGACCGTATAGAGATTTGTTCAACCTGCAAACCAAGTTCTCCTTTCCTGTTTCAGTAAAACCTTCTGGTTGGAGCATATAGATTTCTTCTTCAAGTTCTCCATGAAGAAATGCAGTTTTCATATCCAACTGCTCCAGATGTAAGTCAAACGTAGCACACATAGCCAGGACTACTCTGATTGTTGTAAGCCGAACCACCAGGGAAAATATCTCATTGAAATCAATACCTTCTTTTTGAGCGAATCCCTTTACCACCGGTTTTGCACGAAACCGTTCCACTTGATCATTTCTATCCCGCTTGATTTTGTAGACCCATTTGTTATTTATGGCTTTTCTCCCATGTGGCAATGGTACCAGTTCCCAAGTCTTGTTCTTGTGTAGAGTTTCAATTTCTTCCTGCATTGCTGCCATCCACAAAGACACATCTGAGCTAGTTGTAGCTTTTTGGAAAGTTGAGGGCTCTCCATCCTCTGTTAAAAGACTGTATGTAACATTGCTCTCAGTGACAAACTCCGAATGCCAAGCTGGCGGCCTTCTCTCACGAGTTGACCGGCGAGCTTCTGGAGCTTCGGACTCAACTGGTTCTTGTACCTCTTGCTCTGGTGTTGTTTCAGTAGAAACTGGAGTTTCTTGTACCGGATTATTTTCCACCTGTATTGTTGTAGTCTCTGAAACCTCTTTCGACGTGCTGTCATCTTCATCTTTTTGTATTAGTTGATCTTCTGCAAAGATCACATCTTTGCTGACAACAACCTTGCGGGTAGTGAGATCCTATAGTCAATACCCCTTTACTCCATCAGTATACCCTAAGAATATACACCTCATAGATTTCATATTCAACTTCATTCTTTCTTGGACATTGTACATCACATACGCAGGACATCCAAAAGAATGTAAAGTAGAGTGGTCTGCTGGCTTACCAGTCCACATCTCCATCGGCGTCTTTAAATTAATTGTTGTTGATGGCGATCGATTTATCACATAACAGGCAGTTTTGACTGCTTCTGCCCAAAAAGAGTTGGGTTGACCTGCAGTCCTCAACATAGCTCTCATCATTTCTGTAAGAGTTCTATTCATTCGCTCTGCCACTCCATTTTGTTGAGGCTTGTATGTGATTGTGAACTGTCGTTTGACACCTTCCCGCTTACAAAGAGCAAGAAACTCGTCGTCTGTGTACTCTCTTCCATTATCTGTCCTTAAGCACTTGATCTTTTTCCCAGATTCAAGTTTCACCCGCGCTTTGAAGTCTTTGAATACTGGAAATACATCTGACTTCTTCTTGATTGGATACACCCAACATCTCCTGGAGTAATCATCAATAAAAGACACAAAGTACTTTGCTCCTCCTAGGGACATTTCTGGTGACTCCTATACATCAGAATGAATCAAGTCTAGAATGCATTTACTCCTACCATCAGATCTGCTAAACTTCAATCTATATTGCTTACTTGTAACACAATGCTCACAGAAAGGTAGATTTACCGATTTGAGCCTTGGAAGCAGCTTTCTGTCAGAGAGAATCTTCAAACCTTGTTCTGACATATGGCCTAGTTTGAGATGCCACATCATCGTCGACTCTTCTCCCTTGCTGGTTGACGCGACACACGCATCAGCTTCCTGTAGTGTTTCTCCTTTAAGCATGAATAGATTTGCCGCGATCTTTTCTGCCTTCATAACCACAAGCGCACCTTTGACAATCTTCATGATCCCCTTTTCGACATGGGTCTTGCATCCAAGACTATCTATTTGCCCCAAAGACAATAGATTCTTTCTCAAGTCATTTACATGTTGTACCTCCTGAATAATGCGAACCGTACCATCAAACATCTTTATCTTGATAGTACCAATACTAGCGATCTCTAAAGCATGATCATCACCCATGTGTACAGAACCTCCTGAGATTGGTTCATATTTGTGGAACCATTCTCTCCGAGATGTCATGTGCCATGTTGCTCCTGAATCTAGTAACCAGACGTCAGCGAACTGCTTTCTGCCTCCAACTACCATTGTTGCCTCGTTATATAGAACTTCACCATCATCTGAGGCACTTGCCACATTCCCTTGAGCATTTGATGACTCAGGGACTCCACTCTTCTTTGTGTACCAACAATCTTTCTTGACATGCCCTTTCTTGCCACAGTTGTAGCACTTGAAATTCTTCTTACTTTTTGATTTCGATCTACCATGATTTTGACTCCCACTGGGGCCATGTTCCGTTGATCTTCCTCTCGTCATCGTCAAAGCTTCCGCTTGTTGCGAACTTGCATGTCTGTCTTCCTTATTTTTGCGCTTGGTTTCTTCTTCCAAAACATCAACTGCAATTTCATCGAAGGCTAGATAGTCCGTAAGGATGTTGTTCGTCAAGTTGATGATGAGTTGATCATACGAGTCAGGTAGACTTTGTAGTAGAAGCTCCACACGTTCAAATGCCTTTATTGTGTAACCCATCGATGTAAGTTGTGAAAATAAAGTATTTAAAATGTTGATGTGATCGGTCATCGACGTGGATTCCGTCATTCGAAGAGTGTAAAGTCCCCTCTTTAAGAAGATCTTATTGTGTAGTGACTTGGCCTCGTACAGTCTTGTTAGAGTATCCCAAATCTCCTTTGCAGTCTTCTTTTCTGCCACACTAGATAACACTCCATCGGCTAGTGCTAAGTGCAGATCGGCAATTGCGATGCCGTCCATCTTGTTCCACTTGCTGTCATCAGTGATCTCTGCAGGCCTTTCTTCAATTGCTGCCAAACAATTGTCTTTCCTCATAATTGCCTTAATCTTCATTTTCTATAACGAGAAATTACTCCTGTTAAACTTCTCAACATCAAACTTTGTTGTAGTTGACATTTCGTTCACAACGATCTGCTTCACACCCCTCAACCAATAGCTCTGATACCACTGTTAGAAAAAAGATTACCGGGTCGAAGCTAACACACAACTAAAGTGAAATAAGAAAAATGAAGATAAACAAGACACAAATATTTTACGTGGAAAAACCCCGAACAAATTGGGATAAAAAACCACGGGCAAGTGTAGGAGGATTTCGCTATTGTAAAATAGGGATTACTACACCTTCTCTCTGATTACAATGAGATACCAATTGTCTAATCTCTATTGTAATAGGAGAAACAACTCTCTCACAAAATCAGAAAAATATTACTTACAAAGAAGGAACAAATTTTCCTCTCTAAGTAGTAACTTTCACACTCTCTAATACACTTCTCTTGATTTTGTGATGACTATACAAAATGAGAGCCATGAGTATTTATAGGCAAAATGAAATGTGTTGGTGGATAGGTGCCACCCACTTCCTTGCTGTTTTCTTTGACTTCAAAAGGTTGGTAGCAGCCCACTTAGCTGCTGTTTTCTTTTACCCGTTGGTAGCAGCCCACTTCTCTGATATTTAATTATCGTGGTTGTATTTTTTTACTTACATAAATTTAAGTGGTGGATTTTTGGTGATAAAAACCCAACAAAAAGAAATTAAAGTCAGCATAAACCTTAAAAATTGGATGGTCCATACGCTAGTATTGAAAACAATTGTTTACTCCTCTTTGCTGAAAACCTCAATAATTTAAAGCCTGTGCTGATAAGAATGCTTTAAATTTCATGTTGTTGGGGTAGTTACCTCCTCTGGATTTGGCTTTGCATATGTAGGATTTCTGCCTCTACATCGACGGTGTTTACTCCATTTTTTTCAAAAGCAAAAGAGCAAATTATATTACTAAAAATCAAAAGATGCAGTAATTACAGACCCATCATCTGCAAAATCTTCACAAGCAGCTTTGCATCCAGTGATACCACACTTGGCAATTCTTACCCTGCAAATCTTCATTTGTTTTCTCAATCTTAATTGCTCTAAACATCACCATGAAACTCATCAATAAACTCAAAAGAAAGATCTTTGTTAATATTCTCATTGCACAATCTCCCACTATCATATTAGTCAGTAATTTGGATCTTTGCATCTTTTCTTCGATATACACTAGATCCCATCCTGTAGTCGTGCTAGCAGGACTTTTAACCAGAGAATTAGTATTAACGATCACATTCTTTCCAAGAGAGAGGTAAGCATTTTCATCATTAGGGCTTCTGACCAATTAAGCTGCAGTTTCTCTATATATGCCTGAAACACAAATATAAGATCATAATTAATTTTTGAAAAAAAAATGTGAATATAAAAATGACAATAACAGTTATAACAACACCTTTATCCACATGCAAGCAGAGATATTTTGCAATAACCAATATAAATTAGAAATTATTTGGATTTTGAAGGATTTATAAGGGGTATAGAATATATACAAGTTATGCAACATTAATGAAAAGTAATCCATCAAGGTGTCAAATAGGGAAATACATTAAATTAACCCTAATGGGTAAAGAATCTACAGAAATTGTTAGAAGATTTGAAGAAGTATTATATAGAACTCAAAGAACAGTACTCAATAACGAGAAAAAGGGAAAAAGAGAGGAAAATGATAATATATACCGATGACTTTTCTAAGAAAAGAGGACATGATGAAGAAAAAAAGCATGAATTAAGAGAATAAAGACATGCAGATCGAAGAAAGTAGATATTGAAACAGAGAGGGTCTATTCCTATTTAAAATAAATCCTAAAGATTTGATAGCTAGAGAAGAATTTTGATTAGACCATTTACAAATAGTAAAATGCATATAAAATCTTCAAAAATAGAAGAGCATTTTCTTTTAGTATTTTAGGCGATTTATAATGAAAGGAGATCGAAATCAGTACAAAACTTACCCGTGGGATGTCCGGATTGGGTGTAGGCTAGTTTTCTCTTGAAATGCCATGAACAACCTTTTTCTCCTTTTTCCTTGATAACCCAATCAATGATCTAAAGCATGTTGATAAAAAATATTTTTTTATGCAGTGAGTGAAAATACTATAACACTTCACTTTCTACCAAATTTCTCCATGAACAACATTATGTAATGCTCTAGTTTATATAAATCGAAAAACATTAAGTTTCGAATTATTTTGCAATATATTCAAAAATTACTTCAAAATAAATTTCCAAAAATTGTTGATTTTCATTTATTGACATCATTCAAAAAAAAATTTTTATCATATGGTAGAGCATTGAGAACTATTACTATCGGTCAGGGACTTAACGTGTGTGAGCACCACATGTACAATTTGATAGATTTTTTTTTTGTATTTTGCATTTTGCATTTTTGCATTTTTGAAATGTTACCAATTCACAATGAAGAAGATTTGGTAACATTTGGTTTATATAATACAAAAAAGCATTAAATTTCCAATTATCTTGAAATACTTTCAAAGATTACTTCAAGATGACTTACATTTTTTTTTTTAATTTTTGGATTGTCAATTATAGTCTTGTTTAATTACTATGCCCAATTATTATATGATATCAAGGGTGCATATTTTTTTTTCTTCTTTTTCGTTTATTTATTTACGAGAATTATGCCTCACTTCATATTCAATTTTTTTTAATTTAAATATTTCATCTTATCAAACAACCACGGCTAGGAAAGGGGGACGAAAACCAAAACCCTTCTATAAACAGAGGCTCCAAGAGCAAACAAATCAATGCGAAGCTTAAACAACATGAGTCCCTTAGAATCAAACTTGCAAGCTAAAGATACCTCCTTAGAAGAGATGCAAATCCTTTACTTTTATAGAACTTATCCTAAAAAGTAATTATAACGACTTAACCTCTTACTTGACACAATATTGTTCGTTTTGATACATCAGACCTCACAGTTTTAAAGTATGTTATGTAAATAGAGGTGATAATCACTTATAAATAGTTCAATCGCATCCTCTCTAATCAATGTGTGCTAAGACTTGACCCTATCTTGGGACGTCACAGCAATGCTTTAGCCTCACCTTCCATATTGAACCCCACACCAAAGAAAGTCGAGAAGGCTAGCAAAACATCTCATGTATGATCACGTATCAAACCCCCATTCGTACATAAACCATTTCCCCATTCGTACATACACTGTTTCGACTAGAACCATCAGTACTACGCTTGAGCTGAATTGGCTTAGGAGACTCCCAACTAACCCATAAGCCTCTCTTCACCACCGCATGTCTGATTGGGAGATCCAAAGCATGGCAAATTATGGAGTCAAGAAAGCTCGGGGTTGTGTTTAGAGTGAAAGTGCGAATTAGCTCATGGAGAGCAGCTGTAACCTTGGAGATGATCCAATAAGTTGTATGCGAGATCGAATCATGGATGCATTTGTTATAAGCGATCCATGTCTCCCAACAAATAAAACAAGCTGTAATGACATTAGCAAAGCCAAGCTGAGATCTGAGAGAAGTTGAACCAAACCATGCATTAAAAAGACCCTGAAAGGTATTGAAGCTGAGTGGGATATTACTCCTAGCACCAGAACTTAACCAAACAGCTCTTGGCTTCTTGCAAAGTCATTTTGGAGAAAGAGATGTTAAGGGATTCCTTCGATGGCAACACACAACAAACACACCTTGAAACTATATATGGGAATACCAAGCGATTGAATTATACTATCCACAGGAACAACAGTGTGGAAAATTCTCCAAACAAGGAAAGCAATCTTTGGAGGCACCCATTTATTCCACAAGCAGTGATACCAAACAAACCTTTGATTTTAGGACGTGTAAGCTCCCAGTAAGAAGCCGAAGAAAAAGCTCTAGAGGTGTTAAGTTTCCATACCAAACGATCAGACATGTTACCAATGGAGATAGAACACAGGAAAATCCTATGATCCGACAATAAGAGGGAGTCAATCTGCTGAAGAAAATCACCTGAACACAGGAGATAGTACTTGTTTGGGGAAGAAGCCATGGGCACCATTTGTCTTATATGAAGGAAACTTTGCCATTGACTATTTTCCAAATAGAGTTATCAATTAAAATTGATAGAATTGGTTGAATAGCACGGCATGAATAGCAAGCCAACAGTGAGAGGCAAATCGATGTAAAGAAACTTGAGCCACCGAATTTGGAGTGCCTTATTTCCTCCTCATGAACTTAGCCCAAAGAGACAGCCCAACTAAGAAATTCCATCCTATTTTGGCATGAAGAGATGCCATGACTTCATTAACTGGATACGTGTTAGACTCTCCATTGCACCAGAGTAAGGAAGAAAACTTGGCATGAATTCTGTTTAGAAAGGATTTCGGGAGCTTCATTACAGCTAAAGAGTGAGAAGGAATAACTGTCAACACCGATTTGAGTGTTAGAGTTGGTGCATAATTCATGGGTCTAGATCTGTAGAACCCCCGACGACCATGAGTCCCACTCTCCAGTGAGTGGGTGGGGTCCTGCTCCCCAGTTAGCGGGCGGGGGTTAGGGGGTGACGACCATGGCTATTCAGGCCCTGTATACGTTTTGAGTCTCGTTTTTTGCTTGGTGGTTTGGGCTTGGGCCTATGAATAGCTGTGGTTTTGCAGTAGGGAGGAAATCCTAATTAGGGCATCTTAAGTTGCTTATAAATACTCTCTATATACTGAGCTCACATTGTAACGAGAGATTTGTGAGGTTGATAATAGTGAAACTTCTGGTAGGACGTAGCCCTATTATGGGGTGAACCTGGGTATATCATGTCTTAGTTTTTTATTTTTTATTATTTTTTATAATTCGTGTGATTGACAGGTCTCAAATCGTTCAATTGATATCAGAGCCTTGTGTTCGAGAATTAACGATAAGAGATGTCGATCGAATCACGGATTGAAATTCTAAAAGTTCGGAGGGAAGAGCTTCGACTTATGAAAAATGAAGATAGAGGATCTACTCATGGATATGGATCTGTGGACGGTGATAGTCGATGAGATGCCGAAGAGTACGATGAGCATGACGACAGCGTCCATGGTAGAGGTGGCGTCGCTGGTTATGGTTTCGGCATCATCTTCAACAGCCATTACGGAATCGAAGAAGCTCAATCGAAAGGTACGAAGTCTAATTCGATTGTGCCTGGCCGATTCTGTCCTAATAAATGTTTACAGAGAAAAGACTACGAAAGAACTCTGGAAGAAGCTAGAAAGTCTTTATTAGAGTAAATCTCTAGTAAACAAACTATTTTTGGGGAAGAAGTTGTACAACCTTCGGACGGTTGAGAGCGAATCTTTCTCTGTTCATCTACATGAGTTCAACACTTTGATAGGTCAGTTCTTATCTATCAGTGTTGATGTGATGAATGACGATAAGGTTATTACACTGCTTTGATCACTGCCTGATTCGTGAGATAACTTGATAGTTGCGATTGGTAGTGGGACGACTGATCTATCATTTGAGAATGTTATGGTAACCTTATTTTCTGAAGAGATAAGGCGGTAGGGTATAGAGAACTCATCAAATGAGGCCTTATCTATGAAAGAACAAACCCATGATAAAGACTACAAGTGGTCTGGTGATAAACCCAAGTTCAGGGAAAGATCGAAAAGTATGGATAAATCTGGGTTGAAGTGTTGGAAGTGTAGGAAGCTCGGACATCTAAAGAAGGATTGCAGAAGTAAGAGTATGAACCCAGAAAAGCAGACGGGTGAAAGATCAGCTTCAGAAAACAAGAACCAAGATGATGATGATGGTAACTTAAATATGGTGTCATGTTTGGCTCAATCAGATCGAAGTATTTGGATAATTGACACATGAGCATCCTTTCACATGACACCTTATAGGGACTAGTTTCATGAGTATGAAACCTTTGATGGAGAAAACGTTTTATTAGGAGATAACTTTCCAGTGAAAATTATTGGTTGTGGGAAGGTGAAGTTGAATATGAATGATGGGACAGTCAGGACACTTACAAGTGTGATGCATATTTCGAGCCTTAGTAGGAACCTGATGTCAGTCAACAAGATGACAGATAGGGGATTTAATTTCAGCTGTGACAAAAAATTCGTGCAAGATGACTCTTAGATCGCTAGTAATCGCATGAGGTGTTCGGTATGGTACATTGTATAAGTTGCTAAAAAGTACAGTACAAAATCAGTGCAGTGGAGGTTTTATCTCTGTGATGGCAACTGATGATGAGGCGACGTCCTCTATGTTGTGGTATCAGAGGCTTAGGCATATCGGTGAAAAAGGACTATCTACTTTATCGTCGAAGCAGATGGTGAAGGGACTCCCAGATTGCTCTATGGGATTCAGTTTCTGTGAGCATTGTCTACATGGTAAGCAGAACCGTGTAAGTTTTAAGTCCACTAGCACAAGGGCAAATAGTATTATGGATTTGATACATAGTGATGTGTTTGGGCCAGTTCCAGTCCAATCTCTTGGAAAAACAAGGTATTATGTCTCTTTCATTGATGATTTTTCAAGGTATGCATAGATTTACTTCATTAAGAGTAAAGCTAAAGCGTTTGATTAGTTTTGTGAGTTTAAAGCATTGGTAGAAAATCATATGGAAAGAAAGATAAAGGTACTAAGAACAGATAATGGAGGAGAATTTTGCTCAAACAATTTTGAGCACTTCTATATGGAAAGTGGCATTGCAAGATAGAAAATAACTCCATATACACCTCAACAGAATGGGGTGACCGGGAGACTCAATCAGTCACTCATGGAGAAATCGAGGAGTATACTGAGTTGTATAGGCTTAGAGCCAGAGTTCTGGGTAGAGGCGACGGCTACGACATGTTATATGAAGAACATGTCACCTACATCAGCTTTGCAGGATCAGACACCGTTTGAGGCACTATTCTAGAAGAAGCCGAGTTTGGCTTATGTTAGGGTGTTTAGGTGTGATACTTATATGCATGTGCCAAAAAAAAAAAAAACTTTATAGCAAATCAATGAAGTGCATTTTCATTGGTTATAAGGATGGGATCAAGGGGTACAAGTTATGGAATCTAGAAAACATGAGTACAATTTTCAGAAGAGATGTTGTGTTCAGAGAAACACAAAAGTATGTGGCGGTTGTCCAAGATGTACCGAAATAGCCAAACCAGATTCAGATTGATCTTAGCCCAGGAGTAAAAAGTGGGAGACTACTCCATAGACTGCATCAGATACTTCGGATTCTGAGTCAGTTGGGTCTGAGTATGATATTCATTTTTCTGATGTTGAGGAATAAGATTCAGATGTTGGCTCAATGGTAGAAACCACGCCATGAAGAGATCCACACGGGTTAGGAGGCAACCCATCAGGTATTCCCCTAGTGCTTGCAGTGCATTATATGCTTTAAATATTACTGGTGATGATCCTAGCACAGTGAAAGAGGCGATGACCTCGGAGGATGCAAATCTGTGGGAGGATGCTATGAAAGATGAGATGTAGGCACTAGACAGGAATGAAACATGATGCCCTGTGAAATTGCCTAGAGATAGGAAGACAATTGGGTGCAAATGGGTTTTCAAGAAGAAAACAAGTACAGATAGAATGGTAGAAAAGTACAAAGCACGTCTGGTTGGAAAGGGATACTTGTAAATAGAGGGAATTGACTATAGTGAGATATTTTCCCAGGTAGCAAAGTTGACATTTATCAAATTTGTCTTATCAATGGTAGCTGCTTATGATCTAGAGGTCGAACAACTAGATGTGAAGATAGTTTTCCTTCACGAGGACTTAGATGAGGAAATTTACATGAAACAGCCTAAAGGCTTTGTGAGCAAAGGCAAGGAAGAGTTGGTTTGTAAATTGAAGAAGTATTTGTATGGACTAAAGCAGTCACTATTGATGTGATACCAGAAGTTTGACATATATGCCATTCAGCTTGGGTTAACTCATAGCTATGCTGATCACTGCGGCTATGTGAAAAGGTTAGGGGTTGATTTTGTTATTTTAACCTTGTATGTTGATGATATGTTGTTGATTGGAAATAATAAAAAGATAATTAGCACTGTGAAGGTATCGTTGGCAAGGTAGTTTGATATGAAAGACCTAAGGCTAGTATACTTTATCTTGGGCATGCAGATAAAGAGGGATCGTGAAAATAAAAAACTGTGGCTAAGTCAGAAGAAGTATATTGAAGAAGTGTTGAAGAAATTTAACATGTCTGATAGCAACTCGGTACGGACTTACATGCCTTTGGGAACCAAGTTATCAACAAAACAATGTCCGAAGATGGAGGAAGAAGCTGAAGAGATGGTGTATGTACCTTACACTAGTGCGGTCGGAAGCTTGATGTACACTATGGTATGTACAAGACTAGATATTGCCCAAGCAATGAGAGTATTGAGCAGATATATATCTAATCCTGAGAAAGAGAATTGGACTGCAATCAAGAAAGTTCTTAGATATCTTCGTAGCACGTCAGAGTTTGCATTGTGTTATGGAGGTATGGAAGGTAAAAAGAATCTTGATATTGTAGGATCAGTTGATGCTGATTGGGGTGGAGAAATTGATGGCACGAGGTTTACAAGTAGATATGTGTTCAATTTTTTTGGTAGGGAATTGAGTTGGATGAGCAAGAAGCAAAGTATTGTTGCTCTTTCATCCACATAAGCAAAGTATATGACGATAACTCACACTAGAAAGGAAACGGTTTGGCTTCAAAGGTTGTGTGTTGAGCTTGGGTTTAAACAAGGAGCACTAAAGGTGAAATGTGACAATCAAAGTGTTATCTTCTTAGCAAAGAATCTTGCATTTCATTCACGAATGAAGCACATTGATATCCAATATCACTTCATCTAGGAAAAGATTGAAGAAAATGTGATAATTTTGGAGAAAGTCGATACAACAGTGAACAACAGAGAATCCTTGACTAAGGCAGTTAGTCTAGCGAAGTTTGAGTGGTGTGCTATTGAGATGGGCTTGAAGAAATAAAGTCCTTGGAAGTTTTCCATATGTGTGAAATATTTGCCAAGTGGAAGACCAATCAATCACACCAATTTTAAACAGGAAGAAAAAGAAGACAAAATTTACCCAGGTTCACCCTAGAATAGGGCTATATCCTGCCAGAAGTTTCTTATTATTAACCTCACAAATCTCTCATTTTTTTTAATGTATGCTAAGTACATAAAGAGTATTTATAAGAAACTTAAGACATCTTAATTAAGGTCTAATTAGGATTTCCGCCTTGCTGCAGAACTTTGGCTATTTATAGGCCCAAGCCCAAACCGCCAAGCAAAAAACCTGACCCAACTCATGTATAGGGCCTGAAAGTTTCAGGGGTGTTGCCCCCTAATCTCCACCATATCGCTCACTGGGGAGCGGGACCCTCATGTTCGTCCAGGGTTCTACAGATCTGGTCCCGTGAAGTATGCACCAACTCTAACAATCTCTCACTTAGTAAATACTTCACACACATGGAAAACTTCCCAGGATTCTATTTTTCAAGCCCATCTCAGTAGCACACCACTCAAACTTTGCTAGACTAACAGCCTTAGTCAAGAAATATGCATTGTTCACTGCTGTATCGACTTTTTCCAAGATTATCACCTTTTCTTCAATCTTTTCCCAGATGAAGTGATATTGGATATCAGTGTGCTTTATCCGTAAATGAAATGCATGATTCTTTGCTAAGAAGATAACGCCTTGAGTGTTACATTTCACCTTTACTGCTTCTTGTTTAAACCCAAGCTTAGCACACAACCTTTGAAGCCAAACTGCTTCCTTTCCATCATGAGTTATTGCCATATACTCCACTTCTGTAGATGAAAGGACAACAAAACTTTGCCTTTTGCTCATCCAATTCACTGCCCCACCAAACAGATTGAACACATATCCACTTATAGATCTCCTATTATCAATGTCTCATCCCCAGTCAGCATCAACTAATCCTACAATATCAAGATTCTTCTTACCTTCTATATCTCCATAACACAATGCAAACTCTGACGTGCCACAAAAATATCTAAGAACTCTCTTGATTGCAGTCCAATGCTATTTCCCAAGATTAGATATATATCTACTCAATACTCCCAATGCTTGGGCAATATCTGGTCTCGTACACACTATGATGTACATCAAGCTTTCAACCACACTAGCATAAGGTACATGCGCCATCTCTTCAGATTCTTTCTTCGTTTTCGGACATTGTTCCGCAGATAACTTGGTTCCCAAAGGCATGGGAGTCCCTATCGGCTTGCTGTCAAACATGTTGAATTTCTTCAACATTTCTTCAATATACTTGTTCTGACTTAGCCACAGTTTTCGATTTTCATGATCCCTCTTTATCTGCATGCCCAAGATAAAGTTTGTTGGCCCTATGTTTTTTATGTCAAATTGTCTTGCCAATAATGCTTTCACAACGCTAATCATCTTCTTGTTATTTCCAATCAACAATATATCATCAACATACAAGGTTAAAATGACAAAATCAACCCCTAACCATTTCACATAGACGCAGTGATCAACATAGCTATGAGTAAACCCAAGCTGAATGGCATATGTATCAAACTTCTAGTACCAAATCCGAGCCTTTGCTTTAGTCCGTACAAAGACTTCTTTAATTTACAGACTAGCTCTTCCTTGCCTTTGCTCACAAAGTCTTCAGGCTGTTTTATGTAAATTTCCTCCTCTAAGTCCCCATGAAGGAAAGCTGTCTTCACATCCAGTTGCTCAACCTCTAGATCATAAGTAGTTTTTGTGGATAAGACACACTTGATAGATGTCAACTTTGCTACCAGGAAAAATATCTCACCATAGTCAATTCCCTCTATTTGCGAGTACCCTTGTGCAACCAGACGTGCCTTGTACTTTTCTACCATTCTATCTGCATTTGTTTTCTTTTTGAAGATCCATTTGCACCCAATTGTCTTCCTATCTCTAGAAAATTTCATAAGGCTCCATATTTCATTCTTGTCCAGTGCCTACATCTCCTCTTTCATAGTATCCTCCCACAGATTT
Organism: Bretschneidera sinensis; assembly: GCA_023935145.1. Lineage (NCBI taxonomy): Eukaryota > Viridiplantae > Streptophyta > Magnoliopsida > Brassicales > Akaniaceae > Bretschneidera > Bretschneidera sinensis. Next base: position 1,376,762 of record CM043697.1, on the reverse strand, counting down.
GTGTACTCCGAGGTCCTTACCTATTTCATTGTGCTAGGATCATCACCAGTAATATTTAAACATATATTGTACTACAAGCACTAGGGGAATACCTTAAGGGTGGCTTCTTCAACCGTGTGGATCTCCTTATGATAAACGTGGTCTCTACCTCCGAGCTAGCATTTGAATCCTCATCATCTACATCAGAAACATGAATATCTTGCTCAGACCCAACTGACTCAATATCTGAAGTATTCGGTGCAGTCTATGGGGTAGTCTCCCACTCTTTATCTACCAAGCTAAGATTAATCTGATCCTGCTTTGGCTATTCCAGTACATCTTAGACAGCCGCCGCATTTTTTTATGTTTCTCTGAACACAACATCTCTGCTGAAAACTATACTCTTGTTTTCGGGATTCCATAACTTTTACCTCTTAACCCCATCCTTATAACCAATAAAAATGCACTTCACTGATTTGTTGTCAAGTTTGTTCCTCATTTCTTTTGGCACATGAATATAAGCATCACAACCAAGCACCCTAACATGAGCCAAACTCTGCTTCTTCCCAAATAGTGCCTCAAACGGTGTTTGATCCTATAAAACTGATATAGGAGACCCGTTCGTCATATAAAATGCTGTAGCAGCTGCCTCAACTTAGAAATTTAGCTCTAAGCCTGCGCAACTCAGTATACTCCTTGATTTCTCCATGAGTGATCGATTGAGTATCTTGACCACCTCATTCTACTGAGGTGTATATGGAGTTGTTTTCTGTCTTACAATGCCGCTTGCCATACTGAATTGCTTAAACTTGTATGAGCAAAATTCCCCTCCATTATCTATTCTCAGTACTTTTATCTTTCTTTCCATATGATTTTCTACCGATGCTTTAAACTCACAGAACTTATCAAATGCTTTAGCTTTACTCTTAATGAAATAAATCCATGCATACCTTGAAAAATCATCAATGAAAGAGACATAATACCTTGATTTTCCAAGCGATTGGACCGGAACTAGCCCAAACACATCACTACATATCAAATCCAGAATACATTTTGCCCTCGTGCTAGTAGACTTAAAACTCACACGGTTCTGCTTGCCATGTAGACAATGCTCACTGAAATTGAATCCAAATGAGCAATCTAGGAGTCCCTTCACCATCTGCCTTGATGATAAAGTATATAGTCCCTTTTCATCGATATACCCAAGCCTCTGATGCCACAACATAGAGGAATTCGCCTCATTATCAGTCGCCTCCTCAGAGATAAAACCTCCACTGCACTGACTTGGTACTGTACTTCCCAGCAACTTGTACAACGTACCATACCAAACACCTCGTGCAATTACTAACGATTCATGAGTCATCTTGCATGAATTTTTGTCACAGCTGAAATTTATTCCCTCATCTGCCATCTTGCTGACTGACATCAAGTTCTTGCTGAGACCCGAAATATACATCATGCTTGGAAGTGTTCTGACCATCCCATCATTTATCATCAACTTTACCTTCCCACGACCAATAATTTTCACCAGAGAGTTATCTCCTAATAAAACATTCCCCCATCAAAGGTTTCATACTCACGAAACCAGTCCCTGTGAGGTGTCATGTGAAAGGATTCTCCTGTGTCAATTATCCAAACACTCTGTATAGATTGAGCCAAACAGGATACCATATTTAAGTCACCAGCATCATCATCATACTAGTCCTTATTTCCTAAAGCTGATCTTTCACCTGCTGCTTTTTAGGGTTCACACTTTTACTTATGCAATCCTTCTTTAGATGCCCAAGCTTCCTACACTTCCAACACTTTAACCTAGATTTATCCATACTTTTCGATCTTCCCTTGAACTTGGGTTTATCACCAAACCACTTGTAGTCTTTATCATGGGTTCGCCCTCTCACAGATAAGGCCTACTTTGACGAGTTTTCTGTACCTTGCCACCTCATCTCCTCAGACAATAAGGCTGCCACGATATTCTCAAAAGATATATCAGTCGTACCACTACCAATCGCAACTATCAAGTTATCCCACGAATCAAGCAGTGAACAGAGCAACGTAATAGCCTCATCATCATCCGTCATATCAACACTAATAGATAATAACTGACCTATCAAAGTGTTGAAATCATGTAGATGAATTGATAAAGAATCGCCCTCAACCATCTGAAGGTTGTACAACTTCTTTTGTAGAAATAGTTTGTTTACCAAAGATTTACTCTGATAAAGGCTTTCAAGCTTCTTCCAGAGATCTTTCGTAGTCTTTTCTCCAGAAACGTTTATCAGGACAGAATCGGCCAGCATAGCTAAATCAGACTTCGTGCCTTCAAATCGAGCTTCTCCCACTCTGTGATAGTCGTTGAAGATGATGTCGAAACCTCCACCGGCGACGCCTCTACCGTGGATGCCATACTCTTCAGTATCTCATCGATTATCACCGCCCACAGATTCCTATCACGAGTAGATCCTCCATCTTCAGTTTCTATAACTTGAGGCTCTTCCCTCCGAACTTCTCGATTTCAATTCGTGATCCAATCGACATCTCTGATCGTTAATCCTCGAACATAAGGCTCTGATACCAATCGAACGATTCGAGACCTGTCAATCACACGAATTTTAAACAGAAAGAAAAAGAAGACAAGATTTACCTAGGTTCACTCCAGAATAGGGTTACATCCTACCAGAAATTTTTTATTATCAACCTCGCATATCTTTTTTTTTTTTTTAATGTATGCTCAGTATATAAAGAGTATTTATAAGTAACTTAAGACGTCCTAATTATGGTCTAATTAGGATTTTCACCATGCTGCAGAACTACGACTATTCATGGGCCCAAGCCCAAACCGCAAAGCGAAAAACCAGACCCAACTCATGTACAGGGCCTCAAAGTTTCGTGGGCGTTGCCCTCTAACCCTCGCCTGCTCGCTCACCAGGGAGCGAGACCCTCGCCCTCTCACCGGTGAGCGGGACCCCATGGTCGTTCGAGGTTCTACAGATCTAGTCCCGTGAAGTATGCACTAACTCTAACAATTTCTTGGTGAACAATATTTGGTAACGTTTTGAATTATATAAGCCAAAAAATGTAAAATTTTTAAACATCTTGCAATTTTTTCAAAGATTACCTTAAGATAACTTACCAAAAATTGTTGATTCTCGTTTATAGACAAAATGCACGTTTCTTTAGTAAGTCAATAATTTGTTGAATATTGCTACCATCAGGTGTGCACGTACACGACTGAAGGCGTGTGAGCATTGCATGTGTTATATTTTGACAGATATTTTATTTACGTTTTTGAAGTGTAATGGATTGAGTTTAATTTAATTTCTGGATTGTCTTCGAGTCTAGTTTGCCAGTACCATTTTATTTCTCTTCTGTTTTTTTTTCCGTTTTTTTTTATAAAAAAAAAGAAAGAAAACATGCCATTAAAATTTTTATATGTATTTTAACCAGTTATAGAGTACTTATACTTTCTGCTGCAGATGCTGTATTTTCAAAATGAATTTTTTCTAGTACAATATGTTAAAACTTCAAGAGCCCTCGATGAAATTTTCCTTTTAATAATGGGTTGAAATTTAGATTCCTTGAAGATTATCATTGATGAATAATAACATATTTTTCAACATAAAATATTGGCATGAAATGGAGAACCCGGTTTTAAATAAAGCATAATTTAATTTCATAAACGCATTTCCAGGGATACTTGTGCAACTATTTAGAATTAGTAAATCATTTTAGTGCATGTTAAGATGCGCATGACCCACTGAAAAATTCTACGAAAATATTATTAATCACCATAGGGTTATATAAATTCGGATAGGTGAATATTGCTATTGGAAGGTTATTTGTGTAGAAATTTTTCTATCAAAAATTCGTTAAAGATCTACACAAATATTAAATATAGCTTTGATATCACTTGTTGGAAATCTGACAACTAATAAACAACTACACAATCACAATAGAAAAAATAAACACAAGAATTTTTAACATGGTTCTACAATACTCTTTACCTATGTTCACGAGTCAATCATTATTTCACTTCTTTTGTAACTTTTTTTATGGAGGAAAATTGCTAAAGCTCACTAACCATAATACACAATTGTTTAGACAAAACTATATGAAAAATCTTTTCAAACAGTACATAATTTTTATAAACAAAACTGTGTGAAAACTCTACTCAAACAATACACAATTTGTTTAGATAAAATTGTGTGAAAACCCTCCCCAATCTCACAATCCAAACTCTAATACACCCAATATTCACTCAACTCTTGGATCCCTGTAAAACATCTTTTATAAGTTAAATTGATGTTTGGCTTATTGCATCTCTACATCCGATTAACTATTCCTGCTTCAAGAATAGGGTTAGAGATCACTTCTCTTGATACCTATATTTATAGCCTTTAATAATTTGTTCACCAAGTTGCGTGCTCACCAATGAGCTTGTTTTTCATACTAAGTAACTTTTGGACCCATACCAATAAATTATGAGATAAAAAAATCTCAATATTGATCAAACTGTGGATCAGGTTTATCTCTACCTAATCAAACTCTATTTTAATCGAGCATTCAATACCATTTAATTATATTTTGGGCTTAATCCAAACAATTTGCACATTCATCTTGTTAGTGTCTACACCTTCACTTGAAGCACTATTTTTACCCTTGTTGGTGACTTCACCTTTGGACTTTGGTAACTACACCTTCACCTAAACTCTTAAGTCGTTGATTAAAAATTTTATGGAAAGTTTATTAACCTACTTTAGAGTTATATAGGTTGGTTTGAAAAGCTAAGTAAAAAGGAGTAAAATAAGAAAGGTAAATGAAAGGGAAAAGTGACATATTTCACGGGTCCTACATAGGAGAAAACTGTTTTAATATTGTTAGAGTTTGCACATACTTCACGGGTCCAGAATTGTAAACCTCCTGACGATCACATTTTGGGCCTGAGTTTTCTACCTCACTGTTTGGGATTGGACCCATAAACAGCCGCGGTTAGTAGCAGGGCAAGAACCCTAGTTAAGGTTTCTTAAGTTGCTTATAAATACTATCTATGTACTGGGCACAAAACATACGAGAGACTTGATAAGTTGATTATAGTGAAACTTCTTGCAGGACGCAACACTATTCTGGGGTGAACCTGGGTATATCATGTTTTATTATTTTCTTTCTGTTTATTCTCATTATTCGTGTAATTGACATGTCTCGAATCGTTCATGTAGAATATAGGCATGCTACAGCGGCGTCTTCCACAAAAATTCCTTCAAAAAGTAACATATTTCGTTTATGAATAATATTTTTAGTATTCATAAAATAAAATTTACAATATTGTCAAAGATTCCTTCAAAATACTACAGAATTTGTTGATTCTCATTTATAGACGTCATGCATGCTTGTTTTGTTATGTTTGTAAATCATTGAGGACGGCTATCGTCAGTCGTGCAAGTGGATGACTAGATGTGCATGATCACCGCACATGAAATTTGATAGATTAAATTTTAGTTTTTAAAAGCCTATAACGTAATTGTACTCAAATTTTCATTTCTAAATTTTGGATAGTGAATTTTAGTCTTGTTTACATTGCCTATTTATCTGTATAAAATCAGTTGTACCTTTTTTTCATTCTTTTTGTTTATTATTTTCCTTACTAGAATCATATTTCCCCACCGCACATCCAGATTAGAACCATTTGAACAATATGACTATATATTACACACGAACAGAGGAGTGACATGCATTGCTCTACTAATCAAAATAGATTTAAATTTTGCATATTTAATTTGAATGTTAACTTGTAATTGCAATTCTAGCACGCTAAAATTCTCATTAATATTGTATGTCAGATGATATGTTACTATGATTAATTTTATGATAAATTACAATTATTATGATTAATTGAACTTGATGTTTCAAAAGAGAGTCATCGCTACAATTACCTTCATTACAAATATAAAAATAAAAAACAATCTTAACTTATTAAAAAAAAAGCTTTTCCCTATAAATAATTTTTCTGTAAGATAATTAAATAATATAACAGCAATCTTTTCCGGATTGTCCATCTGAGGGGGCAGCTAATAGTGTCATGCCATCTATGTACTCTGGCTACGACACTTGGGGGCTTTTGATGATGATATGATCGGCCTGATCACCGAGCAGCTAATACATCCCGTTCACTGTATATCTTGAGATCCGCTTAGTGTTTTCGTCTTTATTTCCTGAAGAAAATTTTGAGCTCAGGAAAAGATGAAGAGAATTTATGCAGGTTCACAATTTCATCACCCTTTCAATTCTTCTCGTGAAAAATCCTATGCACGATCCCGAATCCAGGGTGGAGGGCTAGGAGGAGGAGAAAAAGAAAGAAGAGAGGTAGCAGCAATTGAAGGAGGTGAACAGAAAAGGATTGCATGGGTTTATTTTCTTTTCTTTGAAATGCCGTGAACAACAACCATTTGATCGTACTTTTCTGATAATCCATCAATCTAAATCATGCTGATAGAACAATAAGTTTTACGCAATGAACAAAAATACTTGATAACCTCACTTTCTACCAAAAAATTTCAATAAGCAAGATTTGATTATGCTTGGTTTATATTCGTCAAAAAGCATTAAATTGCGAATCCATCTTACAATATTTCAAAGATTTCCTCAAGATTACATATTAAAATTCGCTGATTCTCATTTATAAATGCAATCCACTTTTTTTAGTATGTAAATAAATTTTTGAAAATTGTTACTATCAGTTGTGCACGCATGTGATTGAGAGCTCGTTTAAACAACAAGAGTGTAATTTAATAAATATTTTATTTATGATATTTTAGGTGGAATGTAATTGAGTTCAATTTTATTTTTAACTTTTGTCAATTCTAGTTTAGTTTACCGTGCCTGTTTACCATATGATGTCAACTGTATATATTTTAATTCTTTTTGTTTATTTTTTTTATGAGAATTATACTTCCTCACCTCATATCCAGATTTGAACCCTAGAAAAACCATTATTATATATTACACACATAGCAGTGGCATGCATGGGCTTAATTACTATTCAGAAAGTATTTGAAATTTACATAATTTAGTGGGAAAACAATTTTTCATAATTGCAATTCAAGCGTATTAATTTTCCCTTTTGAATGTCATTTTTCTCATTGAAAAAGGAATGCACCTAGCTACCTGGTGTTCCTTTCTATTATTTTAAACATATTTTCTCCATGGAAAATTGATTCATGTTTTTGTTAAAAAAAAATGATATCTTTGAATCATGGAGTATCTATGATATTATCATAGTTAGAGTTTTAGACTAAAGTGAGTGTTTAGATGCATCATGTGAATTTTTGTTTGTTTGATATTTAATAATGGGTTAATTACATTAAAAGTTTTTAATATTTTAATTTTAACAATTGAGTTCCTAAAATTTCTATTCTATCTTTTAATCAGTCATATAAAGCACCTGTACTACTTCTGCTGTAGATGTTTTATTTTTTTTAAAAGAAAAATATAACTTTACTGATAATAAAACATTACAATATATATGGCAGGAGATCCCCACACCGAAGTAAACACAACACAAAACCCATCTTGATATTTTTGACAAATACAAAATTTCTACTAACGTTCTCATGCTTCATTTATTTTAATTGAAGCGATGTTTACGTTCAAGTACAATCATACATAATATAATTAATAATGTCAAGATCGAGAGTATTTCATATGACGTGAAATCACACAAATACAAGCTTGATATACATGAATGGACACCAATATAACTTAAGAGCTTAAACTCATAAGTCTTAAACCCAAACCATGTACATAACTAGAGGTGGCAAAATCTGACCCCACTCGAAAATCTGACCTGATTAACCCGAAACTCGAAAACATATTAAAATAAATTGACCCAAACCCGATTTGATCCAAACCCGAGACACCCGAAACTCGAAATTACCAGTGCCCAAAACAACTCGAAATCTGAAATGATCCGAACCTGAAACGACCTGAACCCGAATGACCCGAAAAGACCCGGACTCAAACGATCCAAAACTCGAGAGAACCCGAATCCGACTTGATACGAAACCCGAAACGACTTAACTCAAAACTTGAATTAACGTAATTTTTTTATTAAACTGATGGTGATAAAGTGAAAATTATTATCTCAATATCTCATATATACTTATAATTATAAATAAAATGGAGATAAAATGAGTATTGAATTTGAAATTTACTCATAAGAAACATGAAACTAATATAGATATAATTATTATTTAAAAAATAGAATTAAATGGGTCATAGGTCATAACCGTGTCAACATTATTCACCAGACCTGTGAAATTAATCAAGTCCTAATCGTGTTATTTCGAGTTGGCAGGTTAACCTGCGACGCGACAAAATTACGACATGAACCCGATTAGTTAATATAGATATTATAGATTAATTGTGTATCTGCGCAATGCACGTGGTTATTTAAAAAAATATATTTGGTTAAAAAAATTCAAGAGCTAATATCGTATATTCGTATTAGAAAAATGTAAGAATCATCATTTAAATTAGTTAATTTTATATCAAGATATTATTGTGATTTTAATCTTTAATCTCATATTCAAAATTTTAAACATCTCATATTTGAATCTTTTTTATAATTTGATTTTTTTATATTATTTGAGTTATAAGTAAATATTAAACCCTGAATTCTAAACCCTAAACCCTATATCTTAAACCCTAAACCCTAAAGGGCAAAGGCAAAACCTTAATCCTCTATTTTACTTGAAAAAAAATAATGATATATGTAGACCAAGAGGCGGTGAATTGGGTTTTTAAAAACATTTTGCAATTAACAAACAAGTTTTAACAATTTACTCAAGGAAAGCAGACAATAAATAAAATACTTAAAATTAAAGTAGTAAAGGAAGAAAATATGCAAATTTCGTTTATAGTTGTTCGGCAGTATCAGAATCACTCTGACCCTATGTCCACTCTATTCAAGGAACCTCCTTGAAACAATCCACTAATGATAGTCGAGCAACTTCACGAGTATTACCCGAACATTACAAGTACTCTTCTACAAAGAAATTATAAGGAATTGTTTAAATCCTAGACACTAAGAGAAAGAGAGTTTCTCTCACTGGTTGTTTTTACTTTCATCCTTTTGTAGCCATCACATATTTGCTACATAAAGCTTTTGCAGCAGAATTTAGTATATTTAGCAGCAAAAAATTTCGCTGCAAAAGATTTATTTTCTTGTAATACTGGACAGAGAAAAAACAAAAGAGTACTCTAATGCTAGATTGTGTCTTTAATTTTTGCTTTATTGTAAAATCGTATACAAAGAAGACATCTTTGTGTCTTTCTTTTGGATTCTATGATGAATTTGTTGCTTAGAATGATTCGCCCCCATCTCCCAATTCTTAAATTAATGAGAAACCGAAATATCTCTGTTCAAAAAAGAAAAAAAAATGGTCTTTTGCTATCTGTATAGTTCCATCCAGGCAACAATCCTTGTTTCATGTTGTAGGGGTAGAGGTTAGCTACTTTGGATTTGGCTTTTCATATGTAGGATTTTCTGCCTCTTTTTTTACTGTGTTTGAAATTTTTTTAACAGAAAAAGAGAAAATTTTATTGCTAAAAATAAAATGATACAGTAATTACAAACCTATCATCTGCAAAATCTTCACAAACGACCTAAACCACCAAGACAAACAGACTTACACAACAGAGTCCTTAAGAATTGCAGAGATTGAAAGAGGGAGAAGATTAGAGAATTTTGAAGAAATTGATTTCTAATACTCTCTTCTAGGCCAGCTCATGATTGCTAGCACTGAAATCTAGGAAACAAACTAACGGACTCTGACTCACAGAATTTAACTAATCAACAGAGCAACTAGCCAATCATTGACTGCTGGATTGATTAGGCCAATACAAGTAAGTAAACTAACTTCTCTTCTAATGCTTGAATTCCTTGAGCCAAGCTGAGGTTCCTTTTACTCCTTATTTCTTAAGTTTCTGTAACATCATCTTCAAGCTACATCCTTGAGTCCTTCCTTTAATCCCGCAGCTTCTTCTTCCTCAATTCCAACTTCTATTCTAGTTTCTTCTTCTTCTTCCTTGTTGAATTTAAGAGAGGAAGTGAGACAATACAAAAAGAAGAATTGTATTGAATGGTGTGATTTACTTACAAAGGGAGCTATCCTATTTATATAAGCTAATAGGAGAAGCAAAGCTATACACAACCAATGTAGGATTATCCTATTTATACAAGCTAATAGGAGAAGCAAAGCTATACACAACCGATGTGGGACTAAGCCCATATAATGCATTAACATCCCCCCTCAAACTCAAGGCGGTAAGTGGGAGGTGAACTTGAGTTTGGAAACCAGAGAGTGAAAGCGTCCGGGTGGATGAGCCTTAGTGAAAATGTCAGCTGTCTGATCGGTTGAACTGACGGATTGTAGACGAACCGTATTCTGGAGAATGTGATCACGGATGAAGTGGATATCATTCTCGATGTGTTTTGTACGCTCGTGGAAGACATCATTGTGAGCGATCTGAATAGCACTCCTGTTGTCACAGTGTAGGATAGTGGCAGCAGGAGAAGAGATACCCATGTCAGCGAGTAGCCATCGAAGCCAGAGAAGTTCTTGAGTTGCATCAGCCATGACACGATATTCAGCTTCAGTACTGGAGCGAGCAACCACAGTTTGTTTCTTACTACGCCAGGAAATGAGAGAATTGCCCAAAAAGAAACAGTAACCAGTGGTTGAACGTCTGTCGGTGGGGTCTCCGGCCCAATCGGCATCAGAATAGGCTTGTAAAACGGGGGCAGACTGTGCTGAGAAATGAAGCCCATGAAATAAAGTACCCTTGACGTACCTAAGAATGCGAAGAACAGCCGAGTAATGGGTGGTCCGAGGAGCGGACAAGAACCGACTGACCTGATGAACGGCATAGGCAATGTCAGGGCGAGTGACAGTAAGATATACAAGACTTCCAACCAGTTGATGATATAGAGTGGCATCCTGAAGAGGTGAACCATCGAGTGGGGTAAGTCTGACATTCGGCTCGAGAGGAGTAGTGGCAGTGGTTGAGTCAGTGATCCCAGCCTTGGAAAGGAGGTCCGAGGCATATTTGGCCTGAGAGAGAAAAAATCCATCAGAATTAGATGAGACTTTGAGGCCAAGAAAATAGGTGAGCACGCCAAGATCTTTCATCTCGAATTGGCCACTGAGAAACTTTTTGAGTTCAGAAATACCATGTAGATCATCTCCAGTAATAACCATATCATCCACGTATAGTAAAAGAATGATAATACCGTTGGTAGTATGGCGGATAAACAGAGCTGAATCATGAGCATTCGGTGTGAACCCAAACTGATGAATGGTAGTGCTGAATTTGGCAAACCAGGCACGTGGAGCTTGTTTCAAACCATATAGGGCACGACGAAGGCGACAAACTTTGTTTCGAGGGGCATCCAAGCCGAGAGGTGTATGCATATAGACTTCCTCAAGAAGATCCCCATTGAGAAATGCATTTTTGACATCCATTTGAAATAGAGTCCATCTTCGAATGGCGGCGACAGCAAGGAGTGTACAGACGGATGTGAGCCTCGCCACTGGAGCAAATGTCTCTTCATAGTCAATGCCATATTCCTGAGCAAATCCCTTAGCAACAAGTCGGGCTTTATATCGTTCAATAGAGCCATCAGAAAGTGTCTTGATCTTAAACACCCATTTGCACCCAATAGGAGTTTTTCCAGGGGGCAGATCAACAATATCCCAGGTATGAGTTTTAGCTAGGGCCTGAAGTTCTTCATCCATTGCTTTCTGCCAAAGTGGATTAGTACTAGCCTCCTTATAGGATTGAGGCTCATGCAGATGAAGTATAGTGGAAAAACAATGATAATCACAATGGTAATCAGCAACATGAGAAGGGGGATGAGTTACCCTGGTAGATCTGCGGGGGTGATCTGGAGGATGGCTCTCAGAGGGAGTTGGTGCAGACTCATCAGACATAGGAATATCCTCGGGCACGACCGATTGAGTCGGAGAGGTTAGTTCAGTTGAGGGTTCTGGAGCTGGAGCTGGGTCCGGAACGGAAGGGGTGATATCGGCTGGTGATTCGGAGGTGGACTCAACAGTACCTGAAACTGGATTCTCAGGAAATAACTCAATAGATGGATCAGTAAAGAATCTGGAGTTAGTGATGGTTGACATGTCAAATGACTGTAACGAAGAGAACATTTGATGTTCCCAAAAAATGACATGACGAGAGATACGAAGAGTTTTAGAAATAGGATCCCAGCACCGATACCCCTTATGTTCAATGCCATATCCAATGAAACAACACAGATGAGCCCTTGGTTGTAATTTGTTGTGTTCATGTGGTTTGAGAAGAACAAAACAAGCGCAACCAAAGACTCTGAGGTTAGAGTAATCAGGAGATTTACCAAAAAGACGCTCGAATGGAGACTGATTTTGGATTGTAGTGGAAGGGACACGATTGATTGTGTACACTGCGGTTAAGGCAGCATCACCCCAGAAACGTTCAGGACATGATGACGAAATGAGTAGAGCACGAACAGTGTCAAGAATATGTCTATGTTTGCGTTCGGCTCGTCCATTTTGTTGGGAGGTTCCAGGGCACGAGCGATGGGGAAGCATGCCATTTTTGTGAAGTAGGTTTAGAAAAACATGGTCTTTATATTCCATTGCATTATCTGAACGAAAAATTTTGATATTCCGAGAGAATTGAGTTTGAACCATAGAAGAAAAATCAGAATATATTTGAAAGAGTTCAGATCTGCTTTTCATAAGAAACAACCAAGTATAATGAGAATAGTCATCCACAAATATAACAAAATAACGAGCACCACCCATGGATGTATGAGGAGAAGGCCCCCAAACGTCAGAATGTACTAAATCAAAAGGTGCAAGGGAAACAGACTGACTCTCATTAAAAGGTAAAGCTGATTGTTTTGCAAGTTGACAATGAATACAATGAAAAGACTCATGCTGAAGTGATCCTAACTGACCACTAGAAATAAGAGAACGTAGAGGGCTGGATGAAGTGTGACCTAACCGAGAGTGCCACAATTCCACAGGAGAGAGTGCTGGGATGGATGCGGCTGATTGGTTTGGTGATGGTGATGATGGGACTTGGAGGTGAGTAAGCTCAAAGAGGCGTCCAACTTTACGGTCGGTTCCAAGGAGTTTTCCTGTCTGAGGGTCCTGCACACGACAACCAGTAGAAGAAAAATGCAAATCAAGTCCAAGATCACATAGTTGTCCAACAGATATAAGGTTAAGCGTAAGATTAGGAACCAAATATGTGTCAGGGAGAGACAGATGAGAACTATCAACATGTCCAGTGTGACTGACCAACATATTTGATCCATTGGCAGTGTGAATAGTAGGTGCATGCTCATCACGAGTTTTAAAGGAAAATATGGAGGCATCAGAAGTCATATGATTTCAACAAGCAGAATCAAAATACCATCTGGATGTACCTGGTGTAGCTGACATGGCTATATTGTTACCAGTTTTAGTTAGAGCCTCGGTAAGAATGGTGCATAAACCACTCCAATCAGGTGAAGAGCTGGATGAAGTTGGTGTAGCATCAGTGGCTACAGCAGCAGTATTCTTTGACTTGGAATAGAACCGATTGTATGAGCCTCGTGAGCGATATTGGTTCCCATTTGACTGATTTCCAGAAGGAAGTTTAGGGCAGTCTGCAAGATAGTGACCCGGTTCTCTGCAGACTTTACATAGGCGAGAAGGACATTTGAGCAATTCATGCCCTTGTGAATGACAATACTTGCAATATAAGGGCTTCTGGTATGAGTTTGTCTTGGCAGCTTGTGTGGCAAGAGCAACGGGTGCTGCAAGGGCAACATCTGTATGAGATCCCTGTAATGTGGTGAGACGTGTTTCCTCACTGAGTAGATCAGAAAGAACGTCGTTTAAGGGAGGTATTGCGCCTCGGTGTAGGATTGAAGCTCTTACAGGTTCAAATTCCTCTCTCAAGCCCATCAGGAATTGCATAATGCGTGTCTTAGTTCGGTACTTTCCATGAACATTGGCGTCTTTTGTGCATTCCCAAGTTGGCTCAGTGAGAGCTAACTGGTTCCACACGGCAGTCATCTGAGATAGAAAGCTGTTGATAGTTTGTCCAGGTTCTTGGCGCATGCTATGAAGGATGGAAAGAAGACGATACCGATTTGAGATGTCTGCCCTGGTGTAGCGGTGTTGGAGAAAATCCCAAGCTTCTTTAGCTGTATGGAGTGTACCAAATTGAAGTTTGATTTCTGCGATAATAGTGGCACGAAACCATGTGAGAATCTGGTGATTTTTGCTATCCCAGTCCTCTAGACGGTCAACATATTTGTCAGCATCTTCATCGTCTTTCTTCTTGGGTTCAGTGATATCTCCAGTCACGTAACGCCACAATTTATGTCCACGGAGGAAACCAGACATTTCTTGAGCCCACACAACATAATTAGATTCATCCAGAACAGTAGTAATAACCCGGGGTAAGTATGATTCAGCCATAGGCACAAAGAGGAAGGTGAACCTCCAAGAAACCGGTGATGTGGCGATCAACTGATGATGTGGTGGTCAACGGGTGACGTGGCACTGACGTGTCAGTGAGGTGGCGTTGATGTGGCTTTTAGGGCTGACGTGACAGCAGCGTTTCTGAAACAGGAGCGGCAGCAGATGTGATGTCAACAGGTGACGTGGCACTGACGTGGCAGTGAGGTGGCGTTGATGTGGCCTTTAGGGCTGACGTGGCAGCAGCGTTTCTGAAACAAGAGCGGCAGCGGAGATGATGTCGATGAGACTCCGACTATAGTGATGACCCAACAGGTATGAAAAGGATATACTAAAAGTTTTTCTGATGTGAAGGATCCACTAATAGTGGCAATCACAGAGCATACTCAACTCTTAAAATTCCGAGAACCATTATGGCTCTGATACCATGTTGAATTTAAGAGAGGAAGTGAGACAATACAAAAAGAAGAATTGTATTGAATGGTGTGATTTACTTACAAAGGGAGATATCCTATTTATATAAGCTAATGGGAGAAGCAAAGCTATACACAACCAATGTAGGATTATCCTATTTATACAAGCTAATAGGAGAAGCAAAGCTATACACAACCGATGTGGGACTAAGCCCATATAATACATTAACATTCCTCATCAGTTCTAGCTTCTATTCCAGATTCTTCTTCCTCAATTTCAGTTCTGTCATGTTGATGTTATCTTTATCAAAAGTTGCTGCTTCTTCTGAAGAATTTTGTGTAACAGATGATGGAATTGGAAACCTGGTCAATTTTTCACCCAAGAGTATTCCAAGAGTCTACGTTCCATCTATGTACTCTTGCTGCAGCACTTGGGGGTGCCTTTGATGATGATGATGATCAACGTTTCTAGTTTGCTTCGTAGGGTACTATAGCTAGCGGACCACCATTCCTAGAGTTTAGAGAAAAGTGATCGAGTAGCCAAGAAATGAAATGGAGTATGGAATGGAAAGGAAAGGAAAAGAATGACATATACATATAATATTGTCTTGAATTGTTAGCTACATGCAACAACAGGGAGGAGGGTGGCACATATATAAGTAAGGAAAAGAACAGGTTTGCAATAAATGGAATAATAAATTTTTTCGATTCAGTAAAAAATATAACTAAATAATGATGTGACGTCATATGTGTGTATATATATATATATAAACAATAAATTATTTTTCTTTATAAATAAACAACTAACAAATTTTCTTAAACGAGCACGCAGCTGCAGCTCCCAAATTTTCTTAAATGAGCTGGCATATTTTTATTCGGTAAAGATTTCTCGCAAGTGACTGTTAGGATGGACGCGTACATACATTCTTCGCACTCTCAAATGTGTAGTACACATGTCAATATTAGATTTTTGTACATAGTTAAAGTCATGTAATAGAACAAATAGGCAAATGTTCATTTATAATTGTCACTTTAATATGATTTAAGCCATATTTTATCCACGGTTAAATATTTACAAAATTTTGTGCAAAATAATTAAGGTTTAGATTAGATATTAGAATTATGAAAAAAAAAAGTTATTTTTGTAATTATAAAATTCTTGTTGATAACTAATAAGACATTCGTTTAGTGGTAAAAAAATTCGATGTTGAGGTATTGAGAGTTTGAGATCACAAAATCTAAAGCTCAATTTTTTTTAGTGTATGGATTATTTATTTAATTTACATATCAATTATTTTTTTTATTTTAAATAGATAACGATTATATTATTGATTTATCATTAATGTATGTTAGATAAAAGGTTAAAATGATTACTTTTGTAGTAAATTACAATTACCATGATTAACTGAACCCGAATATGCAAAAGTGATACACCAGGTAAGCACAGTAACAGTTCAAGAGAGGAAAATCCCTTTATACAACATATAACTACAATTACAAAAAAAAAGTAGAGAAAACTTTCTTAACTTTTTAACTAAAACATAAGATATTCCTTATACTTCTTATCTTTCTCAAAGATGTCTAGTCGTGCCATCACTCTGACAGCAGCACTTGGAGGGGGGAGCTTTTGATGATGATAATCACGGTACAATTGCTAGAGGATGAGGCATTGAATAAAATTCCTCATCTGTAATTTCCTTAATGATCACCATTATTAGAGTCTACTGAGAAGTGGCCAAGATATGAAATGGGGATCAAGAGATTTTATTCGGTCTTTTGTTTGAAATGCCATGAACAACAACCTTTTGCTCGTATTTTGCAGATAACACATCAATCTAAAGCATGCTGATATAAAATATTTTTTATGCAGTGAAAAAAAAATACTTTCTCACTTCACTTTCTACCAATTTTCTCTGTGAGTAAGGTTTAGTCACAATTTGGTTTATATAGGTTGAAAAGCATTAAATTTCAAATCATTTTAAAATATCTTTAAAGATTATATTAAGATAACATATCAAAATTTCTTGATTCTTATTTCTAGATAGAATGGACTTTTTTTAGAATGTAAATACCAAAATTTGATTTATATAAGCTGAAAAGCATTAAATTTCAAATCATTTTACAATATCTTCAAAGACTACATTAAGATAGCATACCAAATTTTTTTGATTCTCGTTTATAGATATAATGGATATTTTTTAGAATGTAAATACCAAAATTTGGTTTATATAAGCTGAAAGCATTAAATTTCAAATCATTTTACATTATCTTTAAAGATTACATTAAGATAACATACCTAAATTTCTTGATTCTCATTTATAGACAAAATGGACTTTTTTTAGAATGTATACCAAAATTTGGTTTATATAAGCTGAAAAGCATTAAATTTCAAATCATTTTACAATATCTTCAAAGATTACATTAAGATAACATAAGTCATTTTACAATATCTTCAAAGATTACATTAAGATAACATACCTAAATTTCTTGATTCTTGGACTTTTTTAGTATCTGAATACTTTGTTGAATATTGCTATCATAAGTCATTCACATACGAGATTTTACGTGTGTAAACATGCACGTGCAATTTGACAGATATTTTATTTATATTTTTAAATTGCAATGTACTTGAGATCAATTTCAATTTTAATTTTTGGATACTCAATTATAGTCTAGTTTACATGAACCATTTATAAGATGACATCAATTTTACAGATTTGTTTAGTTTTTTTTTCTTTCACAAAAATCATACCTTCCCATATTATATTCAAATTTTAACTCTGAAAAACACATTATTATGTATTATGCACAAACAGAGTAGTGACATATATATATATATATATATATATATATATATATATATATATATATGCATGCGCTTAAATCAGAATTGATTTTGAAATTTACATAATTTAATGTGTAATTGAAATTCGACCACCTAAATTTTCCATGTTGAATGTCATTTTTCCCATTGAAAAAGGAACATACCTAGTTAGCTGATGTTCTTTCCTATTATTTTCTTTACTAGAATCATATTTCCCCACCTCACATCCAGATTAGAACCATAAGAACAATATTAGTATATATTACACACAAACAGAGCAGTGACATGCATTGCTCTACTAATAAAAACTAAAATTCCTTTTCATATATATATATATAACATGATATCGAAAATACCCCTATTAAGTCAATTGTGTGTCACATTTTCACTTTTCTTTATTTCAACAAAATATTAAAGAGAATAAAAGATAGAGGGTCCAATATTCCTATTTAACATAAATCCTACAGATATTATAGTTAGAGAAGAATTTTGATTAGACCATTTCGAGATAGTAAATTAATGCATATAAAATCTTTAAAAATTGAAGAGCAATTTTCGTTTATAAAAAATAGGAGATTTATTATTAATGAGATTAATGTCAGTAGAAACCTTACATGATTGGATGGGCCATACGTTAGTTTTCTTTTTAAATGTAATGAACAACAGCTTTTTGCTCCCCTTTGCTGATAACCCATCAATCTAAAACATGTTATTAAGAACATTTTTTATTCGGCGAACAAAAATATTTTATCACTTTATTTTCTATCAAATTTCTATGAACAAGACTTTGGGACACTTTGGTTTATATAAACCGAAAAGTATTAAATTTCAAATCACCTTCTAATATTTTCAAGATTAAGATAACGTACCAAAATTTGCAGATTCTCATTTAAAGTAAAAATGCATGTTTTATTAGTGTCTGAATAATTTGTTGAAGATTGCTACCATTGGTCTGCACAAGCACGACTTAGCGCGTGTGAGCATCACACGTACAATTCGATAAGTATTCATTGGTCTGCACACGCACGACTTAGCGCGAGTGAGCATCACACGTACAATTCGATAAGTATTTTATTACGTTTTTTTTAACTGTATTGTAACTGAGCACAAGTTTTATTTTTAATTTTTGGATAGTAAATTCTAGTCTCATTTACCATTCCCATTTATTAGATGATGATATCAATTGTATATAATTTTACGGTATCTTCAAAGATTACATTAAGATAACATACCAAAATTTCTTGATTCTCATTTATAGACATAATAGACTTTTTTTAGTATGTGAATACCAAAATTTGGTTAATATAAGCTGAAAAGCATTAAATTTCAAATCATTTTACAATATATTCAAAGATTACATTAAGATAATATACCAAATTTTCTTGATTCTCATTTATAGACAGAATGGACTTTTTTTAGTATGAAATACCTTGTAGAAGATTGCTACCTTTAGTCATCCACATACGAGATTGTACGTGTGTAAACACGCACGTGCAATTGATAGATATTTTATTTACATTTTTTTTAACTGCGATGTAATTGAGATCAATTTCAATTTTAATTTTTGGATACTCAATTCTAGTCTAGTTTACATGAACCATTTATAAGATGATATTAATTTTACAGATTTTTTTTAGTTTGTTACAAGAATCATACCTCCCCGGCTTATATTCAAATTTCAACTCTAAAAAACGCATTATTATGTATTACTCACAAACAGAGGAGTGACATATGTATATATACGCTTACCAATGAGAAATGATTTTGAAATTTACATAATTTAATGCAGAAGTAATTTACGGTAATTGAAATTCGAGCGCGTAAATTTGGTTTATATAAGTTGAAAAACATTAAATTTCAAATCATCTTTGGAATAATTTCAAAGATTATCTCAAGATAACTTATCAAAAATTGTTGATTCCCATATATAGACATCATGCACGTTTTTATCATGTGATTGCTCAATGAGAACTAGGGGTGAGCATGGAATCTGGTTGACCCGCGAATCTAACCCAAACCGATATAATGAGTTGGATTGGGTTGGGTTATGGGTTCAAAATTTTCAATCCGACTCAAACCAGTAACCCAGTCAAATATATAATTATATATTTTATATTTATTAAATATAAAATTGTGCATAAATAATTATAGTATAATTGTAAAATATATAATCATAAAATATTTATTCTGATTACTACTAGTGTGTAAAATTATATGTAGCAAATACTCCAATATCCAAACATGTCTCATACTTTCCAATCATATAGATTTTAATTTCAAATATTTACACTAGAAACAAATACTAATTTCGAGTTATGAAATAGTTTTCATAATTATTGTTACGTATAACTTCAATCAAAATAAATTGATGCACAATTAACTTATGCTAACAAAATTTTGATTTCTTGTACTATTGTAACTATAAAATAAACACAGAAATTAACACTCTAACATGTAAGATTCCAGTTAGGATCAATGTATGCAGATAAGCTTATATTACAAAAAAGATGTACCATAATGTTGATGGAAGAAATATTGAATGCATGATAAAACTTAGTAATACCAACTTGCTGGAAGTTTTTTATGCAAACATTATTGAACCATTTAATTTGCCCCTATGTGACCTTTTAAGAGTCTCTACATCGCTTTCAAGTGCATTAAAGCATAGTCCAAAAATTAGACTAATTAGTGAAAAAGCATTAGCACGACCAAAAAATGGTGAGTTACTAAAATATATTATTAGCAACTATCTAGAAATCCAGATTTTCTTTGTAATTGAGCAATCTTCTAAAGTAAGTTAAAGTAATGTCAACTAAAGCAGTTTCTAGCGCAACATTTATATGAAGATTGTGTTTTTCAATATAAAGATGAATCTATATTCCAACATCAATGACTCCAAGTTGTGAGCATGCAGATAAGCAATTGACCATGGTCACTTCATCAAGCTTTATATTACTCGATTGCATTTCATAAAACAATACCAAAGCATCCTTACCAAGTTTGGCTTGAACGTAGCCTCCAATTATGGTATTCCATGGCACAACATCCTTCTTTTACATGTCATCAAAAAGTTTCTTAGCAGTATCCAAAAAAAAAAACAAATTTAGCATAGCCTACAACCATTGTAGTCCATGAGACAATTGTTCTCTTTTCCATGTTATCAAATATTATTTGTGCTGTTAAGCACATACATTTTACTTGTAATATGAATGAGTTTAGTTTTGGATTTAAGATAATATTTTTTTTTTTGTTATGTAATATGTATGGTTTAATTATTTAGTAAAAAAAATATATCAACTCGGTAACCCAAACCGATTAGAATGGATTGGATTGAGTTGAGATCGGATGGGTTCATGGGTTGGTTGGGTTGAGATTTTTTCAACCCGATATAAATGAGTTATGTTAAATTTTTAGGTTAACCTGACTCAAACCGACCCACGCTCAAATCGACCCACGCTCACCCCTAATGAGAACTACTACCATCAGTAATGCATGCACACAAATTAGAAAGAATGAGCACAGCACGTACAATTTGATAGATTTTTTATTGAGTTTTTGAAATAATGTTACCAAATTTTACAATGAACATGGTAACTCTTTGATTTATATAAACCGAAAAACATTAAATTTAGAATCATCTGGTAATATTTTCAAATATTACCTCAAGATAACTTACCAAAATTGTTGATTACATCTTATTATAGTATCTCATTTAAAACTGCTACCATCAGTCATGCTACTTATAGACATCATCCATGTTGCACACGCACGACTTATTTATATATCATGGCCATTTATTCGATGATGTCAATGGTACATAAATAATTTTATTCTTTTTTGTTTATTTATTTTACAAGAAATATTATACCTCCCCACCTCATGTCCAGATTTGAACCCTAATAACACATTGTTATGTATTACCGACAAATAGAGCAGTGACATACATGGAATTACTAATTACCAGAATAGATTTGAAATTTACATAATTCAATGCTAAAGCAATTAGCGAGCATGTTAATTAATTTTCTCTATGGAATGTCTTTATTCTTATTAAGAAGAAAGCATAACATGTTGTATCAATTTTTTGGTAGATGAAAATTGATATATATATATATATATATATATATAACATAAATAAGAAATTGTATTAATGCTAAAAAGATTATAACGCAGAATTCCTGGGGCTTATATCATCAGAAGTATAGCAACCATGAAACAGAAGCAACCATGGTTTTAAATTGTGGCTGCTGCGTTGCGTAGTGGCCGGAATATTGCAGTTTCGGCATACTCTGAGTCTAATTTTGGCCAAAATGGTGGGGAACCTATTATATTAAAAAGAGAATTGTTGTTTTTTTAATTATGTTAAGAACCTTCAAAATATTGAAGAAATTGTTAAAAACATAAAAATAAAAAAATGAAAATGAAAAATATTTTCTAATGAGACCCAATTATTTTTTTTTCCATTCACATAATGTAAAATAGTTTTTCTTTTTTGCCTTTTTCAATCTCCTTACTCAAATTCAAGAGCTGAGATAGAGAGTGAGATAAAAAGACAGAGTGAGATACCAATTTTTACAAATCGTTTTGACTCCAACTTCAGAACAGATGGGTCCCTCAATTTCACATGTTGCGATCGCTACAGTCGGAGTCTAGGAAATGTTAAAGTTAGTGCATTCTTCATGAGATCAGATCTGTAGAATCCCTGACGAACACGGGGTCTCGTTTCCCGGATAGCGGTGTAGGTAGGGGTTAAGGGGCAGCGCTCTCGAAACTTTTGATCCATGTACATGAGTTGGGCATGGTTTTTTTACTTTACGGTTTGAGCTTGGGCCCATGAAGATCCATAGTTCTGCAGCAGAACAAAAACCTAATTAGACTCTAATTAGGACGTCTTAAGTTCAATATAAAAACTCTTTATGGACTGAGCATACATTGTAACATAGAGATTTGTGAGGTTGATAATAAGAAACTTCTGACAGGATGTAATCTTATTCTTTGGTGAACCTGAGTAAATCTTGTTTTTTTTTCTTTCTGTTTATAATTCGTGTGATTGACAGGTCTCGAATCATTCAGAAAATCTATTGGCTAAGACACAGACCGTTGGTGATAGTTAGATTAATGAGTGCAGAGAGATCAGAGATGCAAGACTTTTGTTTTGCAATGATGAAATTTGTATACCATTTAGCAAATGTGTAATTATTAATTGAACTTGTATTCAAATATATCTTAAGTTGGTCGAGTCATCCATCATGAACGATCAACCTGACCCGAAATCCAATAATTAGTAAGTATTGAAACTTTAAAAAAAAATGTGATTATCAGTTGAACTATGCTCAAACCACATACGTAATTTCTAATCCTTAATCCCAAAAAAGTCTGACGATCACATGGTATATATAAAAAAAAAAAAAAAAAAACTACTATATCACCGTCTCTAATAATACAATTTTGAACATTTTTACATCATGTCTGCAAACGATAATATTAACATGTAGTTTGTGCTAAAACCTTATCCGACCCTTACCATCATACAAAAGTTATGGTAGTTGTATTATTAATACTCTTCGGGAGCAGACTATTTGGAGATTATTTTTCCAATTAAAGATTATTGTATTTTTTTAGTTTTATGAAATCTTTATTTACCAAAAAAAAATTGTGTTCACATATAGTCTGGTTACAAGGAGAGTATAAGACAGCCTTATTTTGGCAGCTATATTGCGATTAAAAATATGTCCCAAAAAAATGAATAAATGGTGTCTAGGCATGATGACATGAATAACAGGTAGTTATTGTCGATCCCTTAGCTTGATTATATAAAACCATATTTATAGTACAGAGATTATATTGGAGATTTTTTCCGTAATTTTCTCTTCATTTCGATGCTTTGTTGCAAGGGTTGGGTACAAGATCCACATTTCTACATCATGTTGATGCTTATAAATAAAATTGCTTTTATGTAATCTTCGTTTTCTCTTTATTTCGATGCTTTGCTGTAAGTGGTGCAAGATCTGTATTTTTACATCGTTTTGATGCATCATGGATCAGCAGTTCCATCCAAGGAATCAACAGTTTCATGATAGAGATCATGAGTTCCACCATTGCAATCAGGAGTTTCTTGAGTGAAATTGAATCATCATTTCCAGCTGCAAAAAATATATATATTAGAGACAAAAGAAAATATTGTTAGAACAAGCAAGCTCATGATCAAGGGTAATGAAAACAAGGATTGTGGATGTAGTACTGGAAAACAAGGGTTCCTAAGAACTCTATAGAGTGGAAAAGAATGCGAAAAGTAAATGATAACTGAAGAAAAGCGGTAGTTACTGATCCAAGAGATGTTCAAAGTTTAACAAGCAAAATGAGGCAATAAGGGTCCGTAATATTTTGTTAATTGGATAATTCTAGCTAGTACTTCAAGCCAAAATATCGACTACAAAACAACCAAAATGAGAAATATTTTTACTTGTGTCAAAAAATATAAGATACCACTCTTTAATTCATGCTCATAGGCTCTTTAATTCAGAAGAGAAAATGTTATTTTTATTGAAGGAGTCCAGTACGTGGTTAAGAAGCAAGACTTGGAAAATAGCCAGGAGGGACAAGTAGTATAGCCAAAAGAATATCTCATGAACAAAATCTACTCGCGCGAATTATAATGAATCTCACTGAATTGATGATGCACAAGAAATAACTCCAATAATCAAGAAAAGTCATGTAGATGGGAGGTGTTTCAAGACAAGTTTGAGGTCATCGTTATCAGACACCATAAGTTTTATCTGCAGAGGAACCCTACCAAAGGGGGAGAACATACATATATATAAAAAAGAGAAGTTTACAGGACGTAAGTTTCCATATGAACTGACTACAGAAAAATCCAAAGAATTTAAAAGCCATAATCCGCATTACCTGAAGAATGGTCTCAGTTTGGCCTGAAGCATTAAGTATTCATGTTTCAATGCCTCCAGTACCGCCATGTACCTAAAGAAAAGACAATTATTTCCGTAAGGGAGAGCTTCTAGGTAAGATATAAAGCAGAAGCAATTAATGCCTAATGAAAACATACATGCACCGAGAAAAGAACTTACTACAAGTATAAGAAAAAGATACATTCATTTTATACCTAATGAAAGCAGAAGATTTTTTTTTTCTTTTTTTGAACGGTGATATTTCTGTTTCTCATTAGTTGAAGTATTGGAAAGATGGGGCAGCATCGTGCTGGCTTTTGCGTAGGTGCTTCATCATAGAATTTAGACACAAAATTAAAGAGACAATCTAACAGAAGAGTATCCCTTTTTTCTCTATTTTTATATCATTTTAAAATTTTCAGTTTTGTCTAACCTATTACCTAAATACAAGTTAATTCAATTATGTATGATTGTAAGTCTAGCGTAGCTTCAATAAAAAAAAAATTATACAAGAACGATAGAAGAAAATTTATTTTTTAAAAAAATAAATGGACAACAAATTATTGTTGTAAAGCTTGTAATTAGGTATGATAATCCAAATTGAGAAAAAACTTGTGATTTGAGAGTCCACCAAGCAAATACTTTATTAGGAAACTCGAGGTTCCGAGAATGTTTTAGAACTAAAATTCAAAATCTGATTTTTGTACTCAATTAAAATCAAGTAATAAAGCAAATACACAAAATTTTAACTATAAAATATCGCTATAATGTATGATTTAACCAATATCTCATCAAAAGTTTCGAAGTTGCCAAATTTTATAAGGAAAACCTAAGTTTAGATCAAGTATAAATTTTTTTTATCAAAACATGTTGATTTTCTTAACATTAAAATTTCATACCTATGGATAGGTCGACCGTATGCCAGTTTTCCTTTGAAATGCCATGAACAACAACCTTTTGCTATTCTCTACTAATAATCCCATCAATCTAAAGCATGATGATAAGAAATACTTTTTTTATGAATTAAAGGAAAATATTTTATCACTTTACTTTCTATGAAATTTCTCACTGAAAAAGATTTGACAACGCTTTGGTTTATATAAGTCCAAAAGCATTAAATTTTGAATCATCTTGCAATATTTTCAAGGATTACCTCGAGATAATATACCAAACTTGTAAATTCTCGTTTATAGACAAAATGTATCTTTTTTAGTATGTGAATAACTCTTTGAAGATTGTTACCATTAAACATGCACACACACAACTTAGCATGTGTCAGAACTGCACGTACAATTCAATAAACATTTTATTTACGTTTTCCAACTGTAATACATTGAACTCCAGCTTCATTTTTAAAATTTCGATAGTCATGAGTTTTAGTCTTGTTTACAATGCCCAACTTATTAGATGATATCATATGTATATATTTTTTCATTATGTTTTATTTATTTTACGAGAATTAATATTCCGACCTCATATCTAGATTTGAACCCTAAAAACAACATTATTATGTATGACACAAACAAAGCAATGACATGCATGGCTTACAAATTAGAATGGACTTGAAATTTACATAATCTAATGGACAAGCAATTTGTTGTAACTGCAATTTGAGAATGTTAATTTGCTCAACAAATTCCATTTTTCTTGTTAAGAAAATAACATATATCGATGTTTTTATTTTTGAGTAAATTTTATTTTTAATTCTTTTAGTTTACAACGTGTTTTTATTGGGTCTTTGAAGCTTAAAACGTACCTAGGTTTGGTACCTACTTCAATCAAGTTCTTCACCCAAATGATCTAGTAATCTCATTCACAGTAGGTTCATTCACATCAAGTTCATTCAGCATAGTCAAAAACAATTTTATCAAATTCAAATAGTCCAATCACATCGTTTGTTTTCACCACATTTTCATCAACTTCATTTAACTGGTCTTCCATTACTTCAACCACAACTCTATGTTCTAGATATAGTTCAATAACTCTTGACTTGGTAACTTTCATACACATAGCATACACATTTGAATAACTTATTAATGAAACAAAATCATTTAGGTGAAATACCTAATTAGAACGGATATCAAACTTAAAATGACCCAATATGGATGTTTTAACTTCTAAAGGCCAAATAGATGGCAATTGTATTATAAATTTTTGTTTGAGTTGTAATGTATATAAGTTATTTATTTGTTTTACATATCAGTTATTTTTTTTATTTAAAATAGATGACGATTGTATTATAAATTTTTGTTTGAGTTGTAATCAAATTGATCATTGTATTTATATATAGTATCGTTTCAATAAAAAAGTTTATTAATATGTTAGATAATAGGTTGAAATGATTACATTTATAGTAAATTACAATTACCATGATTAACTGAACCCGAATATGCAAAAGAGATACACCATGTAAGCACAGCTTAAGAGAGGAAAAATCCCTTTATACAACGTATAACTACAATTACAATAAAAAAAAAAAAAAAAAGGGTAAAGAAAACTCTCTTAACTTTTTAACTAAAATATAAGATATTCCTTGTACCTCATTTTTCTCAAAGAGCAGCACTTGGGGGGGAAGCTTTTGATGATGATAATCAACGGCTGATCTGTGATGTACGGTACAATTGCTAGAGGACGAGGCATTGAATAGAATTCCCATTCTGTAATTTCCTTGATGATCACCATTATTAGAGTTTACTGAGACATGGTCAAGAAATGAAATGGGATCAAAAGATTTTATTTAGTTTTTTGTTTGAAATGCCTTGAACAACAACCTTTTGCTCGTACTTTGTTGATGGCACATCAATCTAAAGCATGCTAATATAAAATAATTTTTATGCAGTGAAAAAATTACTTTCTTACTTCACTTTCTACCTATTTTCACTATGAGCAAGAGTTGGTCACAATTTGGTTTATGTAAGATGAAAAGCATTAAATTTCAAATCATTTTACAATATCTTCAAATATTACATTAAGATAACATACTAAAATTTCTCGATTCTCATTTATAGGCAGAATGGACTTTTCTAAGAATGTGGATACCAAAATTTGGTTTATATAAGCTGAAAAGCATTAAATTTCAAATTATTTTACAATATCTTCAAAAATTACATTAAGACAACATACCTAAATTTCCTGATTTTCATTTATAGACAGAATTAACTTTTTTAGTATCTGAATACCTTGTTGAAGATTGCTACCATAAGTCATCCGCATACAAGATTTTACATGTGTGAACATGCACGTGCAATTTGATAGATATTTTATTTGCAGTTTTGGTTTTTTTTCCTTTCACAAGAATCATACCTCCCCAGATTATATTCAAATTTTAAGTCTGAAAAACACATTATTATATATTACACACAAACAAAGCTGTGTATATGCATGCGCTTACTAATCAGAATTGATTTTGAAATTTACATAATTTAATGCGTAATTGATTCGAGCATGTAAATTTTCCATGTTGAATGTCATTTTTCTCGTTGAAAAACGAACATACCAAAATAACAATATGAATCCATAGAATGTAAGTTATAAAAACAAGTCTAGTCAAGTTCGAACCACCGATTCGGGTTTTGTGAGGAAAAATGACAATTTTAGGTTCAAAACATAAACACTTCATGGTTTTAGGGTCGAAACGTAAAATACACGTCTTGTGGATGAGTTGAGTATCGACACATCCGTACCATAGAATGTGAGTTGTAAAAATAAGTGTAGTCGAGTTTTGACCACCAGTTCAGGTTTTGTGAGAAAAAAATGATAATTTTATGTTCAAACCATTAACATTTAATGGTTTCATGGTCAAAAACGTAAAATACACATCCTATGGACGAGTCGAGAGTACCTGCACGTCCGTATTATAGAATGTGAGTTGTGGAAACAAGTCTAGTCGAGTTCGGACCACTGGTTCGGGTTTTGTGAGAAAAAATGATAATTTTAAGGTCAAACCGTTAATACCTTGAAAACGTAAAATACACATTCTATTGACAACCCCAGAATACCTGCATGTCCGTAACGTAGAATATGAGTTGTGAGAACAAGCAATCTAGTCGAGTTTAGACCAGCAATTCGGCTTTTGTCAAGTTTTCAGTATAAACATTTAAATTAATTATTCATTCTTTTCTATAATTTATGATTAAGATTGCGAAATGACTTATGGTTTGTCTTTTATCTTTTTTACAGGACTCTACTGTGGATTTTTTTTAGCTGAGATAAAGTAAAGAGAGAAAAAAAATAAATCAAAGCCAAAAAAATTGGTAGTTGCAGTGTGTACAGTGAGTAAAGAGCATAAAAAACTAAAATAAGAACAAAGACTAAAGAAGCACACTGTTAATGTAGAGCTAGCATGGTGATTACAGAGAAGAACAGAGTCGATAACATCTCATTATTACGTGTTTATATTTTGAAATTCTTAATCTGGAAATTTTAGAGGACTGTTATGATGAGGAAGAAGAAAAAGAAATTTATAGTTGAAAATTAAGCATAAATATTTACATATACAATGAGCTCTACTGTTATTTTTTTTTCTCCTTCATTTTCGTAGGGATATTCACACCCTAACTCTACTACCATTGCAACATGGCTATATCCTGTTCAAACTTCCAAACAATTTCCTTCGTTTCCAAGCAAGCTTATTCTTATTACAAATTTGGAGGTCTAGAGTCATTGAACTTGAGCCACCCGCTGCCTGATCATCAGGTACTACAGCAGCCTCAATCAAAGTAGATGTTGTTGTGATGACTTTGTGGATGGTATTAACTGTCCTTGGAGGGATACCTTCATCCATAGATGAATTGTCATTATGGTCCATTATGTGAAATGCAATGGTGAGAAGATTTCTCCCAATGCTCTCGTCATTCTTTAATGGCGTATTATCGGGTAGTATAACGAACCCTATTGCCAAAATAGCCACATAATCAGGGTTACCACCATTTAAGATCATGGACATGGCAAAAATATCCATTGGTGAATATCACCTAGGATCCAGTTTCATCTTTATAGCTCTTTTGCAAGTACAAGATATCTATCTTGTTTGGAGAAGAATTAGCTAGCAAAATAGAAGAAGAATTAGCTAGCAGACCATTCACAAATAGTATTAAAATGCATATAAAATCTTCAAAAATAGAATTTAGTTTTTTTTAAGAGACTAATAACAAAAGGAAATTGAAGTCAGTGTAAACCTTATGTCAAAGAAGTAGGCGCATGGCTGCCAACCTACTCTTTATTGGGTCAAAGAAATCAGCATGGAGTGGGCGGCTGCCTACCCTTTCTTGTGTTAAAGAAATCAGCCAGCACCAACCCACTATCACTTACCCACCAGCACATTACCCACCCGCACATTTCCTGCCTATAAATACTCATGGCTCTCATTTTGTAGAATCGCCTCAAAAATTAGAGAGAAAGAGTTTTCTTAAGAATTACTACTTAGAGAGGAAATTTGTTCCTTCTTTGTAAGTAATATTTTTCCGATTTAGTGAGAGAGTTGTTTCTCCTATTACAATAGAGATTAGACAATTGTTATCCCATTGTAATCAGAGAGAATGTGTAGTAATCCCTATTTTACAATAGTGAAATCCTCCTACACTTGCTCGTGGTTTTTTTACCCCAATTTGTTCGGGGTTTTTCCACGTAAAATATTTGTGTCTTGTTTATCTTTATTTTTCTCATTTTGCTTTAGTTGTGTGTTAGCTTCGACCCGGTAATCTTTTTCCTAACAGTGGTATCAGAGCTATTGGTTGAGGGGTGTGAAGCAAATCGTTGTGAACGAAATGTCAACTACAACAAAGTTCGATGTTGAGAAGTTTAACGGGAGTAATTTCTCATTATGGAAAATGAAGATTAAGGCAATTTTGTGGAAAGAAAATTGTTTGGTAGCAATTGAAGAAAGGCCCGCAGAGATCACTGATAACAGCAAGTGGAACGAGATGGACGACATCGCAATTGCCAATCTGCACTTAGCACTAGCCGATGGAGTGTTATCTAGTGTGGCGGAAAAGAAGACTGCAAAGGAGATTTTAGATACTCTAACAAGACTGTACGAGGCCAAGTCACTACACAATAAGATCTTCTTAAAGAAGAGACTTTACACTCTTCGAATGACGAAATCCACGTCGGTGACCGACCACATCAACATTTTAAATACTTTATTTTCACAACTTACATCGATGGATTACACAATAAAGCCATCTGAACGTGTGGAGCTTCTACTACAAAGTCTACCTGACTCGTATGATCAACTCATCATCAACTTGATGAACAACATCCTCACGGACTATCTAGCCTTCGATGAAATTGCAGCTGCTGTTTTGGAAGAAGAAACCAGGCGCAAAAACAAGGAAGACAGACATGCAAGTTCGCAGCAAGCGGAAGCTTTGACGATGACGAGAGGAAGATCAACGGAACGTGGCCCCAGTGGGAGTCAGAATCATGGTAGATCGAAATCAAAAAGTAAGAAGAATTTCAAGTGCTACAACTGTAGCAAGAAAGGGCATGTCAAGAAAGATTGTTGGTACACAAAGAAGAGTGGAGTCCCTGAGTCATCAAATGCTGAAGGGAATATGGCAAGTGCCTCAGATGATGGTGAAGTTCTATATAGCGAGGCAACAACGGTAGTTGGAGGCAGAAAGCAGTTCGCTAACGTCTGGTTACTAGACTCAGGAGCAACATGGCACATCACATCTCGGAGAGAATGGTTCCACAAATATGAACCAATCTCAGGAGGTTCTGTACACATGGGTGATGATCATGCTTTGGAGATCGCTGGTATTGGTACTATCAAGATGAAGATGTTTGATGGTACGGTTCGCACTATTCAGGAGGTACGACATGTAAATGGCCTGAGAAAGAATCTATTGTCTTTGGGGCAAATAGATAGTCTTGGATGCAAAACCCATGTCGAAAATGGGATCATAAAGATTGTCAAAGGTGCGCTTGTGGTTATGAAGGTAGAAAAGATCGCGGTGAATCTATTCATGCTTAAAGGAGAAACACTACAGGAAACTGATGCGTGTGTCGCGTCAACCAGCAAGGGAGAAGAGTCGACGATGATGTGGCATCTCAAACTAGGCCATATGTCGGAACAAGGTTTGAACATTATCTCTGACAAAAAGCTGCTTCCAGGGCTCAAATCGATAAATCTACCTTTCTGTGAGCATTGTATTACAAGTAAGCAGCATAGATTGAAGTTTAGCATATCTGATGCTAGGAGTAAATGCATTTTAGACTTGATTCATTCTGATGTATGGGAGTCACCAGAAATATCCCTAGGAGGAGCAAAGTACTTTGTGTCTTTCATTGATGATTACTCCATGAGATGTTGGGTGTATCCAATTAAGAAGAAGTTAGATATATTTTCGGTATTCAAAGACTTCAAAGCGCGGGTGGAACTTGAATCTGGGAAAAAGATCAAGTGCTTAAGGATAGATAATGGAAGAGAGTACACAGACTGCGAGTTTCTTGCTCTTTGTAAGCGAGAAGGTGTCAAACGACAGTTCACAATCACATACACGCCTCAACAAAATGGAGTGGTAGAGTGGATGAATAGAACTCTTACAGAAAGGATGAGAGCTATGTTGAGGACTGCAGGTCAACCCAACTCTTTTTGGGCAGAAGCAGTCAAAACTACCTGTTATGTGATAAATCGATCGCCATCAACAGCAATTAATTTAAAGACACCGATGGAGATGTGGACTGGTAAGCCAGCAGACTACTCTACTTTACATTCTTTTGGATGTCCTGCGTATATGATGTACAATGCCCAAGAAAGAATGAAGTTGAATCCGAAATCTAGGAGGTGTATATTCTTGGGGTATGCTGACGGAGTAAAGGGGTATCGCCTGTGGGATCCCACTACACGCAAGGTTGTTGTCAGCAGGGATGTGATCTTTGTAGAAGATCAACTACTACAAAAAGATGAAAACGATAGCATGTTAAAAGAGGTTACAGAGACTACAACAATACAGGTGGAAAATAATCCGGTACAAGAAACTCCAGTTTCTACTGAAGCAGCACCAGAGCATGAGGTACAAGAACCAGTCGAGTCTGAAGCTCCAGAAGCTCGTCTGTCAACTCGTGAGAGAAGGCCGCCAGCTTTGCATTCGGAGTTTGTCACTGAGAGCAATTTTGCATACTGTCTTTTAACAGAGGATGGAGAGCCCTCAACTTTCCAAGAAGCTACAAGTAGCTCAGATGTGTCTTTGTGGATGGCAGCAATGCAGGAAGAAATTGAAGCTCTACACAAGAACAAGACTTGGGAACTGGTACCATTGCCACATGGGAGAAAAGTCATAGGTAACAAATGGGTCTACAAGATCAAGCGGGATAGCAATGATCAAGTGGAACGGTTTCATGCAAGACTGGCGGAAAAGGGATTCGCTCAGAAAGAAGGTATTGATTTCAATGAGATATTTTCCCTGGTGGTTCGGCTTACAACAATCAGAGTAGTCCTGGCTATGTGTGCTACGTTTGACTTACATCTGGAGCAGTTGGATGTGAAAACTACATTTCTTCATGGAGAACTTGAAGAAGAAATCTATATGCTCCAACCAGAAGGTTTTGCTGAAACAGGAAATGAGAACTTGGTTTGCAGGTTGAACAAATCTCTATACGGTCTCAAACAGGCACCGAGGTGTTGGTACAAGAGATTTGATTCCTTCATTATTAGCCTTGGATACAACAGACTCAGTTCAGACCATTGTACGTACTTCAAAAGGTTTGATGGTGATTTTATTATCTTGTTGTTGTATATGGATGGCATGTTGGTAGCAGGCCCCAACAGAGATCAAATCCAAAAATTGAAGGCACAGTTGGCTAGGGAGTTTGATATGAAGGACTTGGGACCAGCAAACAAGATTCTAGGGATGCAGATTCACCGAGACAGAAATAACAGGAAGATTTGGCTTTCCCAGAAGAACTACTTCAACAAGATCTTGCGACGTTTCAACATGCAAGATAGTAAGCCAATTTCTACCATACTTCCTATTAATTTCAAGTTATTCTCAAGTATGTGTCCTAGCAATGAAGAAGAGATGAGAGAGATGTCTTGAGTACTGTATGCATCAGCAATGGGAAGTTTAATGTTTGCTATGATTTGTACAAGACCAGACATTGCACAAGCAGTGGGAGTGGTTAGTCGATTTATGGCGAATCCTGGTGGAGAGCATTGGAATACTGTGAAGAGGGCTCTGAGATACATCAGAGGAACCTCAGATGTTGCATTATGTTACGGAGGATCAGATTTTACTGTCAGAGGCTATGTTGATTCAGATTTTGCAGGGGATCTCAATAAAAGCAAATCTACTACAGGTTATGTGTTTACACTTGCAGGAGGAGCTGTAAGCTGGGTTTTTAAACTGCAGACGGTTGTGGCTCTATCTACAATGGAAGCACAATACATGGCGGCTACACAAGCTTGCAAGGAAGCAGTTTAGATACAAAGGTTATTGGAAGAGCTCGGGCACAAGCAGGAGAAGATTGTTCTATTTTGTGACAGTCAGAGTGCCTTACATATTGCAAGAAATCCAGCTTTTCATTCACGGACAAAGCACATAAGGGTTCAGTATCACTTCGTTCGAGAAATAGTGGAAGAAAGTAGTGTGGATATGCAAAAGATTCACACCGACGAGAACCTAACAGATGTTATGACCAAGCCAATCAACACTGACTAGTTTAAATGGTGTAGATCCTCATGTGGTCTAGCGGAAACGTAAGCAAGCATGGATTTGGCAAGTGAGGAAGGATGGAAGGATTACGAAAGTAACAAGACTGGAAAGACCTGCTGTATAAATCAAGGTGTGAAGACAGATTGAAATCAGTCTTCAAATGGGAGATTGTCAAAAAAGTAGGCGTATGGCTGCCAACCTACCATTTATTGGGTCAAAGAAATCAACATGGAGTGGGCGACTGCCTACCCTTTCTTGTGTCAAAGAAATCAGCCAGCACCAACCCACCATCACTTACCCACCAGCACATTTCCTGCCTATAAATACTCGTGGCTCTCATTTTGTAGAATCACCTCAAAAATTAGAGAGAAAGAGTTTTCTTAAGAATTACTACTTAGAGAGGAAATTTGTTCCTTCTTTGTAAGTAATATTTTTCCGATTTAGTGAGAGAGTTGTTTCTCCTATTACAATAGAGATTAGACAATTGTTATCTCATTGTAATCAGAGAGAAGATATAGTAATCCCTATTTTACAATAATGAAATCCTCCTACACTTGCCCGTGGTTTTTTTACCCCAATTTGTTCGGGGTTTTTCCACGTAAAATATTTGTGTCTTGTTTATCTTCATTTTTCTCATTTCGCTTTAGTTGCGTGTTAGCTTCGACCTGATAATCTTTTTCCTAACACCTTACATGTGGACTGGAATGTGCCATAGCTAGTTTTCCTTTGAAATGCCATGAACAACACCCTTTTGCTCTATGCAGGTAACCCCATCAATTTAAAGCATGCTGAGAAGAATTTTTTTAATGCAGTGAACAAAAATACTTTTGGCACTTCACTTTCTAATCAAATTCTTCTGAACATTGGTTTATATAAGCCCAAAAGCATTAAATTTCGAATCTTCTTGCAATATTTTAAAAGATTACCTCGAGATAACATATCAAATTTTGCAGATTTTCATTTATAGACATAATGCACCTTTTTAGTATGTGAGTAACTCGTTGAAGATTACTACCATAAATCGTGCATGGGCACGACTTGGTGTGTGTGAGCACTCTGCGTAGATATTTTATTTACGTGGAACTGTAATGTAATTGAGCTCAGATTTCATTCTTAATTTTTGGATAGTCAATTCTAGTATTGTTTATCATGCCCATTTATTAGATGAAAACAACTGTATTTACTTTTATTTTTTATTTATTTTACGAATCTTCACCACATATCCAGAAATTTTATTCATTTTTTTCATCCAAATTGTTACAATCTATTGAGATTTTACCTCTAAAATCATTTTATTTAAATTTTAAGCAAAACAAACAAAGATTAAAAACACAACTTTACGTGGCTAGTGAACAATTTTTTTTGTCTATATGTACTAACAATTTTACGTGGCTCATGAACAAACAACGGTAAAATATGATCATTTTTCTCAAACTAATCAGAAGTCTTTTTTGTGGAAATTTGAGTGAAAATCCCAACACCTTCGGTAGTGCAAGGGCAGGATTTGAAAGTTTATGAGCACCAGGTCCTGAAGGCCCCCCTCTATCCTAAAGATATGCCTCTCAAAATTTTATGAGCCAAGTATCGTATTGAATGGAAGTCACTCCTGCAAGTTGTCGTTGGAGAAGGACATCTTTTCTGGTCAAATATTGACATTCATGTCTATTTTGGTTGGGACGAGAGTCAGATTCATTTAAAATTTAAGCAACATTCAACTGTTTACTGACTCAATTTAGAGCAAATTCCAAAGCCATGGCAACTTGTTGAAGACGGGTGGCACGAGCCAACCCAAACTAATATACGCAGGGGAGCTTTTAAGATTGCACAAAGTTATTTAACAGAATTTATTGAATCTTTTCCTCCCTAATTGCATGAAAGCCTATTGCAGAATTAATAATGCAGTTCAATGCCAAATCAATTTGGAACTTATGGCCTTCCACGATACAACTTCAATTTAAGATTATTTATTATCCGCTCAAGAACGTACATTATGGTAAGTTTCAAGTGGGAAACATTGTCAATGTGTAGTATAGATGGGCTGGACCGCTGGAGGACAGTTTGAGATGGCCTTAACTCTATCGGAAGAACAATTGCCCGAATGACCCGTATAAATGTTCTATTTTTTCTCCATGTTTGAATATTTACTCCTTTTTTCATTGAAAAAGTCGTTATAATTCCATTGCCTGTGTTAGAAAAATAAAGAGTGATTGGAGAAGAAACTCTTGTATTATTGATGTATATTATTGAAGTTATTGTGAAAGACGAATGCAAGCCTATATATAGGCTAAGAATATAAAACCTAATAGAAATAGGAAACTTAGGGTTTATAATAAAACAGGAAACTAAACTAATTAGGAAACTAATACATATGAAACTAGGAAGCTAATATTGCAATAAGAATAGGAAATATATTTTAACAGCCTCTCTCAAACTTAAGGTGGTAAAATGGATGCCAACTTGAGTTTGTAAACTGAATCAACGAAACACAGAAAAGATGAGTGACAGGCAGGGCCCGGAGCGGAATCACGGGTGATGACTTGGCAGGACCCGAAGCGGAATCTCGGGTGATAACTTGTTGCTCCTGCTGATGCTGCTGCTGATGATGCTGCTACTGTTGATGCTGCTGCTGTTGATGCTGCTGCTGTTGATGCTGATGGTGCTGATGGTGATGCTGTTGATGCTGATGGTGATGCTGCTGCTGATGATGCTGAGAGAATCATAGGTGATGACTTGGCAGGACCTGGAGCGGAATCACGGGGTGATAACTTGCTGCTGTTGCTGATGCTGATGCTGATGCTGATGATGCTGCTGGTTATGCTTGTTGAAATGTGACTTGGGATTCGACGGTTCCACAAGATGGTGATGGTGGAATAGATGCAGCTCGTGTTTGAGTTGTTGTTGATGCTGGTGATGCTAATGCTAATGCTGTTGATGCTGATGGTGATGCTGCTGCTGATGATGCTGAGAGAATCATGGGTGATGACTTGGCAGGACCCGGAGCGGAATCACGGGGTGATAACTTGTTGCTGCTGCTGATGCTGATGATGCTGCTGGTGATGCTTGTTGAAATGTGACTTGGGATTCGGCGGTTCCACAAGATGGTGATGGTGGAATAGATGCAGCTCGTGTTTGAGTTGTTGCACAATATGGTGATGCTTGCTGAGAGGTGACTTGGGAGTCAATGGCTCCCTGAGATGGTGATGGTGGTGCTGTATATGCAGCCTGCGCTTGAGTTGTTACACATGCTAGTGATGCTTGCTGAGAGGTGACCTGGGATTCAGCGGCTCCACGAGATGGTGATGGTGTTTGAATTGGTGCACGAGATGATGATGTTTGTTGAGAGGTGATTTGGGAGTCAATGGCTCCTTGAGATGGTGATGGTGGTGTTGCAGATGCACCCTGCGCTTGAGTTGTTTCACGTGTTGGTGAAGTCACAGGTTGTTGAGGTGGCAATGGAGATGGTGTGGCCGGAGGAGGGGATTGCGGGGGTGGGGATTGAGTTGAAAGTGGGGTTGGAGAGGGGTCTGGTGGAATAGGGGCATGGGTGGGTTATTGGGAATTTTGGTGGGGTTTTTAATGGTTGTTGGGTTCGTGGGATAGGGCTGCATTGTAGTTTGATTAGTGGCTAGGTAAACCGGGTAAGTGGGATGAAGTGATGGATAAGTGCAGGGGGGTGCGCTGACATCAGCATGGCTTGGGGTTTGAAGGCTGGTAAAGATAGTAACGTCGTGGGGTATAGGAGGGCTGGTGGGTGCTCTGACATCAGCATGATTTGTGGATTGAAGGCTGGGCAAAACAGCAACATCGGCGTGAGTCATGTAGGCTGGGTTTAAAGAAGGCATAATGGTATGTGCGTGGGGGGATGCTGATGCTGCTCTGGTAATGCTGCTGCTGATTTAGTTTTGCGTTTAAAGGGCTCTTACCAGATGGGAGAGAGGTGGCAGTTATGCTAAAGGTGGAGGTGAACTCCCTGGCGGTTGTGGTGATGGTGGGGGTGATGTAGGTGAAACAGGAGGAGGAGGAGGTGCTGCTGTATTATCGCCATAGAAGCAGCTGGGTACTGCATAGCTGCCATCCACTGTTGCTGTTGCTGTGAATGCGATACCCACTGTTGATGTGCTTGCTGCGGCTGCGCTTGTTGCTTCGGTGGGTTGCTCAGATCAAGACCGTTAGTCGGCTGCATCTTGATCTGATTGATTGATTGCATATAGTTTCTTCCTTACAAAAATCAGAATAATTTCACTCTCCCTCTCTCCTTCTCTCTCTCCAATAAGAGTATGTTATGGCGAATTTGAGGAGTGCTGAGAGAGAGAGTGAGGACAGAAGTTTGAGAGAGAGGGAGGGCAGGGGTTTGAGGTGTGCTGCTGTAAGTGCCAATGGGGTGAAGGTGAAGATTCAGCAAGGGTTGGTGTGGTGATGCTAATGCTGCTGTTGCTGACTCACGGGTGATTATTTGGTAAAGATTTTAATAGTATATAACAAGAAGGAAAAAAAGGTTATGTTCGGGCGAGCGGTATGAGGTTATGTCCGGGTGGGCGGCTTAAAGCGAGCAATATGAGGTTATGTCCGGGCGAGCGGCATTAAGCCGCCCGCCAAAATTGCGGAAGCTCAAAATACAACTCTCAAAATAAGATCAATAGCTCTGATACCATGTTAGAAAAATAAAGAGTGATTGGAGAAGAAACTCTTGTGTTATTGATGTATATTATTGAAGTTATTGTGAAAGACGAATGCAAGCCTATATATAGGCTAAGAATATAAAACCTAATAGAAAT
Source organism: Bretschneidera sinensis (assembly GCA_023935145.1). Classification (NCBI taxonomy): domain Eukaryota; kingdom Viridiplantae; phylum Streptophyta; class Magnoliopsida; order Brassicales; family Akaniaceae; genus Bretschneidera; species Bretschneidera sinensis. The sequence continues at coordinate 1,337,688 of CM043697.1, read as the reverse complement.
AGGAAACTTAGGGTTTATAATAAAACAGGAAACTAAACTAATTAGGAAACTAATACATATGAAACTAGGAAGCTAATATTACAGTAAGAATAGGAAATATATTTTAACAGCCTGGTTGCTTTGTTGGGTGTCAACTGTCTAGCAGTGGCTTGATGTCTCGTCGGGGGTTTGCTCTTCTTCCTAAACCATTGTATTCTTTAATCCAACAAATTAAACAGTTATATTTCTTCTTGAGAAAGAAAAAGAAATAAATTGAAAATACTGATTTACATTTATCCCCTGCTTATAAGCTACCCTAAAAAAAAGTTGCTAGTCTGTGAGTGAGCCTTAGAGTATCAAAGTTAACAGCTTGACAAACTTTGTTGTTGATATCGTAAAATATGCACGTCTTTCTTGGCGAGCATTTCACCATTATTTTTTCTTTGTCAAGGCACCTGAAATAGTACTCAATACTGCCAGCATATGGATAAATATGAGGCTCTATTTCCTCCGCTAAGAAAATTTTGTTTCGTCTAACCCAACTACAACCATATATCTTCTTGCATAATCCACAAGTCTAAACTCTGATGTTTTATACTCCTAGTATCACGGTTTACTTTCGCAAGACAGAGTTTCCCTTGCAACCGTGTCAAAGATATGTTCTGAAAACTGTCCTTCAAGACGAGGAGGCACATTAACTTGGAATTTTTCATCCCGAACAAGAAACAAAATCAGGACGAGTTCAAAATCGAAGCGTGGAGCTAGCCAGTATATTACACCATCCACGCAGGCCGAATCGTGATAACTGATTCAATAACTGGGGCCTAAAATAGGTCTTCATGAATTTTCAGAACCCAAAATGATTACTAGAGAGTCAAATCTATCAATTTCGGGATCCCAATCTTTCTAATAGGAATCAAAATTTGTGATCACTTTGTATTCATTGGTTGAAGGACTTCATACAAATCCCGTCTCATGAAAAGGATAAGAAGGAGAAGAAGGAAGATGGCATATTGGGAAGGAAAAAAATTCTCCCGTGATGGGATTACAGACATGAACATCATTCAGACTTCTCACGCAAATTAGACCATTAATAGATGGCAGAATATCAAATAAGTACTCGTTGTAGGTGACTTAATTAATCAACATTAGTGCCTGACATCGTACATTTTTTTTTATTACTACTCATAAATTTCAATGCTCACTGGAGGATCATTACTACTAATAATACTAATATCTTGTTGATCATGATGAGTTTCATGATAAACATGTATTCCACCGGAGGTTTCGTCCCACATTCTCTTCAAGTGATAATTTGTAAAATCATTATTCAGTACATACCAGGTCAGGGTTTTAAATAGTGGCTTCTATATAACAGTAGCGATAGGTGCTACGATCATTCTTCACCATTATTTGCAGAATAGTGTAATTCACAGTTATAGCGACGCCGCGTGGTCCCCACAAATAGTATAATAGTCCGTAACAACAATAGTAGACCGCAACAGTCGTTATTCATTTCTGTAATGCCCACGACAATCGCTATCCATGGTCACAACGCATACAACCCGTATTTTAAGACTTACTAGTCTTGTTCACTACACAATGAGCGATAGCACTCTCCCATATATCCATTATCTCTCTCATTTTTGGTTTGAATAATAGGGTTTGATCTCTAATCTTTTGACCCCACAAAGTATTTGTTAAGGTGACTTTCTCTCTCAATTGGAAAGGTAGATAATTTGTTAAATATTAACATGTGAGTTATTTTACATCTAAAAGAAATAAAAAATAAGAGTGAGTTATATATATATATATATATATATATATATATATATATATATATAGTTTGGATCCAAAACTCATAAGTGTAAGTTTTTTAATCATCTTAATGTACATCCTGCTCGTATTCATGTGATTTCCCGCCGTATGAAATACCACGATCTTAACAAATTAGTAACAAAGTTTGGTTCAGGGGCAAATGATCATCGACTTATCTTTTATGATAAAAGAGAGTTTTTCCAACTCTTATAGAATATTAACACTAAACAGTATTCCAAAGTATATTGCACTAAATCGTTACCCTAAGTAAAAATAATCTATTAACATAAAACACTATGTAAACTTAAAAAATACACAGATAGTGGCTGAAAAGTAAGAGATTTTATTGCCACAAAAAGGGCCATTAAAATACATAATAATTGACAAATAACATGAGAGGGGATAGTTGCCATGAAAATGGAGAGAAAGTCTTTGATGACGAACATGGAAATGGTGATGGTGATGGGGAAAATGACAATGATGAATTTAGTCGTTTTCCCAGGCAACACTGCTCACAGCAGAGAAATTGGTCATTTTGTACTATTACACAACAGAAATTTGACTTTGGACAAAAGTTTTGATCAATGTAGTCTTCTGCCTGAGTAATTGTCAAATTCAGTGTTTTATATGTTCTTTTCCCTTTATTTATAATTTTATACCATCGATACAACAGCTCCCCTCCCTCTGCAGCCGCACCAAGTTCTCTTCTTTGGATTCTGCAAATTCAAAACCCAAAAAAAAAAAAATTTATCTCACTTGAAACTTTTTTTTTTTTACGGCTAATTGAAACTGTATTTAAAGAGGGTTAGGAGTTACTATAGAAATGGTTTATGTTTCCTGAATTAGAAACTAAACAATTATAACTCCATTGTATTTTTACCGTATACCGTTTTTACTATTAAAAAAATAAATCATTTCATAAACTTGGAACTCTCAATGTGATGAGTTGAATGGCTTATGTAATTTTTTCATAATATTCTTATATGTTATGATGGAATATTAAGTGAAAAAAAAAATTCGATAACTTAAACAAATAGTTATAATTATTTATTTCAGAATTTTCCTTTTTAAGGAAGACTTTAGACTAAAGCATGGAATTAAAGACTATAAATTTTTTTTTCAGAAATGCGTAAAGCTATAAATTAGTGGAGCTAGCTTACAGGAGAGTGTTGTTTTCTTGAGCAGCAGCTACCTGAAAGAACACAAGCACACAGACAACTAGTAAATGTATTTTTAGCATAAAGAGATTCTTTGATGCCATTCTCTATATGTACTATTAATTAAGGATTTAAAGATTGTAAAACTGGAGCCTATATTTATAGTCACAGATAATGCCCTGGTTCTGTGGTTCATACATCATTGAATTAAATCTATAATATTAATTTTTTGAACAAAAAATGATTTTTTTTTTTTAAAAAGTCAAACTCTTGAAATATTTTTAGTCTATTTAAGAATTATTTAATGCCATTATCTTACGTTATAGCGACACCCATTGCGTTCACCATCACTGGACTAGGTCTTTAGTTTGTGACGTCATAATAATTTTAGTATAAAAGAGATTATTTGATGTCATTCGATCACTTTGGACTGGTTCTTGCTTCAATGGACTTAGGTAAAAAAACATTATGAATATATCCTATAGTTTGATCAAGGTTTCTTAAAAAAGATGCTAAAGTTTTAGCTAAATTGCATCTATTTAACCCTGTAGTTTCATTTTGATTATAAAAGTTTTAATCGGATGGAGGTAAACTCGGTCCAATGACTAATTGATCGGTATTGAAATTTTTTTTACTTATAATTTATTGGTGTGGGTGATGAAGTTACTTAGTGTAAAGAACAAACTTGGTGAACAAACAATTTGATGGACACTTTATTGAACGCTATAAATATGGGCATCAAGAGGAGTAGTCTCTCGTTTTATTCCTAAAACATGAATAGTTGATCAGATGTAGAGTATAACAAACCAAACACCAATATAACTTGTAAAAATGGTTTTATAATAATCCAAATGTTGAGTAAATATTGGTTGTATGGGGGTTTGAGTTGTTAGATTGGAGAGAGTTTTCACACAATTTTGTCAAAAATATTTGTATATTGTTTGGGAAGAGTTTTCATATAGTTTTGTCTACAATAATTATGGATTGTTTAGTAAGAGTTTTCACAAAATTTTGTCTAAAAAAATTGTGTATTGTAATGTAGTGATTTTAGCAAATTTTTTTCATCTAAAAATTGTAAAAGAAGTAGAATAGTGATTGACACATGGACATAAACAAAGAGTTGTGTCAAACAATATTAAAATTCGTATTTTTTTTTCTTTTGTTATTGTGGTTAAGATTGAGTATCAGATTTTCAACGATGAAAAATATTTAATCCTAATATTTAAGTAGGAAGAGGACAAAAACATTGATTTCAACTCATAAATTTGTTGCAGTGAGAAGTAAACAGGAGAGATATGAAATATTGGGAATTCACCATAAGAAAAATAACTTTTCGCAACCTGAGCAGGTAGGCTTTAGTCTTTATTCAATGACCTAATTTTATTTTTACTATATAGTTGTGTTTCTTTTTTCTCTCAAAGATAATTTCAAGTTAAAATCAGTTGAATCTGGAATTTATTTATTTAATACCCTCAGGGGCATTATTATATATTATCCACACATTTTACCAAGTCGACTTTGAAGGATTCAAAATCAGAAAAATACGACAAATTAATTATGCATTGTCAAAAAAATTACCAAGTCCATTTATATTATTTTATTTTATCATTAACATGAACACAATCAGCAAGCTAAAGGACCACCAAAATCATTCTCCATTGATTTTTACTCCTCTGACAGGTATTGTAGATTAATTAATATTTACTTCGAAGATTGTGTTAGAGTAAAAACATGCACACACACCTATTTAGGACATGGACAGGAGAGAAGTTAGCTCCTCCTGACTTGTTCTTTGCTATTTTCATCATCAAACCCTTTCTCTCCATTTTCATCACAACTATCCTCTCTCATGTTATTTGTTAATTATTATGCATTTTAATGGCTTGTATACATTTATATTTTATATATATATATATATATATATAATATATAATATAAAATATGTATCAGTCACATGAATTCCTTTGTTCGGACATCATGTAATAGTTGTCTACATTACCCAAACACCCTGATTAATATCTGCAAAAGAATATTCGAAGCTCATGGCTTAAAATTATTTGGGACAAGCACTTCCCTCGAAAATCAGTAGCTTTGTTTGGACAATATGGCACAATGCAGTCCCTGTTGAGCTTAATATCATGAGCATTGGGATTCCATTAGCTTCTTATTGCAGGTGTAGTGTGCATGAGCGTGGTAAGGTAGCTCTGTGGTTAGAATGCAGTTGTAGGAGTGTGAGGTGTAAGCTGCTTTATAAGCAAATGGGGCATATGTAATACTCATGTATATTTGGGCACATTCAGTGTCAATTTAATGAAATGGTATTTTGCTTTAGAAAATAATTCCACTCTTTAGTCCCCTCTCAACTTTGTTGGGCCTTGGCAACTTGTCTCCAGACACCATCTTCCTCAACACGGTATGCAAACTCCACAGCTCGATCGATGCTCCTGATTTTACCCAACAGGACATTTAAACAGCCTCAACATTTAAATTGAACTTCTTGAAAATGGAAAATGCTTCTTCATACAATTGAGCTTCTATAGCAATCTCCCCAACTGCAAGCCCATCAAAGTTATCCAATCTATTAATGTAACCCATAACCCTGGATTGTTCTGCTTTAATAGCTGTCAGGATAAGCAGATTTTGCAGATTGAAGTTGTCACTAAATGCAGAATTTTGGAGCAGTAACTTTTCAAGAAGCTCTATCAGATCATGTGAAAGATCAACAGTGTTGTAGTAGTACTGAGGCATTGGCGTGAGATTACTATAACGCTTTTCAGTGTAAAATTACCATAATGCCCCTTGTCAAGTGTGGAGATTTGATTAGTTGATCTATTCAAGTTGTGGAATCACTTTTTTATCATTGCAGGTTGCCACATGTCATAATATTATTGGAGAAAGAATTTTCTCTTACATCATAATCTGACTAATAAATAGCCTTCTATACTCATTTTCAGGCCTAAGAACTTTCTGCCACAGGTCAGCATCATCTTTTCCACCACATATCTAATAGTATTAGGAAATCAGGTAGATGATCACTATCAAATACTACTCGCCAAATGTTGTTAAGGCTATGATTGGTAGAGAGGAAATTGGATAGTTGAAAATGTTAGAGGAAAGAAAAGTGAGTATATAGAGACTACTTTTCTGTCATTTCGAAGGAAAAGAGATAGGAAAGAAGAGCGAAGGGATTGATATTCTCTTCTCACATATAGAAATCATAATCCTCTCAAATTAAGAATAATTTACTAGGTGTTCTGGACCTGTGGAACGAAAGCCATGCTCTTAATAACTCCTAAAAACTCGAGTATTAATTCTCATAAATTCTTTTAATCCCTCCCACTACTATTTGAGTTTTCAACAATTATTACTTGAGTTTCCAAGAGTTACTAATGAGTATGGGTATTGTTCCATAGAGTTCGAAACACCCAATAAATTCTCCAAATGGGAAGGATTGGAGAATAAAAGCTAAAATAAGATAATTTTTTGTATTTTCATTTTATTTTCACTTTTCATCCTCTATACCAATTGATATTTTCTTTCTTCTCTTTTTTTTTTCGTTTTATAGATGTCCTCTAACACTTGTCTCTCCTATTAATCATAACCTAAAAGCATAAAGATTTACAATGACATATTAATCATGATGAACAGCAAGAGATATGTTAGGAACACTCGTGGCCTGCTACTCTCCCGTCACAAGCATGCCTGCAAAAGCACGCACGAGTGAAGCTCATGAAAAATTGCACGTCCGTTGCATGCATGACCGGAATGGAACAGTCACAGCAGCCATGACTGTCCCTAACAATTCACTGAGAAGAGACAATACCCACGAAATGTGACTTTAGTTTGACCTGGCCCCTGAAATCACTTGGTATCCTATGACAATTTTCTTCACAAGTTCGGCCTCATCCCTGCCAAATATGAAGTCAAATTGCAGTGTAGTTAAGTCAAATGAACTTAAATAATAATAATTAATGTATATACATATATCTTAAATTATATAAGTTGAATATGACCATTGTGAATTAATTAACAAAATATTTTATTGCTTTCATCCATTGAAAATATATAATTGCAGTTAATTTTCTCAAAATTATTATTACAGTGCTTTGCCAATATTTCAAACAAATTACTCCATACTTTTTCCCTCTTTTTCTTTTGCCAAACAATAAGAAAACGCAAATTCCACGTTACCCAGTATTCGAAACTTTGAGCCTTTAATTCATTTGGATTTCATATTCAGAAAAATTTAGAAAGCAGCATGAAACAACCATGATAGAATTCTAAATAATAAAAAGAAAGTGATCAAGGCATAACCCAATTAATACTCACAATTCTTTCTCAAAAAGATGTCTTAAATAATTCGAATTATCAAAATCATAAGGGAAATAAAGTCTTAATAATTACTTAGGCTATGTTTGGAAACAGTTTTGGAAACTGTTTTCAGTTTTCAAAAACTAAAACATATGTTTGGAAAAGTGTTTTCAAAAACCGTTTTCAAAAACAGTTTGAAAAATCAATTTTCAGAAACTGTATTTAGAAAACTCCAAATTGGAGTTTTCGGTTTTCATTTTCTAAATTCAATCCTAAAACACTACTTTCTACTCTCTGCTCTCTTCTCTCAATCGAGTATCTTCTCTCTTCTCTCGATCGAGTAGCTTCAGTCTGCTATCTGCTCTCATTGTCATATCTCTATCTCTCTTGCAATCTGAACAAAACCAGTACAGGCCATTCTCATCTCCCTCACACACTCAACATATAAACCTTTACCCCTTTTCATCTCTCACTCTCGCGCAGTCTCAAAACCCATACCCATTATCATCTCTTTATTCCTCGTCTCTCTCTCAGCACTCTCTTAACCTATATCTCACTCTGAAACCCTTGCTCTATCTTTCTCTCAAACGATAGTCCTTTCTCTCTCAAACCCACAGATTCTCTTAAACCATTTCTTTTTCTCAAACCTGTGATCTTTCTCAAACAAATTAGTCCTCCCTCTATCTCAAACCCATAGACTCTCTTAACCCATTTCTCCATCTCAAACACATGTTCTGTCTCTCAACAATTCAGTCATTTCTCTCTCTCAAACCCACAAATCAGTTTTCTTCAAGCGATGAAGAACCCTAAGCCCAAGCTACTCGCGAAGAACCCACCCTTGCTGTGAAGAAACCTCAAGCCCCATCGCTGCTCCACTGACCCTATGCCGCTCCACCGCCCTTTCCATGAAGAACCTGTGAATAATTGCCTTAAAGAATCTGCGATTTGAAAAGGTAAAGCTCAAAAACTATTTTCTATTTAGTTTTCCTCGCAAATTCGTCTGTAAAGCTGGGTTCCTGGTTTAGTGTAAAGTTAGAATTTCTAAGGTTTCTGGGGTTAGTCGCAAATTCTCTTTTTCTCTGAATCTCTACTTGATATGTCATTAATTTGTGTTTTATTTTTTCAGTTATTGAAGTTGTCTTCTACTACGTGTCTAGGTATGTTTCACCACTTTTAATTATTTCATTCTCATTATTCCCCTTAATTTTTTTTTTCAATTATTTGTTAAATATGTAATATGGTTATTGGTTATAGTAAATTTTTTATGGTAATGGCTGCACAGTTGATCTTTTGAGTTGAGCAGGTCACTTTGAAAAAGCATAGCGATCAATAGAAATTATGTTAATCCAATCTACTATTTCCATTTGGGTTGTTCTTTAAAATGACTTTGAGATTTATGAAAATGTCAATGTATTGATCGAATAAGAAGCCAATTAGTGTTAGAACCACTTGCTAGTGGAGTTTATGTGCTTTTCTCTATAATCAATTTTCAGCCTCTGCATTATCTTTTTCTTTACCTCCATATGTAATCATTTATGTTCGTAAGCTTATATTCATGTTCTCTATGCATCAAGTCTTTCTTTTTCCTTTTTTCAGTTAGGACATCATCCTTTGATACATAACCAACTCTTGGCAACAACATTAATAGATGCCAATGAGCTATTCGTTTTCACTTAAGTTGAGTTATTTAGCTATTCATTTAGAATCAGGAGCCAATTTTATACTACTGCAGAATATCCTTGTAAGAGTCTTTATTAACTTTTTTTAGCATTTGCTTTTTCTTTAATTTATTTATGTGTTTAGCCACTAACTGTATTAGTGTTAAAGAGAAAAGGCTACTGATGTAGAATCCCCTTTTTGAGGGGTTCATCCCTCCATGAGCACTAAAAGCTTCAGATTCTGCCTTAGGACCAAACAAAGTTTTTGCTTCATTAGACAAATTGCAAATACTGGTAGGCTATTATATATTTCTGCATACCCTGCTGCTCCCTGAGCCTACAAGGCATAACTGTCTCTACCTATTTAGAACTGTGGCCGCTTTTGGTTGCGGGTGTGTACGTAAGTTACCAAGTTGAATTGAAATAATTTCTTTTGTTTTTTTAGCCTTTATGAACAGGGGTAGTCCTTTATGTATCAAACATAATTTCTTATTTTTAACTTAAAAAAAATTATTATTAGGTATTTTAATTGATGATGTTTTCAAACTGATTTTAGTGTTATTTTATTTAACTTATGTGTTAGTCCAAAATATACTATGGTAATACCCAAGAGGGAGAGTGAATTGGGTATTAAAAAATTTAAATACTTTTTCAATCTCAAATAACAAAATATATGTAGAATTAAATCAAATTAGTCTTTCTAAATTACAGCACAAAGATGAGAGAGTTTACTGCTTAATATAGAAATGATAATTGAATTATTAAATAATTAAACATTCAATCTCATTTACTTGAATAATAAATAATTATAAGCAAGTAATTATGAAAGTAATTAAGGAGATAAAGTTAGAGAGATGCAAACTCAATTAATAGTGGTTCAGCAATATTGGAATCCTTCCGACCCTACGTCTACTCTCTTCAAGGATCCTTCTTGAAGTCTTTCACTAAAACAAGCAACTTCACAGGTGTTGCTCAAACTGAACACAAGCAACTTGCGGGTGTTGCTCAAACCGTAACACAAGCAACTTACGGGTGTTGCTCAAACCGTAACACAAGCAACTTACGGGTGTTGCTCAAACCGTACTATCCCCTTCCTCTTGGAAGTAATCTCCTTCCTCTTGGAAGTAATCTCCTTCCTCTCGGAAGTAATCCCCTTCCTCTCGGAAGTAATCCCTTTACAATAAATGTTGTAAATTAAATGGTAAAGAAATAACAATAGAAGCTTATACAACTGAATAATATCTCTCTTTCAAAGTAAAGCTTGAAGAATGGCTCAACATGAATATTTCAAAGCTTTTTGAGTTTCAAGGAGTAAAAGACTTGATTGAATGTGTTCTCCTCTTTTTGAATGTGTTCTTCACTTTTTGAATATCTTCTCCTGTCACTTGAATGCTCAATAGAGTGGGTTTATATAGTCATGTATTAATATGACCGTTTGACTTTAATTTGAAATGTTTGTTGCTTTAAAAGCTCAGATTTCGAGTCCCAACAGTCATATTTTTGAACTACCAGTCAACTGAGTCTTGATACTAGTCGACTGAGTCAACTTTAAAAATCACATTTTTAAGGCTATAGTGATACCAATCGACTGGGCTGATCTTTCCAGTCGACTGGGGACTGTCTGTCCATTTTACCAATCGACTGGTATGATTCACCCAGCCGATTGTCCTTTATAACTGATGTGAAAACTGATTTTTCGAGCACCCAATTGATTGGTACTATTCACCCAGTCGACTGGGTCAGTATTTGTGCGCTGCTACAGTGTTTTCAGGATGAACAGTGTTTTCAGCATCAATTTTCTTCATATCTCTTTATTCTTTTTGGATTTTTGAGTTCCAAAAAAATCTCCTAATTGAATCAAACTTTCTTGCATATTAAACACACAAGTTAAACACTTCAAAAGTGTCTTGTTATCATCAAAATTAATCTAATCAATTTCTTGATTGAGGTATTTTTTATGATGACAAAACATATTACAATTTTAAGCAAAATGTGTGTGCAAGATATATGAAGAATGATATATTACAAATGCTCAAGTAATTTTCTATGTCATAAATTCTTCTTAAGTTCAATTAGAGAATGTTAAGTATTGAGCCCAAAGAATTTATTTGCATTTAGTAAAATCACGTGGAGATTTTATATCTTAAATTAATTAAGACTATATAATAAAATGCGATGCAAATATAATTAGCTCCTAAAAATTGAAATGCTTACAAGGAGTATCTTAGGATTCAAACCTATAATTTATCCCTATTGTCTTTGAAGTTGCATTTAAATTATTCTCCTTGAATTTGATCTTTTGGAGAGCTTATTGACTTTTGAGATCATCAACTTTGATTCACCAATTTCTACAATATTAATCTTCTTTGATGTATAAGCACTATTAACAATCTGTATTACTTAAGTAATATTCATTAGTGCTTAATTAAGATTTTTATCACTATCAAAATCATTCAGGGTCAACACTATAGTTGGGTGAAAAAGTGTTTAAAGTGTTGTTTATTGTGAAATAAGCAAAGGCAAACTAATATCAATGCCTTTTTCATTTAGGGATATCTCAAAGTAGATTGATCTCTTCTTCTTTTTTTCCACTACTAAGAGAGGTAGAATGTTGACAAGTGCCTTTGCTTGGAATAAAGGTAGGCCGAAGTAGATAAAAGTCATAAAGCCCTTTTTTGCCAACTTTATCTATTAGTTTGCCCCATCTCGCTTCAATTGGAGCAACGCAGAGTTTGCATTAACTCAGGGTTTGCTAATGCAGCTAGGTAGCAGTTCATTAAAACTGCAACAGCCCTTGCAAGGGACTGTTGCACCAGTACCTGTGCAGGCACCAGCTGCACCAGCCCCTGCACATGGGCTTGTGCAGCAGCACCTTTAGAATGTGCTTCAATTTTGAGTGATGGTTGTTGAAATGACTAATTTAAACTAGTCTATGCACTTCTATCATAAACTTCTGTAATAGTTGAGTTTCTTTTGTTTAATAATTAGTATAATTATACTTTTAATAATATAAGTATGGATATTATATTTTGCCTTATATTCTACAATTGTGATTTGAAGTTAGTTGTTGTTGCTTTCTTCTTTTGTTTTTAAGTTTTTCTTTATGGTTATTAACATAAGTATTTATGCATGTCTTATTATTTACTTATTTGGATAAGACATAATAATTTAAGACCTCAGTGAATACTTCTACTGCAGATAACTTTTCTTCCATTTTAAAAAAAAAAAGGAAATCAAAATGTGTAATTATCAGTTTGCTCATTCAGAGGAACCTTTTGAATATATATATATATATAATATTTAGAATGTCTTGTATATGTTGTTGTTGTTTTTTTCATTTAATAAGAAGTTTGAGTGCTAGTCTTGGAAATTTGTTGTGTTTCCTGTTGCGTTCACCTGATTTTTACTCTCAATTTGCATGTCTACGTGTGTTTTTTATCTATATTTTTTATATTATGAATAGGTTAGTTTTTACTGTTCAATAATAATTTGTTAAGTTTGCTTTTAATGTAGATGGCTTCTGAAAGCATTAATATTTCTTTGTGGGCCTCTAAGAGAGAGAAATGTTTTATCGGTAAACAAGGGAAACATGAAAGATGGTATGTTTCATAGAAAGATTTGCGATTTTATTCTCAAAGAATTGACCAACAAGCTCTTTACAATGAAACAATTGAGGGAGAAATATCAAAGGTTGTGTATGAAACACCGGATGTTTAGTCAATTGCTTGAGCAAACTGGGTTTGGTTGGAATACAGAAAGTAATACTGTCACAGCCTTAGATGAGACTCGGAAAAATTACATTTGGGTATCGTTTTACTCCCTAAAGTACATAGTGTGGACTTATCTTATGATGATTTCTTTGAAATCGATAATGACATTTATAACTTCATTTCTTTTTTCTTAGGCACACCCGAAAGCTTCCCAATTTCGTAAGCAAGGTTGTGAACACTACAAATTGTTAGGGATAATCTTTAACAAGTCAGATGCCACAGAAATTCTTCACCATGCTTCAAACCAAGACCCACCTAATTCCAATGAGGAGAATGAATTGCATGAAGCTTTTCTCAATAGTGGTAGGCATGTAGATGTTGATGTTGATGGCCTTGGTAACTCGGATGACCCAAATACTCCGGTTGACCTTGAAACCCCAAGCACTCAGCCCACTCAACTTGAATGTTCTGCCAAATGTTCTAAAATCAATGATAAGAAAAAACAAAAGAAAACTAGAAATAGTCAATTGAGTGAAGTTTTTGCCTGTTTCATGGAGGCCACAAAGCAAGGACAGAAGCTTCTTTCGCTAGGGTTGAGAGGTATAGAGAGAAAAGCATTGAGGGAACAAGTTCGGTGGTTTCAGCTGATTATTTAGTGGCAATGTGTTTGAAAGTTCTTGATGAAATGGAAAATCAGGTGGATGATGACACATATTTGAAGGCATTAGAGAAATTTACAGGTAATTTTGAGTTGAGGGAGGCATTCATTAAAATGCCTTTAGAGAGGAAAAATGTGCGGTTACCTAGGATTGATTGAGAGTTGGAGACATTGCCTTTGGTCTTAAATCATGTTCATGTGTTAAGGAGATTATTTGTTCTTTGATGTGTGTTTATGTTTGTACTTGGATATTTTTATTATTATTTTTAGTTTATGGATGATATATTATTTGTTTGGATTAAACTTATGCATTTGATATTCCTTGTATTGTTGGAACATAAATGATTAGAATTGTGTATATAGGTCTAATTAGATTTGAATGATTAGAATTGTGTATACAGGTCTAATTAGATTTGAAAAATCATATAAAACAGAGGAGGTGCTGTCGATTTTTAAAAAAAATAGAATTAAACTTCAATCTATTTAGATTTGTGGAATATAAACTATACTACATGATAACCATAATGGGACCTTTTTTTTCGTTTAGGTTAAGAAATGGACAATTCAGATCGCAATAATTATGGTAGCCAATCTAATTCATCAAGTTCATCTGCTGAAGATGAGTATGAAATGCTTTCATTGTTAATGCTTCCTATGCTTGTCGAATATGATGAAAAATTTATGAATAAATTACCTATGCGAACATCACGACTCAGTGGACATGAATATATAACCGAATTGTTAAATGGTTGTTTAGTTTATGATTTGTTAATCATGGATAAGGAAACATTTATTCACTTATGTAACACATTGAAGCAATGTAATTATATAGAAGACTCAAAGGGTGTCACAGTAGAGGAAATGATGGTCATTTTCTTGTTTGTTGTGGGGCACAGAGTTGTAGCTAATCAATTTCAGCATTCATTAGAAACAATTAATCGACATTTTAAGATAGTTATAAGAGCATTGAACAAGTTTGCAAAGCACATAATTTTTCCATCGAATGACCACGTGGTGCCTCCATAAATTAGACATGATCGAAGATTTTACCCAGCTTTTAAGGTAATGTATCTTATGATTGATTGTTAATTTATTAGTTTAGCTTTGTATATACAATATATAATACCAAACTGAGTCTAATCGTATGCAATTTAATGGACGCAGAAATGCATTGGTGCAATTGATGGAACGCACATCAGTGCATGGGTGCCAGCAGAAAAAGCTACCAGTTATAGGGGTAAAAAATCGGTTGTCACACAAAATGTGATGTGTGCATGTTCATTCGACATGAAATTCACATACATGTGTAGTGGATAGGAAGGTACTGCTAACGATTCACGAGTCTTTTTGGATGCCTTAACTCGATCGGATGCTCAATTTCCTTAGCCTACTAATGGTAAATCTATTTTAGTACTAAGTTGATATTATATACTAATTGATTGGTATGTACTAAGAGAATTTGTATGACTTATAGGTGAGTATTATTTGGTGGATTCCGGTTATCCATGTATAACCGGGTTTCTTCCACTGTTTAGAGGTGAACAGGATCACTTAAATGAATATCAAGGTAGAACACACCAACCAACGGGTTATAGAGAACTATTTAACTATAGGCACTCATCTCTACGTAATGTTATTGAACGTTGCTTTAGGGTCTTAAAGGCGCGCTAAACAACCTCTTATAGTTGTTGCTTGTTGTTTCGTACATAATTTTGTACGCTAGTGTTCTCAAAGTGATCAACAGTTTAATGAATGGCAAGCAGAGTGCCATGAAGTAGAAAGCGAAGGAGGGTCGAGCACATTTACAAATAATTATACAGTTGATTTGTCTGATGCGTGTGCAGCAGTTATGACTGCGTTTCGCGAGCTTATTGCCAATCCGATGTGGGCAGACCGT